>JAUMHM010000049.1:12079473-12096150 GCA_032362435.1 Melikaiella ostensackeni
ACCAGTAATTATCCGTTTGATGAATGATGGGTCGGAGTCGACCTTGGAAATCATGTCTTTTGCGACATCAACGCGATCCCTTTTTTGTGAAAAATCGAAACCACACACAAAGATAGATGAGTCCTAAAACTTTTTGATCAAGGTGGTACATTGTTTAAGTCAGGAAAAGTGCTTTGAAATTAGGAATACACTCGGAAATGCAACATGATCTCAACAGCAGTATTTGTTTAGTGCTGTTTATGCCAGGACAACTTCTTTCATATTAGGAATACATTACTTTAACGGAAATATTTGATTAAGATAAAATACATCGACTGACCTATTAAAAAACCTTCCATAAGCAACTAATACCGATTTATGAATTTAAAAAAATTGTTTACTTTGTTTACATTAGGAAAATTTCTTTGATATTGGAAATACAACATTACTGTAACTAAAATATACCCAAAAATTGTTTTTAGAGATTGCCGTCGCGTCGTAAAATTTCCTTAAAGCAGGGTGTTTAACGTTTAGCCGATTGATGAAGTTCGATTCCGTAATGATCTGCTCATTGTAAACGCATGTTTCTCGGAAGTCGTTAAGCACCTTGCAGGTTCGTTTGCATGGCTCGGCGTGTAAACTGTCGTCGAGACACTTTATGACCACAATGGCGATGCGACGCTATGAACGACCACTTAGGCTTGATGGAACTAGAGATTTCTGTCGGTGGGGTAATAACATTTACGATCCTGATTAGACCTTGCTTTTAAAGGTTTTAAATTACGGACGATTTCCCTGATAAACAGAAAAGACACAGATTTTTTTCTGTTTGTGGAGCCGAGATTCTGACATATTTTTCGGGCTTAAGCCTATTACGGGATTATGATAGGCCTCTAGGCGCTAAAGCAAATAACGATTTGGAATATTACTGGATAATTTTAATTTAATCAAAAAATTCGTCGATATGAATGACTTATAAAATTGACAACTTTTGAAAACATTTGAACTGTAATGTGCATCCAGCAACTAGCATTTCAAAATTACCAAAGCTCTATTTACGAGATCAAAACACAGAAGCTATAAAAATGGCAGAGGCTATAAAGCACACAATGAGTTCGTATTTCACGTTCATGTTGTTAAAAACGTCTATTGTACGATCGTTAGTATATTTATCGCGCTGTTGCCATAAACTACAAAGAACAATTAACCAGAAAATGACGAACAAATAGAGGAAAAAGTTGTGAAATGCATAGAGGTTTGTTAAACTTTTTGCGTGTATTAGTTTCATATGCTTAAAGTGGAATTAAGACATAAAAACTTTAAGTAGGTTTCTTAATGACATTTGAATGCTGCAGTAAAATTTATAATTGCGGCTTTTATAAATATAATACTAGAATTATGAATTCTCTGCTGCAAGATAGCCTGTCATTAAGTGATAAATGATTGTGAAAAGAATGTTGTATGAAAAGTAATAGAGGGTATGCGCGATACTAAATAAATTTGCGAAGTAAATTGCTCCCCGTAATATTTCAAAGGATAAATTCATTGAAATGCATTTTACACTACTAACTAAACATTTTCATGACGCAGAACCCCTGTGAATTTTATAGCGATACTACCTTCAAAACGTAAAAATTTGATACTTCATTTTATAGGAAATCGAGTGCGATTAGAGTCCCTATCTTACTCCAGAACAGCTTGACATTTAATACGCTTTTCAAAATTTATACTGCATTCGTCGTACGAAAAGACGCAAGATAATAAAATCAAGAGCTGATAAACTCTTTTGAGATAAAAGAGTACCTATTTTGATACCTTACTATAAACCTTTTTTTCTACTTTCGTATTTCTATATGCATATTGTATATCGGATGGAGAAAACTGAATAGAAACTAGATGCTAACTGTGTTGTACTGAAGAAGCCAAAAGAATTCAATATCCAGTTTAGTGGAAGGCGTAGGCAAGATCTGGAGTGTCAGGCTCTTATAAAATATATTGTTACGCTTCGTCCCGATAAAGCCATACTTCCTGCTATTGGTGCGTCTAGACGAAGTGCGGTATGCGATAAGAGTTCTCTAAAGAGACTTGAAATAATCCTTATTCCTTCCTGAAGAAGATTTTACTTCTCATTAGGAAGCATTGTTCTATGAGTGGCAATTAAATTTCAATCTTCAGATCTTGCAACCTAAGATTTTATCGGATTTTATTAAAATCGAGATTAAACTTAAACTCAAATTCAGGGCTACCATAGCCCAACTTACACTCAACTCTTCATTTAACTCGAGCCTCCGAAATGGTCTGCTATGAGCATGAGGCTCTTCCAAGAATTTCTACGATGTAAACAGTCAGGGGGAACTGCTGAATTCTCCTGAGCAGAAATAGGTATGGACCTGACTTCAATAGTTATTAGCCCTTAGATTCTTTGTTTTAATTTATTGAAAGAAAGGTGACTAAAGTAATCTTGTCATTAAAAAAAGTGACTATAGTACTATATCTTAGAAAAGTGACTAAAGTGACTGTGTGGCAGCTCTGCTTATTATTGATCATGTCACTATTTAATAATGTTATTAATTCCAATCTGATTTGCAAGTTTCGAAAGGGTATAAATCTGAAGCAAAATGGGTAACCACTCTAACCAGTATAAATCGCTGACAATGTTGTTTGCAGTAAAGCTGCCATAAAGCTTGTGGTTAAGCGCAAAATGCTATAGTGGCAAGGATAAAATTATGAATGAGTCCCATTTGTTCTTGCACGAAGGTGTTTGCCGGGGTTTCATTAAAAAGCGAGTTCCGTGCCCGAAGACATTTTCTCTGACGCAGCCCCTTAAATTTTCGCCGCTATACATTATATCCCGATAAGACGTAACTGTAAACGCAATGCGTGCGTTATCTATGCACATCTTTGCTCGTACCGGCGCGATAGCATTGTGGATAAAGTCCTCTTGCAAGACTCTACTGTAGTTAGGCATGGGAAGATTGCAAAAGTGCCCTCGCTGCTGCGTGGTTGAAAGTTTCAAACAATATGCGTTTGTTCTTTTATAATACTACCAGCTACGTGCAAAGTAGATATACAAGCTGTCGTGTTAACGGTGTACGTAAGCTGCAATAGGCCATTAGATTCTCTATTAATTAAATCCTCCGCATCATTCAATCGACTCTACACGACCTATTACGGAAATCAATATTATAGGAGAAAAATCCATGTTCGAGGGAAACAAAAAAAATAAGAGAAGAGAGAAATGTTCACTTCGGAGAATTAACTTTAGATAATCCTATAACATCTTGCTTTTTATTTTTAATTTCGTAACCACTCACCAACTCCACTCACTCCTTTTAAGTATTGCCTACAAAATCCGAGGACACTTACCTGAAACAAAGGACAGAAAATTAGCATATTAATATTTCATTTAAACAAATTTTATTTTTATTTTATTTATGACAGAGTTTCCAGGATTTTAAATTGAAATGACTAAAGCGTGTTTTGAATTTTCATAATCATGCAATGCGGACCGAATTTGAATTGTACAACTGCCGATTAAAAATGGGAAATTCATGGAAGAGAGAAAGTTATCAATTTTTGCTATCAGGGATAATTCAATGAAATTCAGGGTTGGGAAAGGGATTTCATTATCCCAAAAGCGGATGAACGAGCGCGTGAAAATTATTAGGGACGATAAACAACCGGATAATGGAAGATAGCACGTGATCGATCTTCACTTGCTAGTTTGCAAGCTACTTACTGATGATGCGCGCGATATTCGGTGACGGAGGGATCGTGCACGTTACTCGTAATGCGTAAGACGTCTCGGTGGGTATACGTAATACGTATCTAGTACGTATATTGAATGTGTGGTTTGCGATTAAACCAAAGCACGCTAACCGAGTGAAGCCAGTCAGTGTCTGGCTCTGATAACAAGAACTTATTCCACCAACTCTGATAACTATTATCCTAGCTGCGAGGTAGCCTGAGACTGTTCCCAAATTCAGGTGTACCATATCCGGAAATTATAATACATATACATATAGATTATACATTCATAGGAAATTTTAGTAACTTTAACTTGATTAGTGACATCATTAAACTTACTTAATTTGTAACGTTAAAGAAAAACAGACTCCTGTTACTGACATTTATCGACATCGAGACCACAGTGGCGAGCGAAAACGGATTTCAAAATTCCGTGACTTTTCCGTGACTATTTTTTTTCTTTCTTACCGTTATCTGAGACTACGAAGTACCTTTTCGTTAGGATGAAATTCGAGGAACTAAATAATTTTTGTTCGTATCAAGTTCATATCTTTGTCATTGGTAGGTTCTTGGCCAGTTACATACATAGGCATAAACCCAATAATAAAGAAAATATGAACTCGATGTAAAAAAAAATTTTCTTTCTTTCACGAATTTCATCCCAGTTTTGACAGTCGTCGTATACTTTTTCGTATTCCCTGACTTCTATCGAAATTCTCTAACTTTTCCCGGTCGCTTGCCATCCAGGAGACTGTTCGTGAGTTGATGTCATTGCTACATTTCCGAACTTTTTTTTATTAGGAACTGCAAAGATAATATTTTACTAAAAAATTTCGAAATCAAAATTCCAGGCCTTTTCGGAGCTTTCCAGGGAAATTTTCTTAAATTCCAGTCCTTCTTCTAAAGACCCACTCCAGAAAAATTAAGGGCTTTCGGGGTAAGAAAAAATATTGTTAAAGATGAGTAGGCACATAAACTAAAACTAATTTAACTCTAATTTGAATTATTCTTAAAAATGAAGAAATAATCTTTAAAAATCTAAGGTTTTGAAATTGGAGTTTATATTCTTGAAATGGATCGAAATTTTAAGTATTCATGATTTCTAATTTGAAATTAATTGAAGCTTGAATTGGATTTCAAAATTGGAGAAATTTGTACTCGTAATTTATAGTTTGAAATTCATTGAAACTTGAATTGTATTTTCAAAATTAGAAAAAATGAATTGGATTTTCAATTAATTTCAAATTATAAATCATGAGTACTTGAAATTTCGTCCCATTTCGAGAAAGATTCAAAATTCTAAACTGCAAAAACTTTCAAACTCCGATTTTCTTTCAATCTGAAAACATCATCAATTCCAATAAAATTAATCAATTTCATTCAAACAGAATTACTTTTTCTTTGGAGTACTTTCAATTCGTAAGCTTTTATGCCATACATTATTTGAAAATAAAACTTTCACATTCACAGAAGTCCACATTTTAATTATCTTCTCCTTAAAAGATTCCAGAGATTTAAAATATTTTTTTCTCAAATTTTGACCATCACAATAAAAAAGAATACAGAAAAACCTCAACATTTTTCTGACCTTAAATTTATTCAGAGATGAAATTAAATTCAGAAAATATTCTCTGAATTTACGACCTGAGTATGATTACACGTTTTATTTGTTGTAATCTTACATTCATTTGAATGTTTAAATTATTGCAGTAAAAATATTTTTAAATTTCTAGTTTTTTACTTTATACTTTAATTCATTTTCATTTACTATTTACAGTTGTTGAATTATAAATTATTTGATTCGGAACTCGTTTATTTCAAAACTACTGTATCTTAAGCGTTTCCAATTACAATTTGTTCAATTTTTAAGGTACAATCTGAAATTATTTTGTAGGTTGATTTAAAACCAATCTATTCAGATTATTCCATTTTTCAAAATAGAAAAAGGTAGTAATCCAAAAAAATAACACATTTATAAAAATTGCTAACTTCCTCAAATTTGTATAAGTTTGAACGTTTTCAACTAAAAGTTGGAACTTGAAATAATCGAAGTTGAAGTGTTTACAATTCAAAGTCGATAAAAAAATAAGGCTTTCATTGAACAATTGTAGAATTTTGCAAGGTATAAATTTGAAACCAAACAAATTTTAATGATACATTCTAAAGTTATTCAATTTTTAACACTTTCAAACTTTGAAATAAAAACGAGGTGGCGAGCGAAAACGGATTTCAAAATACCCTGACTTTTCCCTGACATTTCCCTGACCGAAAGATGAAATTCCCTGCTACTTTTTTTCTTCCTTTCTTATCTTCGTTTATTGGCAGGTTCATGGCCAGTTAAGTGCATAGGCATAAGCCCAATAATATCATCGATATGAACTCGATGCACAAAAAATTACTTTGTTTCACGAATTTCATCACAGTTTCGACAGCCGTCATATACTTTTTCGTCTTCCCTGATTTCTGCCGAAATTCCCTGACTAACTCTGACATTTCCAGATTTTTCAAATTCCCCATTTTCTCAGTCACTCGCCACCCTGAAAAACCTTTAAATTTCAAACGCATTCAATTTGAGATTATTCAATTATAAGCACTTTTAATTGAAAATGTTGCAGTAGGAACTTTGAAACGCTTTCAATTTTACATTTTAACACTTTAAACTTAAAATTTTAGAATTACATATCAATTAAGGCTTTCAATGTGAAACTATAGGGTTTTGATTTGAAATTTTCAATTTTTAAATAAATAAATCTGTATTAATGCAATGAACGCTTTCAACAATTTCTACCTGAAATAAGTATATCCCGATCGTTTTCAATTTGAAATTGAACAATTTTGAACTTGCTTAACGTTTTTCAATTTACAACCTTCCACTGTAGAATATTCTAAAAACTTTTTCAATTTTAAGACTCTTAAATTAATATGCTCAATTTCCAAACGCTTCATTTAAAATGGTTAACTTTTAGGTTTAAGCTGAAAATTGAAAAAAATGTGAAATTATTTGAATTTGCAAGAAAGCCGAAATGATGTATTAGCAAACAAATTTTGAAAACCAACATAATTTTAGGATTTTGTAAAACAAAAATAAAGTTACATTTGCGAGAAGAGCACAGAGAAAACAGATGTGTAATTTCGTTGTAGGTAATATTCAAGTGGGTAAAGTTGGATCGAAACAAAAGAAGATAAAATATATTTGACATGGTAACCATACTCAATGTTGTAGATAAACTTTACACACGTGAAAAGAACTTTTGTTGCAGGTAAAGTTTACTCTAAAATCGGGGTGAAGATTACACTTGTTTTTTTTTTCTATGAAAGCAGTCCTTCGTAATAATATAATTACAGAGTTTCTCCATCAAAATTCAATTCAAATACGATGTTCAATCAATTACAGTTTGAACCGGAAGCGAGAACTGGCAGTCAAATAACTGAGACGTGGAATTGCGAATGCTCTGATGCAAAATACGCTTCTTCCAAGTTCGGAGCGAAATGCGAATCGTTGTTTGTTCTACCTGTGTGATTGAATTTACCAGCAACATCTGTGTGCTGTTACTATAAAATCTATCGTAATGCAAGAGAGTGCAATGTTCTCGCCACTCTCCCAGAGTGCTGATCTGGCGCCACGAAGTTCACACTTCCAAAGGTTAGACTCACGGAATCGTTGAACCAAAATCAGACGTGAAAGGTCAATGGCTTCTTCGGTTTTAACTTGAGTAGCGAATCGTTCTCCTAAAAGAATCACACTCGATAAACTCAAGAGCCTTGCGCTGTTTCCACCCAAAGTGCCAATCTGATCAAACTTTCAAGTCTGATTCCTGGCAACCACCCTTTCCGTATTGTTGAAGCAAATAGTTATCTGGACCTCTCAGATAACCAATTTCGTTAGAAGATTGAAAACCTTCACTCTATTTTTCTCTCTTATGAAGAAAATCAAAGTACTGATGAATTACTTGGAGAAGTCTTGAGAAAATGAGCGACGAGAGGTCTTCTCAGACTTTGAGAGGCTTCTCAGGTTCTCGAGAAGCTGAGAATTCTCAAGATCCCGAGATGTCGCAGGTTGTCGAGAAGCTGAGACGTTTTTGGTGACGAGAGAATCTCTCGAACAATAGTTTGGGTCCGCGTAAATTATGGCCTCAGGTCAAAGGATCCCTATTGTGTTTGTTGTCATTGAGTTGTGATTAAGTTTCCTTCCTGGTTAAAAAAAAAAAAAAATCACAATACGGATCCGTTGACCTGAGGTCATAATTTATGCGCACCCAAATTATCACTCGAGAGATTCTCTCGTCACCAAGAACATCTCAGGTTCTTGAGAGCACGTCTCTGAGAGTCTGAGAAGGCCTCTCGTTGCTCAGGTTCTCAAGACTTCTCAAATGCCCCGCGTTCTGAGACGAGCGAAAGGCCCAACGCTAGTTCCAAGTTGTTTAAAGTAATTATCACCACTTTTTGAAGTCAAAAAACAAATTGTCACAATTTAAAGAACCAAATTTATTCATACAATTTGTTTTCCTAGGTTTTGTTTCAACATTGAAATAAATTTCAGTTCTTGCCGCATAAATCTTTTAATCCCATCTGTGGAGTATAGATTTTGCACAGCAGATTAGTTCCTGATTAAACGCACCCAATTCAACTTGAAAAGCTTGAAAGATCTCAAGAGCTTTGTTGAAGTCAATAGGGGAGGTATCGGGAAATTAACGTATACCGTGGGTAGAGAAATTGGATAAATAATGAAACGAGTAATGCGTAGTGCGTGAGCGAGAAAATAGGTTCGCGAGGGTTGAAGCACGTATGGAGAGAAGCGAAGGGATTATTATTATTTAACCTCTTCACCGGCGCGACCGTAAATTTTGCAAGCGCCGCAATTCTTGCCGTGACCACGGCGCCTGTTAAAATTTCCGAGTGTGGGCACACACGTGGCTTTAAATAGATAACCGCGCCTCATTTGAAATGGTGAAAACCCATTTAAACACATCCCTCCTCAACACAGACTCGAACAGTAATTCAGTTGACAATTTCGACGAACGAACACTTTGAATTTGCTCTCAATTGTCATGATTTTTCTGACAAATCGTAAGTAGAAATAAACCTTGTAATACTTTTTACGGTACATTTAATATTAGTTTTGCGATAAAAAAATTAAGATCATTGTAATTCAATATTTTACCTTGGTTTCTGCTTTTTAACTATATGTCGTGAGTGGTTGTCGAATGTGGCGACCACACGGAAGGGCTAATCGAGTTTCCAATCGTTTTTACGAGCACGGTGCACTTTTGCCGAGAGTTTGCTTAGTGAGACACCGGAATGAAATATTTCAAATCAAACACTTCCCGATTTTATCTCTATCGATATCGAATCGCGAATCGCAGCGTATATTTGCGATAAAAGTAAAGAGAAAAAAATGACTATCGCCCTTTCAATCGAATTTGTATTTGAAATATTTTTAATAAAAGGAATCGAAAATTCAGTAAGCTTTTAAGTTTCATATTTTCCACTTTATTAAGTCTATCCAGTTTCTTTTTATACTTTAATGAACTTTCCCTCACTCCATTAATTCCCCCTTAACTTCCGGCCCTTAAGATCAGTCCATTTCCGGTGTAGAGGTGGATGAACGAGCTCAGCGAAATTAGCTCGAGTACCACTAATTGTAAGTATTTCTAAGCAAGTACATACCACGTCGTTAGGTGGAGAGAAGAGTGCGGGCATTAACCACTGAAGAAAAGTGGATGCGGGGTTTGCGGCTTACCAGAAGGAAACCGAGAAGGAAACTCGGCAAGAAGAAGGCGAAGCTGAGAAAAAATTCACAGAGTACGATCAAGGCAAAGTGAAAATTATCTTTGTCTCGAGGGTTTACCGTATACTCGAGACGATATCTCATCGCTACTTTACCAGATGAAAACGAACTATTCCGCACGAGAAAGGATAAGTTTAGACCAAATGGAAGTGGTGAGTCTGATGAGCATTGCTTTTTTTCTATTGACGCGAGTTTTTGTCAAAAAAAGTGCTAACCCAGAGTTGACATCAGACACTTTGAGTCATTTAGTGTAATTTAATATAACACTGTTAGGAGCTTCGATTCTCGACTTGGCTCTTTCTTCGTAGGTCGCTTTCTGGATAATGGAAACGTGACTTTTTACTACTGATTTATCTCACCAGCGACCTTACTCAGTCTATTTGTTTTACTTTCTGGAAGTGCAGTTTTTATTGTCTGCGATATTTTCCACAATGGCGAGAATGAATCCATTGTTAAATTTGGTCGACGGAAAAGTTAGTATCCTGATAAGTTATAGACCGACATTCATTAGACCAGCATTCAGAGAAATGGTTGGCTGGCACATCCATTTTTCCTTGGTTAAAGAATAGTTGCTCAAAACGTCTGTTCAGATTGACAGAGGAGTTGTGATTCCGTTCGACGCATTAACCATTTTAAATTGTTCCGTATTCGATAGCCACCTAGTTTGACAAACGTCTGGCGCATGAATTGGTGCGTCACATCTTGTGCTTGGCACACACAGGCATAAGTTCTATAATCTATGATTCAATGGATTCGAATCGGACCGACTAACCTAAAATTTTGGCGTGGCACCTCAAGAGTCCAGAGATCCTGACGACTACTTTGTGTTGCTTTGTCGATATCTCGAGCATTCGTGTCGTGTGTTGTGATTTTTCAAATTATATTACGATCTTCGACGTGAAATCTATTCCGCTTTTAAGGAAATAAGGACTCGGTGTCACTTAGTGATCGCGAACGAAAAGCGTCGTGTTCCTCGCTCTTCATAAAATTGCATAATTATCAAAAGGGACGAATGCTCGAGGATCGGAAAGACCAAAACAGTGGATTATGGTATAAAATCTAAAAGGATTTTATACAAATTTTCATTCGTCACAGGTATAACCTACACTTGGCGATCGATTCACGACCCAAACAGGTTTGGATGTACGATCCATCAGAAATAGGTGAGTCAAACAACACAAAGGCACGAGAACATTTAGAGCAGTTGTTCTGACCCAGGTAGTAAGTTGTACTGTACAAAAGAGTTGGATGACACAGCCACCTCAGTTGCTTGACACAGTCAAGACCACCTATCCATTAAAAGTGGCTGCCTGAGCCAACTAGTAGAATAGTGTTCCAGAATCCAACTAAATTGGTTACAACTTCCATTTTACAGGTCACACTATCCAATCTTCTCTCTGAGTGATGAAGATCTTCCATTATCAATCCGTTTCCTTTAACTTTAAAAGTTATTGCAAATGTTTTAGACAGATATCTAAGGCTTTTTATCTTTTTCAAGTCTCTTTATTGTTTTATTTGCTTGAAAGTCGCTTTTCGTTTCTCGGGCTCCTTATCCTGAATTCCAGAAACAAACGAGTTTGTTCTCTGCAGGAGCCACCTAAAGTCTAGAGAAGCGTGCAAACGAACGTGTCCGAGGCCAATGAAGTGCACACGTGAAGCGACTTTGCTAGCGACTGCCTTTCCTGTCGTCTCCCTTGATGTCCTAGCTTGAAAGCAGTTTTGGAGTCAGGTCACAAAAAACTGGAATGACTTTGGCGAGCTCTCGCCTGTACCTAATTCGAATTTTCACTCTAACACAAACTCACGTATCGCACATATGCCTGTACGATAAAATCTTGTCTCATAAAAACGTCGAAGGTGAACAGTTGAGTAGTCTGCTCTTGTTGATTCGAATCATGACGGGTTGAGGAGAGAGCTTCATGTAATTTCGATGTGAGGAAACTGATTATGCTCTAAATTCGCAATTTTATATTAAATTCGAGTCTAACAAATATTTTGTTCATTCCGGTCCAAAAAAAGATAAATCCATCTTCTATCTTAAAAGGTATCTTCCAGGTGCAGCCAGAAAAAAATTTATGCCACTAAATTGTCCTTTTTTTATATTAAGAATATTTGCTTTTCAATAAAATTTTAGTTCATTCAATAAAATTTTAGGGTAGCGCCTACAAAATTATTGACCAAAAATCGAGAAATGACTGGGAATGTTCTGAAACTGAGGAAACCTTGGAAATAGTGAATTTTTTAAAAACTTCAGTGGAAAAACTTATCTTACTTTAAATGACAACTAGTGCAATAAATTTGTTTTGAAATAGAGATTATGTTTTTCAAGAATTTTTTCAAGTTTCAGTTCGGGTCTTGGTCAACTCTACATACATTTATAATTGAAATATTAATTATTCAGTTCTGAGTTGTATTCAGTTTCAAATTTAATAATTTCAAGAAAAAGCGTTCAAAACGAAATAATATAAAATTAAAAGTGTTTGCAATTAAACAAAGAATTAACACTTTTTCAATTCAAAGCTTTCAAAGTTTGTTAATCTTAGATTGAAATAAAGGTATTAAAAAAATTTTGGTTTAGAATTTGAATCATACAAAATGGTAAGATTTCAAAATAAAACAGTGGTGATTTTAATTCAGTTTAAAATTGAATAGCTTCGAATGAGAAGTATTGCCCTGTTTCATTCTTCAATTTTAATTTTGAATCTTTTGAAGCGTTAAAATTTAAAAACTTTAGAAGGCTTTTAATTTTACATCAAACAATATTGCACTGTAAAAACTAGAGATCTCTTTTTTTACGGTATCATTTTTTGCGTGTCCTGTTTTTAAATAGGATAACTTTATTCTGTTATTTTCAATGTAAAACAAATGACTCTGGAATCCCACCAGTGGTCTCACATTCGTACTACTCGAGACTGATTTTTTTTCTGAATCTTATTTTAATACCTGAAATTAGCCCTGAAATAATTCCCTGTTTTTACAGTGTGTATAAGGCTTCTATAGTTTCATTTTGACACTGATATTAAAAATTATGTCAAATGGGACGAAACCATTCATGTGTTCTTAAGAAAAGACGACCAGTAAAAAACCTTATCGCACAACCGCAATACAGGTACCAGAAGATCATTTAGTGTTTCTTCATTCTTTAATTTTTGTTTAAATTCTTCAGTTTTACCTGAAAGCTCTTTATCAGAATAATACTGCTTGGTATGGGCTTGATTGTTAAATCATTGCGTCTTTACGACTCATTAATCTTAGTATTAGTTGTAAAGGCAGCTTAAAAGCTGAAAGATACACTCTCCGAGCATAACCGATCCAAGCACTGCTTAATTAACTTTGGTGATCGAACGAGAAACCCTAAACAATTCCATGTATCAAAGCGGACACACTCTAAACAGTTAAAATTCAAAAAATTTCAATTTTAAAAGTCGGGAGTTTAAAATTGTTCAATCTGAATTCAAATAAAAGAAAATTTCAATTTAGAATGAGCACTAAAATAGTCAAAGTTTTATGGCGGAAGCTAAAAATTCTTCTATTTTTATGACTTCGATTTTAAAAGTGTTGAATTTCAAATGGTTCACATTTGAAAATTCTCTTATTTCGAAGGCTATCACTGTGAAATAAACAACTCAGGCGCGTCCACTTTCCAATTTAATAATTGAAAATTATCAAAATTTTCAACATTTCCAGATTTGAAATTGTTCATTTATGAAGTCACAAAATAGTAAAAAAGAATGAGTTACTAGTATTTTTTATTTGAAATTGCTATATATTGTTAATTTCGAATACGTAGCTGTATTTGGAATGCTTCAATTTTAGGGACCACAGCGGTTCTGTAGTCCAATTTTAGGAAAAAAGGGGATTTGTTTCTGGAAAAAGGGGATTAAAAGAGGATTTCATTCATTTATTAAATTACTCTGTTTTGGCTAAGGATTCAACTGTTTTGTTGAAAATTCGTCTCTTTCGGTTGAGTTCAACTATTTTTTATTTAAAATTAAAATCTTTCTGGTTTAAAATTCATATTTTTGTATAAAAAATTGGACTGTTTTGTAGAACATTCATCTTTCTGGCTTGAAAATTCCACAATTTGGTAAAATTTTTTCTTCTTTTTCGACTGATAAATCGGTTTTGAATGAAAATTCATCTTTTTGGTTTGAAAATTCATCTCGTTTGGTAGAAACTTGACCTTTTTTGGTTCAAAATGCAATCGTTTGGTTTAAGACAATTCTGTTTTGGTTGAGGGTTCAACAATTTTGTTGACATTTAGTAATTGGTTGAACTACTTTTTTAAAAGTTGATGTTTTTTTTGGGTGAAGATTTATCTCTTTGGTTGAAAATTAATTTTTTTTACTTAAATTTTGACTATTTCTTTTCTGGTTGAAAATTGATCGTTTTTAGTTGAAAATTCAACTATTTAGTTGAAAATTCATGTATTTTGTTTAAAGTTCTTCTTTTTCGTCACAAGATTAATCTTTTTTGTTGAAAATTCTTCTTTTTGGTTTAAAATTCCACTGTTATGTTAGAAATTAAAATAATTTTTTGTTGTAACATCAACTATTACATTTTCATTGAGAATTTGTCTTTTTTGATTGAAACTTGACCTTTTTCGTTGAACATTTATCTTTTTGGTTTGAAAATTCATCTTTATTTGGTTAAAAATGTAAATGTCTGATTAAGAATTCATCTTTTTTGGTTACAAATCAAATTATTTTGATGAAAATTCTATAATTGGTTTAAAATGAACCTTTTTTTTGTTGAAAATTCATATTTTCGTGTTAAAAATTCAACTGCTTCGGAAAAAATTCATCTTTGGGATTTGAAAATTCAAGTCTTTTGTTGAAAATTCGTCTTTTTGGTTTTAAAATTCATTTTTATGGGTTAAAAATGCAGCTGTCTGGTTACGAATTCATCTTTTTGGGGGGAAATTCTACTATTTGGTTAAAAATGAAATTTTTTGTTGCAAATTCATATTTTCGTGTTAAAAATTCAACTGGTTTGAAGAAAATTCATCTTTGTGGTTTGAAAATGCTACTGTTTGGTTGAAAATTAATCAGTCTTGGTTAAGGATTAAAGTACTTTATTGACAATGGAACTACTTGGTTGAAAGTTGAACTACTTTGTAAAAAAAATTCAATTTTTTTTATTGAATTTTTTTATTGGTTGAAAATTTGACTTTTTTGTTGAAAATTTGTCTTTTTGGGTAAAAAATTCAACTATTTTGGTAAAATATTCTACTATTTGATTAAAAAATCAACTTTTTTGTAGAAAGTCCGACTTTGTGACTGAAAATGTAACTGTTTGGTTGAGGAATCAACTATTTTGTTGAAAATTGAACTACTTGTTTAAAAGTTGAAGTACTGTGTTAAAAATTAATTTTTTGGGATGAAGATTTATGTCTTTGGTTGAAAATTTAACTTTCTTGTTGCAAATTTGGCTTTTTGGGTTGAAAATGCAACTATTTACTTTAAAATTCATGTATTTTGATGATAGTTCTTCTTTCTCGGTAGAAAATTAATCTTTTTGGTTAAAAATGTATCTATTTCTTTGAAAATGCAATATTTTCACTTGAAACATGTATCAGGAATTTAAAGCGCTTCAAACTGATTTCATATATTATATTTAATATAGTTAATATATTACATTTGAAACATTTTAGACCCCGTTTTAAACAAAAGTAGAGAATAAATCGTTTAGGAAATAATTTGAAATTGGTATCACCAGAAAGAATCTCTTTCAGAGCGTCTTATCTAATAATGTCTTGAATTTTTGTTTATGATTCTTGAAAAATGAATTGAAACTTTGTGAAAAAAAGGGGAAAATTGGGTCGAAATTCTCGATTTAAGGTGTTTTAGGGAATTTTGAACATTTTAAGGGAAAAAAAGGATTAGGTAAAAAAGGGGATGCACTGTAATCCCTGCAATTTTAAATATTTGGAATTTTAGGTATTTTTAAAAAAAAGGGAACAGTGGGGGAAAATGGAGATGACTGTGCAGCCTGTTGTATGGACCACAATTGAACATTGTCAAAATGAATGAAATTTCCACGAAATTGCAAAAATCGAAAACTCCCACGGTAGAAAAAGGCCCGAACGTGCCTCTCAATACATTGAATTTCAGGTGACAATTTACTGTCCTACAGGTGAATAGTCACTTGCCTAATGCCTGCGCACCTTCTTCTTGGTCGTGCAATCGCATAATCGATGTTACTTTCTCCGACCCGGGGTCGACACGTACTGCCAGACACTGTCACACAAAAACGTCCTGGTTTCTAATGAACTGTGGAATCAGTAAGAATCGACCTTCGCGATGAAGCACGTTCGGAAATGGATATAGTTATAGATAGACCCAAGAGAGGGTCGACACAACCAAGTGCAGGAGAAGATATTTTAGCAGCCCCGGTTCAACTAAAACGGCGCGACCACGAGGTTACGTGATTTATGGCGTCGGGTCACTTAAATTTTCCCGCCAGCCGACCGCGACGCGTGGCTGGCCATAATATTCTAATTTGAATGGTGAGAAACGAAATTCCAGAGATTCACCTCAGGACAAATATTTTAGATTACAGAACCTGAACAAGGAACTTCAGATTTATTTCCGGAATTCTTATGTTCGAATTTTTTTTCGCATTTAAAAGAAAAGCCGGAATTATCAACAAGTGAACACAATAAATAGACAAGTTGTACAAAATGATAATATAAAATATCGTTAAGACTGAACATACCTCTCACAGGTTTACGCTCTAAAAAAAAAAGCTTTTATATTTACGAGCGGGGGTTACATATACTTACTATGTAAGTAGTCATTTCCCTTCTTCTATAAAATCAACATGTAATTTTCTGACAATAAACCTCGAAAGAACAGTACTATGAATTTGAGAAACAAATGCTTCTAATAAATGCGAGAGAAACTGTAGTATACACTCATCTCGCCATTCGTGGCCAGCCTCGAATCTGGTTGGCCACTACTCGAAGGCTATTAAAAATCTAGTTTCAACCGGATTTAACGCGGCCAGTGAGTAAATACTCAGGGCCGCGTACATAATCTCTGAACCCGGCACGTACAAAAGTATATGCGCAGAGAGTGGCGATATAAATAACTTCTGATACGGTGCTGACTGACCGAGCGAAGACCTTCAGTATAGGCCGTCAAGGGACGCTCGGGGGGGGG
>JAUMHM010000049.1:12122209-12133157 GCA_032362435.1 Melikaiella ostensackeni
ATGAGAATCACCCATATATTCCTCAGAATATTTCCTCCATTATTATTTGACATGTTACTATTTTAATAAATTATCTCAATTTCTCCAATAATTTTCATATTTATGACTTTCCAGGAAAGAGGATTTCAAAGTCGAAGTGAATCCTGTCTGATTAATGATTAAACTTTTACATCCGCTCTGCACAGCAACAGGAGCTTTGAGGCCTTGATAAATAACTTGGATAAAGAAGCGAGTGATCTAGCATAAAAAACTGACGTAGAGTCGTCATCGGTTAGCGTTTACGATGCGTAATTACTCTACCTGTGCGTATCAAGGAAAAGCATTCCAAGCAGTCCTGTCGGACGTGTACCACGCCTTCGATTCGAATCACTCTTATGTCAGGAAGGCTTAGAGCTCTCAAGAGCTCGAAAAAAAGACCGACAAAAAATATATTTATATTAACACACACACACACATCAACCAGTAAACACATCTATAACGATAGCTAAATGCTTGAAAATTACGATTCCAGGTATAATTTACAACTTCAAACTTCAAAGAAAAATTCCAGGCTATTTGCCAGCTTTCGGGTCAAAAATTACATTTTTTCCGGTTGACTTTTGAGCAATAACAATTGTTCAATACTAATAGCTTTATTGTACAAATTTTGAAAAGAAATAAACATTTTAGAGATTCACACAGAGAAAAATGCGGATTCAAAATCTATCTTTGGGTACCCGATATAAAGTAGTGAATATATGGAAATAAGACTGAATGTTAGAAGTTTAGCAATTCATTTTCATGATGAAATTCTGGGACTGAGTCTCAGATTTGCGATACATTTGCGTCATCTAGTCCATGACCGTTTGCTAATTTTATTACAAAAGGTACTGTATGCTTAGTTCCAAGTATAAAATGTATAGTACTCTTTCCGAAAAAAATCAATGTAAAAATGAATTGCTAGACTTCTAGTACTCAGTGAAAGATTTTGGATTTGCATTTTTCTCCGTGCAAGGTAAAATATATAATGTTAATTATTGTAAAAGTGATTTCAGACTTCACAGCCCAAAATGCTCTCAAACCAGGGAAAATAGGGATTTTCAACTAAAAAAGATGAATTTCCAACAAAAGAGTTAAGTTTTCTAGCTAAAATAAGTCGAACGTTTTAGAAAACATTTGACTTTTAAACCCGAACAGATGAATTTTCAACAAAGAAGTTCATTATCAACCAAGAAAGGTGCATTTTTAACCACATAATTGAATTTTCAACATAAAGAAAAATGAATTTTCAATCAAACAGGTGCATTTACAACCGCGCAAATAGTTGAACTATCAAGCAAAAGAGACCAATTTTCAGCTAAAAAGTTGAATTTTCAATCAAATATTTAAATTTTCAACCCATGATGAATTCTGAAGCAAAAATATGTTAGAAGACTTTTTAATTGAAAAGAATTAACTTTTAACAATAAAAGATGAATTTTCAACCAAAAAAGATGAGTTTTTAATTCAAAAGGATGAATTTTCTATCTAAAAAGACGAATGTTCAACAAAATAGTTGAATTTTCAACTTAATAATTAAATTTTCAATCAAATAGTGGAATTTGTAACCAAAAGAGATTAATTTTAAACCAAAAATGTAATAGTAAACTTTTCAATAAATAAAAATTTTATTATAATTTTATGTCCCCGAAATGACCAAAGTAGGTAAATTTAATATTTGAAGACAAAATACATAACACGTGAGCTTATGTTACTCTCCAACTTCAAATCAGCTTTTTTCGGAAAACGGTTTTTTAATTTATTCGCGAAATATTCAGAGAATCCCTAAATTATATCTTTATTATGTCAATTATTAGTAATTAATTATATAAATGTAGGTTACCTATGCAATTACTATGTTAAATGTTTAAAAAGGAAGTTTTCGTTCTCAAATATAAAAGGAATTTTAGTATTTAAACGAACCATCAACACCATCTTTAAATTATTAAATATATAGTATAAAAGGAGCATTAATTTTTGAACGAAACATCAACTTTAAAATCTTAAATATAAAATGATCTTCGATATTTTAACGGAGATGGTTAGTAACACTGAGCAGGATTCCAAATAAATTTTTTTCGAAGGGCGAGACGATATTTATTGCAAAAGTAAAACTAAATCTGAAAAATTACCGGTTTCCAAAAAAAAATCCCGGCTATTTCCCGGTGCTCGAAATTCCGGGCTAATTCCCGGTTTTCTCGGTCAGTGGCCACCCTTGAAAATTGATCTGAACAATCGCCAGTCGCGGTCGAGAATGAAAATTGCCGTGGCGAAAGAAATCATTGCAATAACTTGCTGACCGATGCATCGTCACGAGTTGCGATTGCGTGAAGAACGACCACTTTAGCCAATAACGTCAGGCAAATGGTCGCTGCGAGTCGAGAAAATCGAAGGAATGTGTAAAGCAAATGATTTCAAACAAAGATATAATTCAACGCTTATCACCCCTTTCTCACAAGTAATTTATATCAAGTGCTACAATTTATGTACAAGTTCAACTACGTACTAAGCCTCTCTTTGCATCAATACATTCAATCCTAAATATTTCAAGTTAATCAAAAAATTACAATTCCAGAGAATTAGTTAATTCTTCGGAATAAAAAATCTTACCCTGATTGAGAAATTTATTCAATAAGTTTCAATGAATTTTTTGACGGATTATCCACTGTGAACTACAATACTCGATAGGAAAAGACGGGACAAGAGGGCATCTGTAGTCTATACTGGATAGTTGTTACTATTGAACAACAAATCGAAATTTGAAAGTGAATAGCGTTTTTCCAAAGTTCTTTATTCTGGCTGAAGATGTCAGGTCAAAAAATGTTAGTCAAAATGGCTTGCTGCGAGTCGAGAAAATCAAAGGAATGTGTGAAGCAAATAATTTCAAACAGAGGTATAATTCAACGCTTATCACCTTTCTCGCAAGTAATTTATATCAAGTACTACAATTTATGTCCAAGTTCAACTACTAAGACTCTCTTTGCATCAATACATTTAATTCTAAATATTTTAAGTTAATCAAAAAATTACAATTCCAGAGAATTAGTTAATTCTTAGGAATAACAAATCTTGCCCTGATTGAGAAATTCATTAAATGAGTTTTAACGAACTTTTTATGGATTATCCACTGTGGACTACGATATCCACTGGATAGGAAAAGACGGGAGTAGAGATCATCTGTGGTCCACACTGTATATTTGTTACTAATAATGATTCTCTTTATGAGTATAAAATCGAACTTTAGAGGCCGTCCATAAACTACGTTACCACTTTTCAACAAACTTCTCGCATTTTCAACAAAGTAGTTGAATTTTAAACCAAAAAAGATTTATTTTCTACCAAAACAAAAATAATTTTTCAACCAAAAAAGACGAACTTTCAGAAAGATAACTTTTCCACCATAAAAAATGAATTTTCAATCTAAAAGGATAAATTTTTCACAAAAAAGTTTAATTTTCGGCCAAAAAAGATGACAATGAATTCTCAACAACAAAAAAAACTAATTTTCTACCCAAAGAGACGAGTTATCAACAAAAGAGTTTAGTTTTAAAGCTAAAAAGACGAATTTTTTACAAAAAAGTTGACTTTTAAACCGGAAAAGATGAATTATAAACAACAAAGATAATTTTCAATCAAGTCACATTTAAAATTCAAGATAAAACTTTACAGTTTTAGGGTCACGAATAATTGAATTTTCAATTAAAAAAGATAAGTTTATGAACCAAAAATGGAATCGTTAAATTTTCAGCTTAAAAAACTAATTTTCAAGAAAAAAAAACAAATTTTTTACCGGTTAAATTCCAACAAAAAATATAAGTTTTTAACAAAATAGTTGAATCCTTAACCAAAAATATTAATTGTCAACAAAAAAAGATTAATTTTCTAACCCAAAAACGAATTTTCTACCAAATAGTTGAACTTTCAGCTTATAAAAAATAAATTTTCAACCAAAAATGGAATAGTTAAATTTTCGGATAAATACTTAATCTTCAACAAAAAGGGGAAAAAACGAATTTTCAACAAAATAGTTAAATTCACAACCAAAGAAGTAAATCTTTAAGAAAAAAATTAATTTTTAACAAAGTAGTTCAACTTTCAACCAAGAGGTTGAATTTTCAACCAAGAATGATGAATTTTCAACCAAATAGTTAAATTTTCAAAAAAAAAAATGAATCTTCTACCAAGAAGTTTAATGTTCTACCAAAAAAGACAAATTTTCAACAAAATATATGAATTTTCGATAAAATAGTTGAATTTTTAAGCCAAATAAACGAATTATCTACAACAGATTTGAATTTTTCAACCCAAAAAATTTTATTTCTGAATGGAAAAGTTAATGTTGCATCAAATAGTTAAATTTTCAAGTAAATAATTTAATTTTGAAGCAAATAGTTGAATTTTCAACTAAAATTATGAATCTTCTACCAAGAAAATGAATTTTTAACAAAGTAGTTCAACTTTCAACCAAGTGGTTGAATTTTCAACCAAGTATGATGAATTTTCAACCAAATAATTAAATTTTCAACAACAAAAAAAAATGAATTTTCTACCAAAAAAGACGAATTTTTAACAAAATATATGAATTTCCATTAAAATCGTTAAATTTTTAAGCCAAAAAAACGAATTATCTACAAAAAATTTGAATTTTTCAACCCAAAAAAATTTTCTTTCTAAATGAAAAAGTTAATTTTCCATCAAACAGTTACATTTTCAAATAAATAATTTAATTTCAAAGCAAATAGTTGAAGTTTCAACTAAAATTATGAATCTTCTACCAAGAAAATGAATTTTTTTACAAAGCAGTTTAGCTTTAAACTAAGTAGATGATTTTTTAATAAAAAATATGAATTCTCAACAAAACTTATAATAGTTAATATTTCAACCAAAAAAATTTAATTTGAAACCAAACAGTTGCACTTTTCGTTAAAGAAGATGAATTTTCAACCAAAAATATTAAATTTCTACCAAAAAAGACGAATTTTCAAACAAATAGTTTAATTTTCAAATGGAAAAGATCAATTTTCAACCACAAACGGAATAGTTACATTTTCAATTTGAAAAGTTTATTGCCAACCAAAAGAAAACGAATTTTCAACAAAATAGTTAAACTTTCAACCAAAAAAATGAAGTTCCAACTAAAATGATGAATCTTCGAACAGAAAATGAATTTTTAACAAAGCAGTTCAACTTTCAACCTAGTAGTTCAACTTTCAACCTAGTAGTTGAATTTTCAAGCGAAAAATGTTAATTTTTAACGGAACATGCAATACTTGAAATTTTAACCAAAAAGGATTTCAATTTGAAATAAAAAACAGTTAAGTTCAATCAAAAAGGACGAATTTTCAACAGTTGAATCCTAAACCAAAACAGTTTAATTTCCAACCAAAGAGATGAATCTTGAACAAAAATAAAAAGATGAATTTTTAACAAAGTAATTCAACTTTCAGCCAGGTAGTTTATTTTTGACCAAAAACATGACTTTTCAACAAAATAGTGGCATTTTCAACAAAATAATTAAATTTTCAACTTTCTGTTGGGTTCTATTAATTCACTTCACATTTAAGCAGGAAAATGAGAAAAAGGGGAAGTTTCTTGAAAACAGGGAATAAAATAATTCGTAAGGGATGTTGATGTTCCTTATTGGCTTCAGGGTCAGGTAAAATTGAATCGAAACGTTTGAAACAATTTAATTTGTATTCAATTTCACCTGACCCTAAAACCAATAACGAACATCAACATCCCTTACGAATTTTACTATTGAGAGTCAATACAATTTCCCCACCGATTATTAATAAAACAATTCTTGAAAAAGTGGGAAAAGAGAGGAATAGGGGACAGAGTATGAAGTTTGAGATATAAAAGTGATGTTCAAACATATTAACAATGTTTGGTCAGGAAGGTTAGGAGTGGTGGAATTAGATACAACGTAATAGTTGTGAGTTCATCTTCACTTACTAAAGCAGGCCACAGGGTTCGTTCAGTAGTTCGCACTTTATATACTTTTTTCACTGGGCGTTACTTTTTTCGCTGCGCCCGTCTACTTTTTTGACTGCGTCCTTCTACTTTTTTCCCCGTTGCCCGGAAAGGTCGACACTGCGCATGCGCCATGTCATCGATAACAAATCGGTCACTTTTTACGCAGAAAACAGGTGGAAAAACTTACACTTTTTCGCGAATCATAGAAAAATAGTGTTACTGCAAAATATAAACAGAAAACAGGACTCAACAGAACTTTAGAGATACAACTGACCGCGGAATTAAATCGAACGCCCGATCGTAATCTTGAGCAACCTTACTCGCGCTCGAAGTAGTGCAGGAGTGGGGGGTCCCTCTTTTCTTGGAATTATATTTCCCTAGACCCCCGTACGTGGAATTAAATTGAAAGGTAGCTGTACACTAAATCCTAAAAATTTTAAGTTCCTAGAATGTCTGCCAGGTAGGCGAGGGGTCGAAGACGCCGAGAGAGAGGATTTCGCCGACCTCGCATTCGTAGGTGCGGAGTCCGAGGGGTCGGGGGAGAGGCGCGCGAGCTCAGCAGAGTTACGCAGTTCCCCTTGACTGTTTACATCGTAAAAATTCTTGAAAGAGCCTCATGGTCATAGCAGGCAATGCCCGAGACTCAAACTAAATCGAGAGTTGAGCGTAGTTAATTCTTAGGAATAAAAAATCTTGGACTGATTGAGAAATTCATTGAATGAGTAGGTAAATATAGGGAACGGTCGAAGTTAGTCTTGAAGGTTCGTTTCTCATCATCGGTGAAGAAAGAGGCAAGGAATACAATCAGGCCTGCGAAGGAAGCAATACGCGACGTGACCACTGGTAAGTAAAATCAGCCAGAATTAATGTATGTGGCGACCTGTGCAAAAGTTCGTCGTTTGCTTGAACGCGTTCATCTCGCTCCTGTGCTCGTGTCATTGAACTCCAGTTTCACCCCGAGTAAAAAAAGACGCCCTGCGAATCGCGTGGTTGTAAACTTTTCCACATCTATTCCGACCGTTTTACTTCCCCGCAAACTCATTTTCAGACTCTATTTTGAGAACCATCAATCGTTGTAAACACTCTCAGTACTGTACGACGGAAAGAAAGGGACGTAAAGCAATCCAAATTTGAACACTTAAAGTGGACCAAGTTAGCATCTAAATCCGAGTTAAAGTTCAATTTAAGATGCAATTACATTTTATTTTGGGTCCATTGCCAAGAAGTTGAGAGTGTTAGGTCCGAACTTTTAAACTGTTTTCAAAAATAATGAAATAATATTCGGAGAACTAAGGCCAGGGCTGCCACAGAATAATTTTTTTGAAAAAAAAAAACGAGAAAAAGTGAATTCGAAGGAATTAGATCAAATTAATCAGAATTACAGGTGATTTTTAAGGGATTCAGGACACAGAAAAGGCCCAAGTATCAATTGAGCTAGAAAATCGTATCAAAATGTTGCACAAAGTGTAGTTTCTATTTGTTACATAATGCAGTTGTCAATTGTTTGCAACGTTTTGATTCCCAGGGTTTTTGTGTAGCTAAATGCATAAGAATTCAGAGTGAATTTAAAATAATTCAAATGAATTGAAAACAATCCAAATTTTACCATTTATTTCAGTAAAATTGGAGTAAATTCAGAAGAATTCAGGGGAATTCAGGAGATTTTGATGAAATTCATAAAAGTACAAGGTGAGTTTAAAGGACTTCAGGGTGAATTTAATAAAAGTGAAGTGAATTCCAAATGAATTCAAATGAATTGAAAACAATTTAAAAAATACAAAATATTGCATTGATTTTAATAGAATTGGAGTGAATTTAGGAGAATGAAACTGAATTCAATAGAAATCAGGGTTGATTCGATAAAATTCAAGATAATTCGAAAGAATTCAGGGTGAGTTCGAGAGAATTCAACAGAATTCCAAAGAATTCAAAAGAATGCGGGGTGAATTCTAAATTAATTTATATTAATTGAAAACAATTTTAAAGAACCAAAATATTCAATCGCCAAAGAATTGGGAAGAACTTAAAAGAATTCAGGGTAAATTAATAAATTTAAGAGTGAATTCAAAACAATTCAAGTTGAATTCAAAATATGCAATTCAAATTAATTGAAAAAAATCCGAAAATCCAAAATATTCCATTGATTTCAGTAAAATTGGAGTGAATTCAGAAGAATTCAAGGGAATTCAAGAGACTTTGATGAAATTCATAAGAATTCAAGGTGAGTTAAAAAGAATTCATTGTGAATTCAATAAAACTAAAAAATAAATCTAAGAAATAAGTAAACAATCCATTGAATTAAGTACAATTGAGTGAATTTAGACAAATTTAAGGTGGATTCGAAAAAAATCAAGAAAATTCAAAAGAATTCAGATTGAATTCAAAAAAATTCAACAGGATCCCAAAGAATTCAAAAGGATTCAGGATAAGTTGATAATAATTCAAAGTGAATTCCAAATGAACTAAAATGAATAAATTGAAAACAGTTTAAAGAATCTAAAATATTCCACTGATTTTATTAGATTAGAAGTGAATTTAGAAGAATTAAAGTAATTCAATAGAAATCAGGGTGAATTCGAAAAAATTCAAAAGAATGCCAAAGAATTCCCGATGAGTTCGAAAAAATTCAACAGAATCCTAAAGAATTCAAAAGAATTCAGGGCGAATTCGAAAAAACTCAAGAAAATTTCAAAGAATTAGAAAGAACTTAAAATAAATCAGGATAAATCAATAAGAATCCAGGGCTAATTCAAAACAATTCCAGTGAATTTAGGAGAATTCAAGGGAATTCAAGAGACTTTCATGAAATTCATAAGAACTCAAAGTACTTGAAAAACTTCAAGGTGAGTTCAACAAAACTAAAAAAAACCCATTGAGTATAATAAAATTGATGATTTTAGAAGAATTCAGAGATAATTCAAAGAATTCAGAGTGAGTTCGAAAAAATTCAACAGAATTTCAAAGAATTCCTTATGAGTTCAGAATAAATTAATATTAATTCAGGGTGAATTGTAAATTAATTCAAGTTAATTGAAAACAATTAAAAATTCCAAGGTATTCAATCGACTTTTGTAAAATTAGAGGGAACTTCGAAAAATTAAAGTGAATTCAAAAGAATTCACTATGAATAAAAAAATTCAATAGAATTTTAAAGAATTAGAAAGAATTTAAAAGGCTTCACGATAAATTATCAAGAATTCAGGGTGACTCCAAAAAAACTCGAGCTAAATTCAATACAATTCAGGGTAAATTCAAAAAAATTTGAATTACACTCAACTCTGAATTTATGCCAGGTTCCGGGTATGGCTTGCGATGGCCATGAGGCTCTTCCAAGAATTTCTTCGACGTAAACAGTCAGGGCCGTGTGAACTATTTCCAGTAGGAATACATAATATTAATTAACTGTATTTTGTACAAATGTAGATTTTTGTTATCATAAAGCATGGACCTTTGTTATAAATGAAGACTAATTAATGAAAAGAGAATTTTCCGCGTGTAATAAAAAATAAATTCGAAATACGCACGCGAGTTTTCGGACTGCCCGGTTTGTAGCAACGGAACTGCTCGACTCTGTTGCGCTTAATGACTTCTCTCTTGGCTCCTTGGAACCCCTGACCCACGAATGCGAGCTGGCTGAAATTCTAGGAACGACTCAAGTCCAAGTGACTTCAATTCAGAGTTGAGTGTAATTGAAAGAAGCCGAAATATTCAATTGATTTCAGTTAAATTGAAGTGAATTTGGAAGAATTTAAGGAAATACAAGGAACTTTTATGAAATTCATAAGAATTCATAGTGAACTTAAAAGACTTTAGTAAAAAAAATCGATAAATTCAGTGAATTCAATGAAGCTAAAAAAATATATAAAATCTATTGAATTGAGTAGAATTGAGTGAATTTAGAAGACTTGAAGTGAATTTAGAAGAATTAAAGTGAATTCCAAAAAATTTACGAAAATTTCAAAGAAAAAATTGAAGATAATTTGGGATAAATTAATAAAAATTCAGAATGAATTCCAAATGAATTCATATTAATTGAAAGAAGACGAAAATATTTTATTTATTTCAGTAAAATTGGAGTGAATTTAGAAGAATTCAAGGGCATTCAAGAGAATTCGATGAAATTCATACGAATTCAAATGAATTTAAAAGAATTTAAGACAATTCAATGAGATTAAAAATAATTCAAAACAATTTAAGATAATTCAGAAAAAAAATTAATAAAGTAATCTTTTCGTTTAAAAAAGTGACTTTAGTGACTTTCTTTTTAAAAACTCACTAGAAAGTGATTTCAGGCAAAAAAAGTGACTAAAAGTGACTGAAGTGGCTGTGCGCAACCTTCACTAAGGCTTATAAGCTCAAGTCTATTTCCAATTTTTTCAATCCTATTCAAATTTCTACTAATGTAAGATTTTGAAGAAATGATAACAATATCTATCAGTAATAATCAATGGATATTACGTACATGTGAGAAAGTAATGAAATAGTTTGGAGGCATGGACAAAGGTGAGATTCGAAATGCGGAATTTCCGCAAAGCATGTAATTTAAGCGATCGGTTAATCGTGACTTATTGTTAGGAAAGGTAAAGTTGACTTAATGAAACGATTATAGCAGCAGCATACAAAACGTACAGACTCTGTGATTATCGAGCGAATTATCGTAAAACCTAATCGCGTTGTGAGTTAACTATAATACAAAGAGCACAGCAGTTCAAATCCAGCCACATAAGAGTCTGCAAAATCCAATTGGTCAGACAGAGTTCCAAATCTATCTGTACAAAAATTCCAATAATGATAATAATAATAATAATAAGTTCCGAGGTTCTGGTGGTTCGGATTCCACCTTAAGCTGTAGGTCCTCCCATCATGCACTTGGCTGTAACCCAGTCCGTGGATGGTGGGGTAAAAATTATACCAGACTACCCAATATGTCAAATTATGCATATCACTCTCATCA
>JAUMHM010000049.1:12135456-12145706 GCA_032362435.1 Melikaiella ostensackeni
TCTCACTCTGATTGTGAGGGAAAACCCAGACGATTCTGTAGCAACTGAATATTTAATGTGACGAATGCAAGTTTTATAAATGGAAATCTCTAATTTGTCATTAATAAAATAATAAACACATTTTCAGTAATATAGTGAGAAGGAAGTAAACATTTAATTGAAACTCAGTCCAATATAATCAATGAAATTCGTAAAACCAAACCAGTGACTCTTATATTCGGAAAAACCTTCTACTGGACAACTTTACACGATCGAAAGAAACTTTAGTTGCCAATTACTTAAAAGCTACGGTCAATCCCTGCAAACTTTCACGAAGTCTTTGCAGCTTAATCGAACTGGCGTCAATGGATGAAAAGAAAAGCTTTTATCTATCCTTATTCTTTCCCCGCTAACACACCGATAAATTCAGTACATCGGATAAAAGATAAAGTGAATTTCTTACAGGATTCTTTTATACTTAATCAGGGTGATCTTTCAGTCCTAACTAGAAAAATAATACTTGTCATTTCAAGGTTTCTTTTTAGGTTTTTAAACAAATCTTCCAGACCATTAAAATCTATACGCTTCTTGTTTCATGATAAATAAGGTTAATTTGTTATAGTATAAAAAAAACACAAGTTTAAAATCTATACTTTTCAAAAAAATTTCAAACGCTATGAAATTGCAGTTCATTGTAAATAATTGACTTACGCGGATACTGATACCACTGATTACAAATAAAAATTATTGCAGAATTTCAAATTTGAATCTATCAAGATTCAATAATTTTATGTTTCAAAACTGAAAAAGTTAACAATTTTAAATTGAAATTTAATTTTGTGAGATGAGAATTCAATCATTTTCATTTGTAACGCCTTATATAAAAACAGGTTTTAATTGAAGCCTCAAAGAATCCTAAATTGTATTTGGGAATTTTCAAAACGTTAAAAAGGCAAATTGAAAGCCTTTTTCAGTTGCATTATGATTTCAAAATTTCCGTGAATATTTCAATAATCATTTTTGTATTGTATTTAATCACTCACCCACGTCAGAAACTTTTAGAAAAGTTGGAATGAAATACTGAAGACGCTTACCTAAAACAGGAAAAAGAAAAATTATTAATTAGAACAATAAAAAAATAATAGAAATAAATCGTTTTCTACACTTTTGAACAAAATCCCTCAAGTTTCTTAGTTTATATCCATAGGTTTTGGAAACAGCGCTTAGTTTATTAATTGTTACTGTTCTTGTTTTTAAATAATAATCACGTGGTTGAAAACAAAACAGGCAAGAAGAAGATGCCTTTGTTTCAAGACAACTTTTTTTCTACGAATGTAAGTGAACGTCCATTAATTATGTAAGTATGATTTTTGAAATTTTAGACCCCCTCTATTGTAAGGAATCGTAAGATTTTTGTGACCCCCCTCCCCTCTTACGTAAGACTTTATATCTTTACTCAATATATCAATTATTTATACTGTAAACGAGAGTTCAAAAGATTTCAAGGCATTTCAAAAGATTTGAAGGGATTTCAAAGTATTTCAAAGGACTACAAAATATTTCAAAGAATTACGAACTTTTTACGGAATTTAACGATATTTTCAAAGCTTTTTAGGAATTTCATGAAATTTCAACGGATTTATTCAAGATTTCATGAAAGGTGTAAACCAAATTTCAAGAATGGATAACGCCTTGACTTTGTATTCATTGGGAGAATGCACTGAGAGAAAAGATTACTTAAACCAAAGAAATTTGTTTTATAACAATAATGATTTTTTAATTTGAAAAACATTATTTGTTAGAACACGAAACCTTTTTTTCGATCAAAAAAATATTTGATTGGACGTATTCAGTACTACATTTTTTTGATTCACGTAATCTTTTTTCTAAGTGTGTAATATGAAATATTACGTAATAAAAAAGAAATATTAAGAACAATGATATGAGTACAATAGTAAAAAAAATTAATTTTAACAGTCAAAACTGGTTTCAATTAGCACATTAAAAAAAAATTGATCGTTTGACATTATTTATTCAATAAACTTTAAATTATGCCCGGAATTTCGCACTTGCTTTTCTGATAGTTCTATTTATTCATTTCCCCCAGACATGTTCATATGTTTTAACTTTAACTGTAATTGAAATCGCAAAACTTTCAAATCGGACTACATTACTCAATTTAATTCAAACTTAATCCCAATCTAAACTGCTAAAGTTAATTATTACTTTAATTAACCAAATTTCAGTGCAACCACCTCTTTAACCAATCATACAAATTTTCTAGTTATCGAAAATGTTTTCATAAAAAATAAAAAAACCAATCGACTAAAAATTTCGATCTTTTGATTCAGAACATACATCGCACATTATTCCATATTCATACAGAGTTCCTTCCGCTGATGAGTCTAATTAGCATAAATTCTCCGGAGTGAAATAATCCAAAAGATGAGTATTTTCAAGACTAATTAATCTTGACTCATAATGTCACGCTCCTAGCTTCAAAGTGAAGTTTGAAAAACATACGGTTAGAAAAAACAATACGTATAATGTGGTCATGAATATTCAAGCTCTGGAATATGCTGTCGTCGAATTTTTAATGGCGGGTCAGCAAATGTTTTATTTGCGACATATGCATGTGTGTGTAATAGGTACACATGTGAGTTTTTTTCCTTTTCTCTTTTGGAGTGAAATGCGAGTGGAGGAATAGCGACGACGACGACGTTTCCACCTTTCAAGCCCGGGGTAAATACGGCGGAATAATACTTGTCGAGTTCACCGGTGCAATATTTTCCTAACTCCTAGGGAGCTCCCCACACGTGGGTACACTTGGATCGCAAATCATATGACTTTCATAGCTCCGTTCGAGCTACATACATACTTTAACGACGCTAATAATGAAGGTAGGGGTAACAATAACGTTGCATTTACGAGATAAGCACTACGTAAAAGGCGCAGTGCCGCCGTAATTCCGCAATGATAAACGACCAGCTGACCTCAGAAAGAAAACATTATGGCAGAAGCTTTTCCTTCGCGTGCGTCCCACCCTCACCCCTCTATGAATAAATTCGCGATAATTATGAAAGGTCATAGGAGGAAAATACCGCGCTTCGCGAAAACCGTATATTTTTACTCAAGAGATAATAAACTACACCGCGCGGAAAGAACATTTTTCATCCCTAAAACTAAAAATGTTAAATTAAATACTTCCACGGAAAGCATACTACTAAGTAATTATTATTTAAAAAATAATAAAAGCCAAGGTATGGTTACTGCGTCCATAAAAGGACGCATTTACATATTAGTGTCGCGCAAATTATATTCCGGAAATGTATACTTAAAAAGGTTGGTTACTAAAAATAGATTCGGGTTTAAAAATATTCAATAAGATTACCTATTTATTATCGTAAAATATGAGTACCAAATACATTTTCAAGAAGAATGACTAATCACGTATGCTTTATCGTTCTACAAAAGTACTGCACTTACGGTCAAGGTTTTCAAGTTTGAATTATGGCGCGATAAAAAATCATCGGTGTAAAGTTTCCATTTGGCGATTTTCCGACGTTTTATGGATCGTTTTAAATAAGCTTTTGTACTTCAAAAGTTTTGCAAGTCAGGGTTGAACCGGTAACAAGGTGGCCACTCAAGAATCGGGAAAAAAACTCCCGGTTACTCCCCGGTTTCCAAAAATTATTCCTGATCATTGAAATTTTTAAATTCAAGCCTTTAATTGAAAATACAAAAGAATTCACGAATTTACATATGCAACAATATTTCAAACTAGATGAATATTGTAAGAATCTGAAGCTTTCAAAATTAAACAATCTCCAAATGAAAAGCATTTAAAATACATATTGTACAATTCGAGGTACAATTTCGAAGTAAAAGCTTTATTTCAAAGTTGTCAAATAAATAAAATTTCCAACTGAATATTATCAGACCGTGCGTTTACTTAAAATTTAAACTTACTAAATGGTACAACTTTAAATTATACAAGATTGAGCGAACGAAACTGTCTCAATTATAAATTTTAAATCTAAAATTATGCAATATTTTGAACGTTTTCAATTTAATTATTAAACTATTAAAGCTTTCAATTATAGATGCTACACTTTTCAACAATTTCAATTTTTAACAGGAAAGTTTGCAATGCTTCAATCAAAAATTGTACAACTGAAACGCTTTTAATTTTAAATGGTCTAGAACCAATCTATTCAGATTATTCCATTTTTCAAAATAGAAAAATGTAATAATCTAAACAATAACACACTTCTAAAAATTGCTAACTTACATCACAGTTTTTAAACAATATTTATGTAAAAATAGATATCTTTTGGTAAATTCAGCCTAACATTAATGTCTCAATCAAAAGAAATCTTAATGGTAGTCATAAGCAACCCTGCAGATTGGAACAAACCTTCTGATTCTCGAAATTGCAGTCTTAATCTATTCGATTTTGAATGTGGTGAAGGATTAATATTAGGCTCTAATTTTTAAACTGTACAATTTTGATCCATTAAAAATGAATTACCGTAGAATCACCTAACTTCGGCCTGGCCCAAACTTCGGATAGCGATTTTTTTTCTTCTACACACCCAAATAGTATAAAAGTAATACAAACTTTGAGTACAAAGTTAGAAATAATTTTAGAAGCCAATTTTGGTTTCCAAAAATAAGAATAATCCAAGAAAAATAGGTGTCCAGAATAAGGTGATTCTACGGTAACTATCAAGGATGTGTATTGGAAAATTTGTTCAATTTTTACGATTAAATTAACATTTGTTTCATTTTAAGCACTCAAACTTCATTCATTCGAAGGCACTCAATTTAAAATAAAGTTCATAAAAACTAGGAGAGTACAATTTGAATTGTTTAATTTCAAACATTATATATTATATTTTACATTACCTATAACTTATCAAGCTTCGACCTGAAATGTTTAAATTTTGAACGTTACACTGTTAAAATTTTCTATTGTAATTTCACAATAAATGTATTGGAAGTTTATTACCAAAACGTAATGTAATTTTACAATACATGTTTTGTAAACGGAATTATGACAAAAATGAAAGTTTCCTGCATATATGGTTTTCATTATATTTTTATTAAAAATAAAAAATCGCTGGTCTAAGCGTTTGATCATACATAAATCAAGAATTAAGTATGACGAATAGGTGAACAATACCCAAAAATGCATTCTAAAGGTGAAAATTTCCTACATGATAAATTGTTTTTAGGTTAGGTATGTAACTTATTTAATGTCTTAATGATTTGTCTATTAACGAAGATTCTTGATACAATTAGCATATTAAGCAAATGGTATTTCACGATATTTTTATTCAAGGTACTTCAGTAATAGTTCATAAAATGTTTAAACTAAACTTATAGAAAAATATATTTGGAAATTACAGTACTTGCATTGCAATGTTATACAATGAATTTATTGCAATTTTGCGTTATAATACGGTGCTTGCAATTTTACATTACAAATTGTATTGTAAAGGTATTGTAAAATCACAAACATTTTCAACAGTGTATGAATTAACCAATTAAAAATTTCTAGACTTAAACACTAAAAATGTTGAATTCAAGCCTTCAAAATTATACGACTTTACAATTAGGTTTAAAAATTTTTTAAATTAGAAGTGCTTAAAAACTGTAATATTTCAAACTGGAATCGTAGCTATTTTAAAAAATTTCATTATCATGTGACAATTACACTGATTAGATAAGTTTTTCTATTAAAACTAATAATTAAAAAATTCTCCGTCAGAAAATAAAATTCAGGGTCATTTCTCGTCATTCTCCAGTTCAAAAAAATTTCCAGTCGCTTCCCAGTTTTCCGGTGAGAGTATTTATAAAAACGTAAAATGAGTTTACAATTTTTTTGTTTTCGCTCAAAAGAAATATGAGGTTGGAAATTTAGAGTAACCTTAGCACAATGCAAAGATCGCATTTCCGAGGCTGTGGTACACTTAAAGAGGTAAAAACAGAATGTGTGTTATTTCAGTGACTGCAGTAGCTATATTTTATTTAAGTAGATAGCAGAGAGTACAAGGGTCTCTTCAGCTTTGTAATGTTCATATATTTTTTTATCTAGAGTCAACAAGTAATTCTTTGTTTAGAATAGATAGTTATTACGAATCTTAAAAACTATTCTATGAATTTCATGACAAAGAAAAGCTTTTATATACTAGAAGAAAAAAGCGAAAATATGAATATAGGGACTGTAATCAATGCTGATTGCGTCGTTCCACAGTCAAGTTCAAATTTAATTAATCTGAAATAAAGACAAAAAAGGCTGAAAAGTGAGGCACTATTTTAATGAGTAATATTTTTGAATGCACTTTAAAGATAGATTGCGGATATAAAGGTGAATTTAGTAGAACTACGTCAAAGCTTTTCCTACATGTATATACATTCCTCGGATTTAAAGCCACATTGTTCAGAAAATCAGAAATAGAAAACGCTAGATGATATTTAAGTCTCTATAAAACTCGCTTATAATGGAAAAACGTCAATGACGACGAAAATAAGTAGAAAATATTATCCCTTATCGTTATTTTTAACTTTTTAAAATAACAACCAGTGTCTGTTGTCAACTTCACTGATCTTTTTGAGAAAAAGCAATTCTTCTCGAGGGTCTAACCTCAGAAGAACGTTCTAAGTGTGCGATCAAGGAGGTCCCAGTGCAGGCGACACAAATGACGACGATATAAAAGAAACTCCGGTTCAAGAGTATTTCGGACCAGGAGTAAATAAAAAGGCCAAGACATTCCCTTTAATTACGTCGGTTCTCTCATCGCGTCGTAGCAAAGCTTTCGCCTTAAATTCGTATCCACATTGTAAACAATTTTTTGTCCGCCGTACGTCGAAAGTAAGCCTTGTCGGTGTCGTTTTGCGTGCAGAAAGTCAATTTTTCCGCACTAGTGCGGAAAAATTGTAAGTGTGCGGAAAATCAACTTTCCGCACGCAAAACGACACAGACTCGGATTACTTTCGTTATACAGCGAACAAAAAATATTGTTCGTATCACGTGTGGAACGTATTTCAACGCGCGAGCGAGTCGCGACTCGCTCTTGCGTTAAAATACGCCTTTCCGCACTTGATACGAAATATGCTATTTCGGAAAAATTTCCGAAATTCGTACGCCAGCTAATAACCCTAACTTTCGGAAATTTTTTCTAATGCATAGATACGGTAGGGAAAATTTCCGAATGTTAGGATTTTTAGTTGGCGCACGATTTACGGAAATTTTTCCTGATGCGTAAATATGGTAGGAAAAGTTTCCGAAAGTTAGGGTTATTAGCTGGCCTACGATTTTTTGAAATTTTTCCTCATACGTGGTAGGAAAAATTTCTGAACGTTAGGGTTTTAAACTGGACCAGCATTTCCGAAAAATTTCCGACTGGTTCAGCGTTTTTTCCCAAATCACAATGGGAAACATGTAAGAAAAAATTGATGTGTTTGAAGTTCTGAACGTTCAAATGAACGAAATTTTTTACTGATGGCTTTGCAAGTTGAAAACAGTGCTAAAATGTTTGCTCATTCATATTGGGATTGATAGATTATTGAAAGAAACGTATAATACATTATTTTAAATTGTAGTTGGAACAATATTTATGGATAAAATAGAATTAGGACAAAATGTTTCGTTCATTTTAACGTTCAGAACTTCAGGTACATAAAAAATTGGGCATTTTTTCTCAGATTTTAGGAAATATTTCAAATAGATTTTTCTACGGAAAAAAGTATATTTTTTGAATATTATTATTAATTAATTAATATTTATTTACATACCATCAGATCTCACTACATAGACAACCAACTAACGAATAATCGAATGCTTAACGCTATTAAAAATCGGGAACGCAGCGGGGTTCGAACCTAGCTTCTAGCTTATCTAACATATTTCTAACCTAACTCAACCTAATTCAACAACAATTTAATTTATAATAATTTCAATTTCTAACTTAATACAAAAATTTTAAAATAGTTGTTTTAAGTATTAATTTTTTTCAATTGCTATGGATTCTTTTTAAATGTAAATAATATGCAAGTATCATTTTGTGATTTTTTGGTTTACTGCAATATACTTAACCACTTATATTTCCTCCATGTATTGAAATTTCTTAGTTTCTTCCTATTATAAACTATAAATTAGTGCTTACTCAAAATTGGTTAGGTTGACCAAAAAGTTGTTTAATAATTCTGATTTTTTGAAAAAAAATTTCGAATCCATACAAGAAATGTTTCATGATGATATGGAAAAATATCAAGTTTTGTTGGAAAATAAATTTCGTAATTTGAGTGCTAAAACTGCCTTAAGTATGTATGGTATATCTAATAACTCAGATTTTATTGGCAATATTTCTTCTCCACATAGTAAATACATAATGTCACTGTGGAAAAATATCAAATCTTTTAGGAAAAATTAATGTTGTAATCAAAGTGTAAAAACCTACCCAAAAATTATTCTAATACTTCCGACTTTGTTGGAAAAAGTCCTTCTCCATATAGAAAATATTTCACGTCAACGTGGAAAAATATTAAATCTTTTAGGAAAAATAAATTTTGTAATCGAAGTGGAAAAACTGACAAAAAATGTGTAATAATTCCAATTTTCTTAGAAAAATTTCCTGATCCACATAGGAAATATTTCATATCAAATTATCCACGTAGGAAAAATTTCCTACTTTTTAGGAAATTCGTGCAATCTCATAATTATTGCGATATACTTTCCAATGTTTCGGAAATATGCCAAAATTTTTGGAAAATTTATGGATTTTCTAAGAAAAATTATCGATTTATTTCGGAGAAATATTTTACCTATCGTGTTTCGAAACATTTCCTACTATTTTGTGCGCCAAAATTCCTACTCTTTAGGAGATTCATGCAATCCTTTAACTATTACGATATATTTCCTAACGTTTCGGAAATATACCAAACTTCATGGAAATTTTACGCATGTCATAGGAAAAATTATTGATTTTTCTCGGAAAAATATTTTGCATATCTGTTTTCGAAACATTTCCTATTATTTTATGCGCAAAATTTCCTACTCTTCAGGAAATTTATGCAATCTTCTAACTATTACGATACATTTCTTAAAAATTCGGAAATATGCCAAACTTTTTGGAAATTTTACACATATTCTAGAAAAAATGATCAATTTTTCTCGGACAAATATTTTTGCCATCATTTTTCGAAATATTTTCAACTAGTTCCTGAGAAAGATCTACTCTTTCGAAGATTTGTTCAGTGTTCTAACTATTACGATATATTTCCTAACATTTCGGAAATATGCAAAACTTTTCGGAAATTTTACGCATATACTAAGAAAAATGATCGAATTTACTCGGAAAAATATTTTGCCAATCGTTTTTCGAAACACTTCCCAGTATTTTGTGAGCAAAAATTCCTACTCTTTAGGAGATTCATGCAATCTACTAACTATTACGATATATTTCCTAATGTTTCGGAAATATGCCAAACTTTTCGGAAATTTTACGCATATTCTAGGAAAAATTATCCATTCTTCTCGGACAAATATTTTTGCTATCGTTTTTCGAAACATTTTCTACTATTTCCTGAAAACAATCTCCTACTCTTTAGGAGATTCGTTCAATCTCCTAACTACTACGATATATTTCCTAACGTTTCGGAAATATTTCAAACTTTTCGGAAATTTTACACATATTCTAGGAAAAATGATCGATCTTTCTCGGAAAAATATTTTGCCTGTCGTTTTTTGAAATATTTCCTACTATTTCGTGCCCAAAACTTCCTATTCTTTAGGAGATTCGTGCAATCTCCTTAATATTACGAGATATTTCCTGATGTTTCGGAAATATACTAAACTTTTTGGAAATTTTACGATGTCCTAGGAAAAATTATTGATTTTCTCGGAAGAATATTTTGCCTATCTTTTTTCGAAATATTTCCTACTATTTTATGCGCAAAATTTCCTACTCTTTAGGAGATTTATCCGATCTTCTAACTATTACGATATATTTCCTAATATTTCGGAAATATGGCAAAATTTTCGGAAATTTTACGCATATTCTAGGAAAAATGATCAATTTTTCTCCGAAAAATATTTTTGCTGTCATTTTTTGAAATATTTCCTACTATTCCGTGCGCAAAATTTCCTACTTTTTAGAAGATTCGTGAAATCTCCTAAATATTACGATATATTTCCTGATGTTTCGGAAATATTCCAAACTTTTCGAAAATTTTACGCATATTTTAAGAAAAATGATCGATTTCTC
>JAUMHM010000049.1:12208925-12242819 GCA_032362435.1 Melikaiella ostensackeni
ATTAATAATATTACTGATGTTCTTTTGAATTCAAAAGAATTCGATGAAATCTTTAAGAATTCCAGGTGAATTTTAGAGAATTCAGGATAAATCATAAGAATTGAAAACAATTTTTAAAAATTCAAATGAATTGGAAAAAATTAAAAAAATTCCATTGATTTCAATAAAATTTGAATGAATTGAGGAGGATTTATGGGAATTCAAGAGAATTTGATGAAATTCAAAGGAATTTGAGTAAATTGAACACAATTTTAAAAATAAAAAAATTCCATTGAATTGAGTAAAGTGTGAGTGAACAGAATTTAGGGCAAATTCATCAGAATTGAAGTGAATCAAAAAAATATATAATAAAAACCAATGAATGAAATAAAATTAGAGTGAATTTAGAGGAATTTGAGGAAAATGAAAGGAAATCGATGAAATTGATAAAAATTCAAGGTGAATTTAAAAGAATTCAGGGTGAATTGAAAAAGTTGAAGATAATTTCAAAAAAAAAAAAAAATCTAAAAGAATTCTGGATAAATCAATAAGAAGGGAATTCAAGAGAATTCGATGGAATTCATAAGAATTTAAGATGAATTAAAAAGAGTTCGAGGTGAATTTAAAATATTTCAAAGGAATACAAAAGAATTTTAAAAAATTCAGAAATGTGCAATGTGCTCTTGGATATTCTTGTTTTTTCTAGGAAAAAAAAAGAAAATCCCTAAAAAAATGTAATCCAATCGGATGAAATCTTGCGCTACCGCATCGAGATCAAAGATTAAACTCTAAATATCTTCGTTACTTTCGTGGTTACAAAAAATGTTTAGAACAATATTAGTCTAATTTTTTATTGTAAATTTAATGACGGTATGTACTTAAAAAAAAATTGACTAAATAAACATTAAAACAATTTACATGGTACCAATGAATGCGTGTCGAAAATATCTAGAAGTCTAGGTAAACTAAAAGTTTCAATTAATAAAAGAAAAAGTAAATTATGCAAAAAATGTGTCTAGATTTTTTTTCTATAAAAGTACACACCACCATTAAATTGATAATGAAAAATTAGGCTAATATTGTCCTAAACATTTTTTTGTACGCACGAAAACAACGATGTTTAGAGTTTAATGTTTGATCTCGATGCGGGAGTGCAAGATTTCATTCGATTGGATTACATTTTTTAGAGATTTTCTTTTTTTCAAAAAGGACCAAGAATTTGTCGAAGATTCGCTTTTTTCAGATTTTCCCTGACTTTCTAGAATGACCTGACCTGTAGCAACCGTGTAAATAATACGGTTTCTTTCCTTCATCTCTTAAACATAAGACAATAAGTGGTCTATTAATGATAATGATAAGCGTTCTAAGAAAGCATATTCCATTAATCCGAGCAAAGGCTGTAATTTTCTGCATAACAACTAAATGAAAATAGAACAGAAGTGATTGTATAAGCAGTTTATTGATATAACAGGATTTATTTGATCGCATTGTGTTCGATGGTTATTGCACTGTCGTGACGCCTATATTTCTACCGGTAAAACCTCAAAGTTCAGAGAACAATCGATATAGTACGGGATACAATAAATACATGAATTTAATCAATTTTCTACACTTTGATAGAAATATCTATCAGTAACAGGAAAAATGCATCTAATTAACGCTGTTAATCACCCCGAAATGGTATACTTAATCCAAAATAAACTATCACCATTTTTGACTGGAAAATGTTTTTACGCTCAGCAATTTTTATCCGAAAGCCTTTAGCTGTGAGGAATAACTTACATTAAATTACAGAAATATTTGTATGATGAATCCTTCAAGATGCAAAAATTAATCCTTAAGCACAAAATTACGTGTGTAATTGTTTATCGTTAGCCGCAATTCTGCAAGCAAAAATAATAAATGCTGAAATTATAGTTGTCACATTTTACAATTTATTGTTTATTGCACAACGTTTCTTATACAGCAGATGCGGAAAGACGTATGAAATGAGTGGACAAGATTTTTCATTTTTCCTTATATTGAGTCCTCACTTTCTTCAACTAACCAACTAGAAAAACTTGTACTTTATAAGGAAAAAATTGAGCAAAAGAAAAACTAAGTGTACCTAAAATTCTTTTCACTTATTCCCTACCAAAATTGAAATGTTGATAAAATGTTTTATGTAGTGGGCTAGAAAGTTATTATTTCTGGCATAATTGGAGATGAGTCGATAAAGTTAGAAGTCAGTAAATCGGTGTTATAATGTATATTAACGACAATGTAAGATACTACGCATTATTTATACGTATAATTTACATCGTAATTTCATGAGACAATTAAATTAATTTTTATACATAATGCTTATTTGAAACGTGGTGGAAGTATAAAACACTAAGTTACCGTTTTAGATGATTAGAGTGTGTTCTATAATTTGTATCATATTCCCGTACGCGAAAATGGTTCACCAGTACTGTTTTTTTTTTAAACCTATTCTTATTCACTAAAGTAAATACGTCTGTCATTTATTGAGTTTCTCAACTTTTCTTTTTCTTTACAAATTATAATATATTCTACCATGTTTCTCTGTAATATCTCGTTCGTTCGAATCAGCATGATTCGACGTCTTCGCAACTCGGTTGATAAGTACATCGAACAATTTAGCGCTCTGATTCCCTTTACGTTTTAGGGACTCTCATCGATGCTTAAATCTATGTTCTATTGTATTTACACACAGTATGCGCACCGTAAATTGCCCGTCAAAATTGAGCATCCTCCCTCTCACCATGAAAAAGATTAAGAGTGATAACGCATCTTATGCAAATTAAGAATCAATAAACCATGTTTTGAACAGGACCAACTTTTTTTAGCAATATTCTTTTCACTTCACACGAACGTTTCGAAGAAGCCAATGGATTAGGTTTACACGTTTTTTCTTCAGAAATATACTATCTGGATTGAAAGCTTCAAATTCGAATGCAGTTATTGTGTTCCACTGACTCAGCAAATAATGTTACGAAAAAATTGCTTAATGTTCATAATATATACATTTCCGTGATATAAAAATACTAATAAGAAATGTATGGTCAAGACTCCTTCAGACAAGTCATTTTCTTCAGAAGTTTCAACTAGTTCATAGTTGAGTTTGGCAGTATATTGTCTCTAGCTATTTGCACTCTTATTGTTGCACGCAAATATATTTCCCTTTAACACCGAGTAAGACACGAACATCACCGAAAGTGGTTATGATTATTTTCTGTAATATTATGATTACTTTTATACATCATAGATGGAAGAGATTCAGTAGTCTCTACTTGGTGGGACGTTGGCTGTTTTGAATTGAATATCGTTAATTGTAATAACTCTCAGCTAAATAAAGCTGTAGTGTATCATTCTAGCGATAAGGACATTAAGCAGAATTGGCTTCTTCGTGGAATTTGATTTCACGTAGAAAAAACGCATCAGTGGAAGAAAATGTATCATCTGCTTTCTGCCTTCACCGAAACACTTAGTTCGATTAGAAATCTATCCGTACAAGTGGTATAATACTAGTACTTAAAATTTAATTATATTCCCTACTAGAATCGAATAAAAACAAGAGTTTGGGCATCTCCCTGTTGCTAAATCGCTCTTTAAACCTCTCCGAAATTATAATATAGCATCCACGCCACTTTGCAATACGAAATAATTGCAATATGAATTTTTAATACTCAATTTTTCAGAGCGCGAATTTAAATTTCAACAATAAAGATCAATGATCACAATCTTATGGTTAAAACCTATCATGTATCAATAGAAATCAATCGACTTTCGTAATCGAGACTTTTTGGGGACTGAAAGAGGCGCGAGGATCGATACGAACAAAAAGCATTTGGCGATAACGTGTGTATTTAATAAACTCGTGTTCAAGTTGAAAAAAAAGGAAAACTGTCGCCCAACGGTAATCTCTTTTCTTTGGCACTTTTAATTTTTAATTATCGCAGACACATATTGAATGAATTATCAGCAGCGAGAAACATGCTATTGCGTAATAATTCGAGACATCACGAATCCGAGCAATCACAGTGCGAAGATAACTATGATTCTCCTAATTCTCCTATCGGCAAAAAGGTCTCATTAACTGTGAGTCAATTGATTGTCTAATTTCATAATAATACTCAACATATTTTTCGCAACAACGTTCCGCTCTCGAGATCGAGCGAGCAGCTCTCGAATTCTACACATATACTCTCTATTTCGTACAAATATCATAATAAATCTTATAAATGTGGTATGTATAGTCTCACTGGCACTACATCACCCGATAGCATCGATGGGACATAAAAATCTCTAGTGTCTTTCGGTACATTATTAACATGGAAGAGAATTCCGATAGTTTCTCTGACCTCTCTGAGGTAATCAAAACTACCGACTAACATTTGGTCTCCAGAGTGGCGTTTCCTGCCTTTTCGGAGAGATTGTTGCCAGATTTTCGCTTGACATCTGGGTAACTTGGCGAGTCTTCCGTAACCAATATCTGAGGTATGACTTCCTCCAAGGACAAGATTTCGGTTACTGTCGGAGAGTAACTCAGAGTCGTGCCTTCGCTAGTTGGCGATGTAACACAACTGTCACCGACACTCCTGCTGCGCGAGGTAGAACGAGTCTTCTCAAATTGATGGATATTCAGAGATAAGCTAGCTTGAATAGACATTTTATCCAAAGGTAACGAGTTCGCTTGTTGTACGTCGACACGAGAAGGACTTTGAGAGCGTGCGACATGTAGAGGACTCTCGGAATTGGACACGCTTTCATTAGAGAGAATCTTGGAACTCGCAGCTAATCTGCTGGCACAAGGAGAATACTTGGACAAATTGATGGTGATGTTGTCCGATTCTATTGTCAGAGACGCTTTGCTGAGTTTCTTGTGGGGGCTGCAAGAAGTCTTCTTAACTTTGAATGGCTTAACCGTTTTGCTTTTATCTTGAGCCACCTTGGTTATCTGGCAAAGCCCTTTGGTTAAATGATTCTTTGAATTCTTACTGAACCACAAGTACTTCTTAGTTTTTGGCAACTCCAGATCCAAGTCGTCGCTACAGTCACTGCTTTGCAAGTCTATTTCTTTGGCGACGAATCGCGTTTTGGAATGACGTTTCACCCTTTCCTTACTAGCAGCCTCCTCAAGAACCTGGAATTGTAATGAATATGAGTTGTAAGAGACGTTTTAATGCGTTTATACCGAGATTCTTTCGAGTCTGAACCGATATTTACATCGTTAGAAGCTTCTGAACTAGATGAATTTGCCTCCTCTTTGTTCCTGTTGGTCGTTGGCGCTTTCAAGTTCTCGCGTTCGGTGGAAGCTTGGGAAGCACGTTTCTTGCGACGGTTTGGTTTACGGTGCTGATTAGATTTTGAAGGCGTTTTGTTGTCGTTCTTGTTGCTGCCCTTGGAGTTGTGTTTTTCCCATTTGGTGTCCAAACAGTCTGACTTGGCATTGAAGGTTGCTTTTAATTCGGATTCTTTTCGAAGACAGTGTAGTTCTTTTTTTACTGATTTGGCAGTCTCTCGTTTCTCTCGCTTAGGTTTCTCTTGTTCCTCGGGGAAAAATATAACCTCGTCATTGGATACTGGCGAGGGACCTCCGTCACAGGGGAGTATGACAATCTCCCCTGCGGAAGGTGATTGCTATACTAGCTTTTCGGTAGGCGAGCTGGTCGAGATGGAGCTGATAGTGTTCGAGTTATTTGGAATAGATTGTACCTGACTATTGACGTGAGTGAGACCAACTCCCTGCCCTCCCTGACCCTGGGAGAGGCTGAGTCGCCGTCAGTTCACCAATTCCACGCTCACAAATTGCTTCAGACGCTCTAAATACTGGTTATACAATTCCACATCATTGTGACCAGCACCCTGAAAAAAGACGAGTAAAGCCATCAATTTTGATTCATCTACAGCTTTTTAATTAAAAATTAAGAAATTAAATTCAGAATAAATCAAAACTTAAATTACTTTTTAATTTAACTACGAAATTCTTGGAAATTAAAAAAAAATCTAACGATCAAATTTGGTAACACACTCTTAAATGTCTCCATTTGAATGGAGACATTTAAAAGTATGTTGAACAAATTTGATCGCTAGATTCTTTTTTTTTAATTTCCAAGAATTTCGTACTTATCTTTTTAACTGAGATGGTTAAAAATTAGTAGTGCTTCTAGGATGATGCAGAAAAATATATAGGGCCTGACTTTAGTTCTCTTAAGAATCAAATTGATTTATAAATTCTGGAAATTCTCCAAATTAAATTTTAATTGAAAAATAGTTGCTTCTTACTTGAAGCGTGATTTAATTCGAAAATAAAAGTGACGATTTGAAGGGCACGTGTATTTTAAATTTATTATATAAGAGGAAGAACAAATTTTTGTCTATTTTTATTATCAGACGTTCGAAATGGAATTGTAAATAAAGGTCTAATGTTTACTACAAAGAAAACTTCTCATAAGAACACGTGCCTTGACATGAAATATAAAAATTCATAGAAATTCTCAAATATATTTTTTAAAGTAAAGAACATCGATTCGGGCGAAATAGAGATAATATATGAAAGTAACTATTAATGTAAAAGAGCACACGTGTCTCTATTGCAGATATTAGAAATCAATGTCTACATAAAGGAGCAACCTTGCATTCTTGAATTCAATAGTTGTATCATATTGATCCAATAATATACTACCCTAGATTTATTGTTCCAAGTTTATAAAGGGATTATTAATTAACTTTTCTCATCGAATTTTTCTTCCGTAATTGTTAATTAACTTGCTGCATTTGTAAAAATTAAGCCAGCTGAAGGATTTCTATCAAAAATCATTTCAAAATTACCTCAACCCATAAGGGTTCAACAGCCCGTGGACATCTCTCATATATTTCTTGCCCATGACTGAAATTTATCACTTCGTCTTGAGTTCCGTGAATAACCAGTACGGGCGATGTCACTTTCGGCACTTTATCTATACTGTAATTGAAAAGAATATCATAATCCAAAATGTAAGGTAACTATGAATTTAGAGCTAGTAAGTTTTTGTCAAAATTTTTAATAGTTTCATGAGTAAAGGAACAAAAATCATTAGAATTGATGTCTTGTTGATAAATTATGTTATAAAATTCTAAATTATGAATAAGTACGTAAAAATACGTAGGATATAAGTTTCCTGTAGAGTGACAACTCGATTATCTTAAATTTGATTAGAAAAGCTTATTTTTCAAAGCATATTAGCGATTTACAGGTTTCCTTAATGCCAATCAGGTAGGCGTTATAGACAAGAATAAGAAAGAGTTCCTGTAACACTGTTATTTATGACGAACTAACTTAAGTTTTCGGTTTGTAGAAATTAAAGACAATTAAATCTAGATTATTAAATTAGAAGAGCTACATTATGCATTTTTGTAACAGACCACTTTAGTTACTGTTTTCATAAGTAGTAATTCAAAATTTTCAGTAACATATTAAAAAAAAAAAAATGACGGTTCTAGTTTTAACTGTTATGATAAGAAATCCGTGAAACATGATGAAATTGAATAAAATACAGCGTTTCGTAACTGTGCATGAATTACAATGTGTAGCAACTGTTGACATACTTTGGTCTTAAATTATACATTTAAAACCGATATGACATCCTGTACACTTCAAACGAAGATTTTCATGATGCTTAATGTAAGTAGTTCTACAAACAATTTAAGACTTTTTATCATCAACTTATTTATCACGTGATTCAATAGAAAAATAAATTATGATTATCACTAAATCAACACGTAAACTGAAATTACAGAAATTTAAATTTGAAATTAAAAACCGTGTAAATTGGAAAGAACTTGAATTTATAAGCTTTCAAGTTGAAATGTTTTCAAATAAATATGCAGTTGCATTGTTAAGATTTTTCAAGATTTAAAAGTATCTGAACTCAAAACAAATTAAATTTTAAAACTTTTACGTGAGCAAGTTTATCAATTTCCAAACTTTGTAGTTAGAAAGCTTTAAGTTTGAAAATAACCCAAACAAAATACATTAAATATATTGTTTGTTTATCGTCCCTTCAAAACAAATCTTTGATGAAATGATGTGACAAAACTAAGAGAAATTTCATTGATTACAAAATGCATTGTATAGAAACATTATTTATCTCTCTTGAATTGAAATAATTAATATTTTCAATCGTATTGCGAATACACATCCTTGCAGAAATCAAAATTAATGATTTCTTTCATTATTTTATTAGTAAAGTGCAAAGTCCAAAAGCATTGTGATATCGGAGAGCAGCTTTTGAATACAAATTCTGGAAAGTAAATTTAACCTAAGCGTATAAATTCTAAAGAAATAAAATTAGAGAGCTTTAAACCATACAATTTGAAAGCTTTCGAAATTGCGAATCTATATTATTTTTGTTTATTTGAATCTGAAGTTCATAAGTCATAATAACACTCAGAAACAAAAGGTTTGAAGATATAGACTTTTAATTGACGGAAATGCTTACATTATTGCTTTTTATACTCTAATCCACAAATTTTAATTTGCGTACAAAGTAACTAATGAAGTGGTTTGCAAAACTTAATTGGAATATAGGCACAAAACATTTATAATCTCGGCTTTCAACACATCATTATTTTTCCGGTTACAATAGATAAGACTCTGTCCAAATAAAAAAAAATCGTTAGGTCGTTAACCACTCTGTCAATTTTCATCTGGAACAATTTAAGAAAAAGTTCTGCGGAAAAGAAATATTTTGTTCATTTGGAGGTTCATAATTATGATTTCTCTGAAATAAGAAAGAAAGCACTAATACGCCAAAAATAATGCCCTTGTAAAAAACACATCTCCAATATAATCTGTTCGATTCTCATAAAATACAAGGAATATAATCTCTAAAAAATTTCAGTGTATTATGAAAATCGAGATAAAAACATGAAACATGTCCCTCTGAAATTACGAATGCCAAAAAAGGCAAATATCCGCAACGCGTCACTTGAAGAGAAATCTCTGATAAAATTGTATTGACTCACCTAGGAAAGGCATCGAAGAACCAAGTCCTCTTTGTATTTGGAAATGCGACTCGCATACCAGACATGAGAGGTGAATGGAGAACAACAGCACCGACCTCGTACCTAGATGCTAGGTCGATTGTGGGAACGGTACCAATACTTTGCCCATACAGGATAATATTTTCAGGGCTGATACCGTATCGAGTTCGGAGAGCATGCCAAGCAGCATCAATATCAGCATACAAATTTTTCTCCGAGGGTTTGCCTCCGGAGACGCCGTACCCGGAGTAATCATAGCTAAATATGTTGCAATTGATCCTCGACCCAAGACCTAAATAAAAGCTGGACATCTGGCCCAAGTCGATGGCATTACCGTGGGAGAAGAGAATCGTGAATCTTGCTGTTGCCGAGCATCGAACAAAGAGACAGGCTATGCGATTTCCTCGAGACGTCCTGGCATAGAAACCCTCCATGGACTCCTTTTCTCTTTCCGAGTACTGCCATTCTGCTCTATCGGACAAGGAAATTGAGTATTTGGAGCCCTCGTCCTCGATGAAGCTGTAGGTCGGTTCAGGTGGCAGAAATGCTAATTTGGCGGCAATTCTGGAAGGGCAGGGCGGGCAGCAAAATAAGCAACATAGTTCGCTTAAACTTAACCCGTTCATCGTTTCACGAATGGACTAAACACTCGCGAAAAAACTGTTTATTACGTATCGTTGATGCAGCCACACATTGGGTTTAACTCTGCTCACTCGACCACATACCACACGTTAATTTACAATATACACAACTATTGAACTAACGGTGGCATCGTTTGTTATCGTACACTTGCTAGAATGATATCTTCCAAAGTGAGTCAGCCATGACATGCCATGACAGCAACGACAGCAAGGTGTTCCAAGCTTAAGGCTTATTTGCACCGGAGAAAGTTGTATTAGGTATTTCACGTTGTGACGTCACTGGCAAGATGGCCGCTCGCCGAGGGCTAAGCAATAATACAAATTGCATAGGATAGTCGGTGCGGTACAACGTAAATTATCCAAAACAGGCTCAAATTGTTAAGACGGCATCAAATTTGATGCATGTTTTTTTAGCCCCAAAAAGGTTTCAGAATAGGGTGCCAAATAATTTTTGAAATTTTTTTTCCAAAAAACGGGCATTTTTTTTAAAATCCGGTATTTTGTATAATAATGGAAATAATTGACATTTTTTTAAATATTGTGGCAGATTCCCTAAATTTTCTAAATCTGCAAAAAAAAATTATTAAACTGAAAAATTAATAAAATGGCGACTACGAGTATTTTTCTGAAAACCAAAAATTTGGGTTTTTTTTCGAAAAATATGTGAGATACGGGAAAATGATCTGAGCAAAAAATTTTGTTCTTGAAGAGAGCTACAAAAAGTTGTCTTACCATTTTTAGATATTTTTAATTGTTTTCTGAGTACCTTCAAAAATGTGTATTTTAACTCAAAAAAAAGTACTCAAAAAACGGTTCGAAATATCGAAAAATGAAAGGGATACTTTTTGCAGGACTCTTCAAGGAAAACAATTTTTACTCAGAAATTTTTCCCGTATCTAGCATATTTTCCGGATAAAAACCAAATTTTTGACTTTCAAAAAAATAGCTGCCATTTTCTTGATTTTTGAGTTATTGAAAAATTGTTTCAGATTTGGAAAATTCAGGGAACTCTCCAGAATAATAAAAAATAAAAAGACAAATTTTTGTATTTATACTCGAAAAACGTACTCAAGAAGCGGTTCAAAATATTGAAAAATGGAAAAAGAACTTTTTGTAGGGATCTTCAAGGAGAAAAATTTTTACTTTGAACTTTTTCCCATATCTAGGATATTTTTCGAAAAAAAAAACATATTTTTTGATTTCATAAAAATAGCCGCCATTTTGTTAATTATTGTGCTTTTAATTTTTTTCCGGATTTTGTAAATTTAGGAAGGCCCCCCCACAACAAAAAATAAAAAGTCAATTTTTTTGTATTTTTACACAAAAAATGTACTAAAAAAATTTACTCGACAAACGGTTCAAAATATCGAAAAATGGAGAAATAACTTTCTTTAGGTATCTTCAAGGAGAACAGTTTTGATCTGAAACTTCTTCCCTTATCTAGCATATTTTTCGAGAAAAAACTACAAATTTTTTATTTTCAGAAAAATAGCCGCAATTTTGTTAATTTTTCATTTAATTTTTTTTTTCCAAATGTGGAAAATGTAGGAAACTTTCTACAATTGTGACACAGATAAAGTCAGTTATCTCCATTATTTTGAAGACTACCAGATTCTCAAAAAAATTCGCGTTTTTTTCTTGAAAAATTTTTTTTTTCAATTTTTTGGCACCCTATCCTAAAACTTTTTTTTGTTCAGAAAGAACGCATATAATAAGTTAAATTCTTTCTTAACAATTTCAGTCTACTTTAAGTGTACCGCACTGACTAGGACGAAACTTTATATATTTTTTTAATAACTTGGAAAAAAATTATTTTCAACCATAAATGTATTCGGATATTATTCAGAAGCGTACTGGGATTTACCAACCGGCCCGATAAATGTCCTGCAGACCAGTCCTAAAAGTGGTTTTACTCAATTTTTTAAAAATAGTTCAAAAGATTTCAAAAGATTGGAAAGACTTCCAGGGATTTCAACAGATATTAAGGGATTTAAAAGTACTGCAAATAATTTCAACAGCTTTCAAGGGAATTCATAGGATTTCCAAGGATTTTAATTATTTTAAGGAATGCTCAAAGCTTTCAAACGTTTTAAGAAATTTTAAAAGATTCTACAGATTTTAAGACCTACCGTGATCATCCGATTTCATGGTAATTCAAGAGTTTATGAAGGGATGTTATAGGATTTCAACGCTTTGCAAGGATTTGAAGAGATTTTACGATATTTTAAAGAGTATCAAGGAATTTCATAAGATGGGACTCTGATAGGATTTTAAAGATTTTAAGGGTTTATAGTTATTTTTTTATATTAAGGGCCGTTACGAGCGGCCCTCGATGTCTTCTGGCCCATCGGTGATTGCACCGATTCAGTCCTTCCCCTATCGATACAAATTCACTGGAAATTCTCTAAAGATTCTCAGGCCCAGTCAATAGCTTCTGAGATTTTCTCTACAAGTACCCAAGTGGCACTTTTTAGAGATCCAAGTAGCCCTCATACATTTTCTGAAAGCTCATAAACTTGTTTTTGGAAATATAATCGAAATTTTCCTGAATAGCAAGATATTACAGAGGCTGCCTTGAAAGAGGAGGCCCAACTGGGCATCTGGCTAGCGAACCAGGTAGAAAAAATTCTTGTAGTGAAACTGCATTGGCAGTAGCCAGATGTAAGAGTTTGAAAACTAGAATCTTTTATTTTCAATTTCCTAATTAGACATTCAAAAGTTAAAAAATCAGAATCTACGGATTTTTAGAATTACAAATCACTAAAATTTGCATTGAAAAAATAAAAATATATCATATTTTGTATGTATCCCGTAAATTGTACGTGATACGTAAAAACAGATAGCATTTTCAGATTTCCCATCAGAGGAATACTGTACATGAATATTTAGGTTATAACATATAAATATATGCATATAATTAAATAATAATTTTCGAAATGTTAAAAGGGATTTGTTTTATAAAGGTTTTATGATAGCGAAACCTTGAATATTTTAACTGACTGTCGTACTTCGGTATCCTCAAGGTTCGACTGCCATAAATCAAGTAGTAAAAAAGGACCCAAATCTCTCAAGCTATCTCTGGAGACAAGATCATTCGAGCCGAGCCTGCAAATAGCCTGAAACAGGCCTGACTTTTTCGCTAGGGAATAATCTGAGATTTTCTTTCAGCAGGGACGCCCATTTTGCCCCTGATATTATTTTTTATTTTTCAAAAGCTATTCAACTAAATAATAAAATCGTTACGAAAAGAGTTATCGATTTTATTATTTAATTGAATAGCTTTTGAAAAATGAAAAATATCCAAATACACTTATGATGTATTTGGTATAATCAATTTTTTACAAGTTAATAAAAAAATAAAGGTTCGTCCCACGCAATTGGTGTTACTATTTGGCCCTCGGCGTTCAGCCATCTTGGATTTCTCCCACCTAACCTGAAATTCCTAAGATGATGTTTACATGCGCGTCGTTTCTAGCGCGGCGCCAATTGCAAATGTTGGATCATTTCTTCTCATTATTCAACGTAATTTTATATCATTCAGCATGTTTTTGCAGGTTCATAATATTAAAAGGTTATGCGAAAATCGTCGTGCCTAATTTAAAATTTTAGGTTTTTCGAATTTAAAAATTTTAGTTATGAAATTTTTTACGTGCCTCAATTTTCCCTTAAAGCACGTTCACGTGGCAACACTCGATGTGTCACTTTCGAAGAACATAACCTAAAACGTGTGTTCAAACAGGAGAAAGGTCTACATTTTTACTCGAGTCTGTATTCTTGAAATTGCATAAAAAATACTTTTAATTTATGAGAGAAAAAGAAGAAGGATTTTTAAATGTTGCTGGTGTAAAGAAAAACAGGAAAGTAGTGTGATTCTAGAATTAAGGGAAAGATGGAAGGAGTTGGTGCGCGTCGACTAAGCGCAATGAACCAGACCCACTCCCTTTGGAGCAGTTGTGTCAGGGTCTTCTTGCGAAGTGCCGTATCTCTTTTCTGTATCTAGAGCTCTCTAGTTTCTCATTCATATTAATTTAGAAGTTTTAATACCTCTGATAGCGAGCACCTGTCGTAAAGATCGATTAAACTCAGGTAGTCAGGTGCTGTGAAAACCTGGTCAGTTTCTTGTCGGCCTTGCGTTGGCTTGTGTTCTGCTAGTGCTATACATATACAGCGAATGGCGGCTGTCAAATGCTGGGAAGCTGTCTTAGGTGAAATAGTTTTGGAGTTCCTCGTGAATTTTGCAAAAATCCACTCCTCCAGTTGAGAGATTCTCAGAAAGGAGAGGATCTGCATTCTATGGTTTCCAGTTTATACCTGGTGATAGGAACTACTTTTATGACATCCGGAAAAGAAACCATGGGGTAAGCAAATATGGGAATAGTACTCGCCTTCTTTTATTATAGCGTATGTGCATGCGACTAATCTTATTTTTTGTATCTATAAATAATCGGGAAATTCCACTCCCTTAACACGAACATCTAGATATTTCTCCTACGATCAATTCTAACCGTGTTTAACAAAGCCTAACGTTTATTTTAAGACTCAAGTCGACTGGAGCAGTGATCTGTAGAACTGCACTTGCTTTTTTTTTAACGCTCTCTGCATGCAGAATACATGCAAGCTAGTCGATTGTGATCATTTTTCTTTCATTTATGCTCCACGAACTTGTATATACTTGGAACGATCATTGAGAATGTTTATTAGTCATTTTAATGGCCGAAGGAAGAAAAACCGGCTATAATTTTCCGGTGCACATGGATGCACTCGATGTGAGGAATGAGTTAATTATGTATTTAACGAACACCTACTCTGCGTAGGCAACATTCAAATACATGAATGAATACACACTTGTCCTAGGCATAAACGTCAATTGGGCTTGTTTTCTACCCTCTTTTCTTCATTATTCAACAGCTCATGAATTTGTACCTACGCTCTTTCCAATTAGCAGTAATGCTTCTTAATTATGAATATGGAACAGTGATTCTATGGGAATTGTACACAAATAATATAATGTTGCAGTAATTTCATAAAATATTTGCAATGCTGGAATTTTTTTAACAGTCAAACTAGTCTGTTTTTCAAAATTTGGTCATTATCAATGTTGAAAGAGTTTTCTATCCTTTTTTTCTTACTTTTCCCTTTATTCTTTACTGTTTAGTTTTCAATTTAAGCCTTAGAATTTATCATTTTACGCGAAACGTTAAAAATAATAATTTGAAGTCAATATTGAACTATTCAAATTGCACAATTTCAAATCAAAATGTTTAATAATTACATAATTTTGAAGATTCAATTTGAATAATTTCAAATCGAAAATTTGTAGCTTATAATGTTTAGGATTATAAGGCGACTTTTATCAATTAAAAGGGGGGCCTTCATTTAAAGGCGTCGACAAGTTTTGATTGTTCGTTGTTGTGGTTCTTCAATTTCAGCTGTTTTGAAACTGAAATATTGTGTAATTTTTAACATCTCATATTGAAATTCTGCAATTAAACATTTACAATTTGACATTTTTTAATTATATAGAAAGTATCAGATTAATAATTAATTGTAGGGAACAGCCGATTTTCACGTGCAAGGCGCACGTGTTTCATATTGATCCAAAAACAAAAAGATCATGGGTGTCAGCATCCACAGCAGCAGTTTCTGTTTCATTCTTTTACGATTCGACCAGGAGTTTGTACAGAATAATATCTGTGGATGGCACAAAGGTAATTCAGCACCCATCTGCAATTTCGAAATTCCATTTCATTTATTAAATTTAGAATTATGCAAGCTAGAAATAAGAACTTTTTTTAAAATTCAATCGGTATTTTTTATCACATTTTTAGGCAGTAATTAACAGCACTGTTACACCCAACATGGCATTTACCAAAACTTCCCAAAAATTTGGCCAATGGTCAGATGCAAGAGCGAATACTGTTTACGGTTTGGGTTTTTCATCCGAAGCTGAATTAGCAAAAGTTAGTATTTGAAATACGTATTTTCAATCAAAAAATTGCAGTACAGTATTTTTCTGTTTTATTTTTTATTTTCATTCGATCATTGAGAACTTTCAATTTCAGTTCATTGAAAAGTTCCACGAAGTTAAGGAAGCTACAAAACTGGCAGGCAGTAAACTTCAGTCGAATAGCTCGTCCGTTACTCCAGCTACTAGTGCTAACGTTAGTCCAATTACATCTCGATCCGGTATGACTTCCGCAGACCAAGATTTGATTGACCCACCCAATTCCTCGATGATGAATTCCAACATGTCGGCTTCAAATAATCAAAACTCGAATGCCAACATGATTTCCACTCAGAATAGCGTGTCTTCCATGAGCAGTAGTCCACTTCCCGGAGGCATTTGTCAGATCAACAATGAAGAACTCAAAAACGCTATTCACTCGAGATCGCAAAGTATTTCTCAACAAAGCACCGAGAGTCCTCAGCATCAGGGAAAATCCCAGCACTGTTCTTCTCAAAGTGGCCAGTCGAGCGAAATGCAACTGAAGTATGAAAATGATAGGTTGAAACTTGCTCTTGCACAGAGTTCTGCTAACGCTAAAAAGTGGGAGGTAGGTCACACTACTTTTTTATTCTAACTTTTGCTTTAAGAAAAATTACTCACAGGGCTCGGACTCACGCCACTAACAACACTATTTTGAACTTTTTTTGAGCGATGCCACTAATGTCAAAATTTCTTTACTATCCCCTGAAAAATATTTTCGAACTTCTTCGCTGGTTGGCTAAAATAACATGTTTATCATCTCAAGTACAGAAATATGTACCGAAAAATACTCCCAAAGTTTTAAGAAAATTATTTAGTATACTTTAAATTCCTCCATTCTTAATTTTCATCTTTGACCCCGAATTGGATGATATTTTCGTCTTTTTTCGACTTTTTGAAGAAAAGTCTTTCAAAATTGTACCATTCTTATTCGTTGCACTCATTGGTTGAACATTTGAAAGTCGAAAACATTCGGAATCGAATAATTTAAAATTCGATTATTAAAAAATAAAAAATCCAATCAAAACTGTTTTGTATAATTTCCAAATGAAATCCTTAATTATTGATATATTTTAATGCATTGAATATCTCAAAAATTTTAATCATGTCAAATTGAAAGAGTTTTTGAAAATCAGCAGTTTGATTTGATCACATTCAAGAGTGAAAAATATCAAATTGGAAGCGTTCAAAATTAAAAAAGCTTAGAATTAAACGATTTAAAAATTAATAAGTTTTAAATTAAACAATATTTGAATGTAAATGCCTTAATGAATAAACATTGTTAAATAAAAGCATTCATCTCTTAGTAATAACAGAAATTTAGGAAGAATCTTAAATTCAGATATTTTCTGATTTGAAAATATTTAAAATTATAAATTCTTTCAAATTAATAAGACTTCAAATAGAAAAGATTCGAGTTTGGAAACGAATGAAGTTGATATTCAAGAACGGAACAGAAAATTGAATTTTTTCGACTTTTCATCAAGTTAAATTTTCATACAAAAAAAAACTATAATAGTAATCCAAATTGAAAAAATCTTTCAATTAACCAACTTTCAAAATTCATACAAATTAAGTTTGAAATATGCTGTAAACTATCAACTATAAAGTTGATAAATCAAGCTATTCATTTTAGAATCATAATTAAGATATGGGCGCCCGTGAAATTAAAAGCTAATTTATTTCTAAGTAATTCCAAGTATGTAGATATTTCCGGAATTGAAATACTTCAATATTAAAATTATCGTGTTTGGATGAAACTTATTAATTTTATTGGAATTAGTGAAGTAGGAATTGGTTTTAAAAGATTTTCTTTATATTTTTGCAAATACTTTAATTCAGGTTTAATTATTTTCATATGGAATTATTCTTCTTTAATGATATTTTTCTCTTCCTCTGAGAGTCTCTAATTTTTCTGGAATGGAACTATCAGCGTGAGGTCTAGAATGACTTTTAAATTACCCCAGAAAAATCCTGGAATTTGGAAATAAGAATTCTGTAAGAACCCACGTATAAGAAATTGCATAAAAAAGTTTTATAAAAAAATTCATCAAATGGTTACGAAATAGCAAAATAGTATTTTCGTATGTTAAGTTTAGAATTTACACAAAAAAATATTTTAGAAATTCGTAATACCTCCATAGAATACAAAATTATCGATATAATTTTATGGAATTTGTTTGCAATACTGTTTTGTTCACTATTTTTGATCTTTAAAGTATGACCGAGCCCTGTAGTTACAATATTGCATCAAAAATTTGTATTCCATTTCCCTATTGCAAATTCTTTGGTAGCAGCTCTCCTTATACAGAATGTTTTTTACTCAATCTCAAGATCAAAGTTAGACTTTCTAGTCCTTTAAAAGTTTCGAGAAGTAGTTATGGAGAGAGAAAATATCGACTTTCAGATAAAGTTAGACTGCTGCCGGACAGCTTGCGTGAGCGTTAAAATATTTCTCAAGTACAGAATTTAACTTTTGAGTAATTACAGTACTTTTTATTGTGGTGAATTATTCCTTTAAGACCAAGGATTTGCAAAGATTAATGTCTGTTTTCCACAGGTCGAGTTGACTACACTAAAAACGAATAATGCTAGATTGACTAGTGCTCTTCAAGAATCAACAGCTAACGTGGACGAATGGAAGAGACAGTTACAACTTTATAAGGAGGAAAATGCACGAGTAAAGGCAAAGTACGCGGATCTTGAAGCTGGCAAAATTGCAGAAGGCAATGTCGAAGCTTTGAGGTTACGAGTGGAAGCCTTAGAAAATGAACTTAGAACACGAAACGACGAGATCAAAGCGCTTACTATGGCAACCAAAACCAAAGACTACATGGTGCGTACAAAGCTTTATAAAAGTAAATTCAACAATGTAAGTCAATTTCCATATTCACAAAATATCTCACTTTGCAGGGTTTGCAGAAGGAAAATGCAGAACTTCGTGACATGTTAAATGTAGTTCATGAACAGTTGGAGCTTGCACTCAGTGCAAATAAAGTTCAGAAACAAAACTTGGACACATTGAATTCGAGATTAGCTGGACATATTCAGGACTTAGTGACGGTACATCGAGAAATTTCAAATACGTTGCAAACCTAAGAAGCTTTTAGGTAACGTTTTATATTGACCATTAGATTAAATGTGCGAATCGACTCTATTATTTCTACAAAGGGTTATGTAGTAGATGATCAGGTAATCCTAAAACACTGAAGATTATTCTCCTTAGTCCTTACTATTTTCAGTGAACAATTTTTTTAACCGATTGTTTTTTTATTGTCGTTTTACTTGTGTTGGGTGTTTCATTACTTCATGAAATTTGTATTTTATCAATTGAGAGTTTGTTGTAAAAGTGCAACAGTTAAGTTTTTAAGAAGCCAATTTTTGAGACACTAAGTGCTAGACTTTTGTCTTATTGCAGCTTTAAAGAATTTAGTATTATTGGAAATTTTAAGTCTAAAATCTGAAGTAATAACTGCATCAGTTTGCATTTTGATTCGGGATAGTTGAACATATCAGAAACGTTCCATTTTGCACAGCAACATCTAGTGTTTTCAGTATAATCTATGCAGGATACAATCTAAAAGAAAACGATGCACAATGATAGTACCAATTAGTTATTATTTATAGATAAATTAATTTCATCATAATTTATGGTAAATAAAGTCTATTGCTACTATTAGGAAGTTGCTTCAGAAAAATCATACTAACGTTTTTTTTTTGCTTTATCATTCCCATAATAGTTACACTTGATTTTTGTGCTTCCAACTGAGGCATCAGTTCAAGTGTAAGTTTTATGTTTAAAGCAAGAACCGAAATTGCTCTCTTTTTTTCAAACGCGTTCAGTAGGAACTCTGTACAAATTAGTTCTAATAATTTTATTGATAGTTTACATACTTACATAAACACCATTTGCACAGGATTCTTTCCGATATAACCACAAATGTTGCAAGCAAACAAAGAGTGACCAAAAGCACTAAATCCCTGCACAATGCAGAGCACGTAGAGAATAAACAAATAATTGTCAGCAATATTCAATATAACAAAAGCCGTAGATGACGTTTACGAATAATGGATAAAATTTACTCGAGCATGTCGGGTTTACTGTTAGAACGGTTAAGGAACAATATAGATTAAAAAACTACCTGTTAATTGCACAGAGTTCCTATTGTAATTTTAGCTTGTGATGTCAGAAGTGACTTTATTTATTCTTAAGTAGTTTGGAGATTATTTCAAATGACATTTAAAAGAACATTTCGAAACGTTTTAGATTGAGTGAAGAAAAAACTGAAAAATTGCAAGGACAGTGTGCCAATTATAATTAATAATAATTTCGTTTCATTACTTCTGGCATTGCATGAAAGGCTCAGGTGTAAAGGTGATGGAAAGAATGATAATTCGCAGAAAAATAGATACAACGAGATTCAGGACGATATTTTATTTAAGATCTGTTGAAATCAAGTAGATAAGTATTTGAAGATTTTAATGTCCTGAATTACATTCGAGTTGTTTATCAGTTTCTCTAACCGAGTCCACTGCGCATTAAAATATTTGACTGTTGTCCGCTGAAGTTGTGAAAGTGTTGAAGGCACCGTTTGCAGCCAATGCAGCACGATTATTTGTATAAAATGTTAATAAGATAATCTTTCGCATAATGAACGTGGCCAAATTTCACCGACGAGTGTACATGACAATGAGTTAAGATACAATTTTCCACCCATTCTGTGAAAATGCGTAACAATAAAAGGAACTAACTAATCGTTATGCGATTAGTTGGTGAAGTTTTAATGGTAGATTATATAGGAATACCGTTTTTATTGTACTATTACAGAAAAGTGTTGAAGGAATGAATTTTAGATTTAAGGAATTGGAGGAGAGCCTCGCTTGCCATATATTATAACTTTATTGATAAATCCACTTCGGAAGGCTTCCAGCGAAACTTAGCTGTAACTTGGTAATTAAGGAACCGTTCCTTTATCTGTTTCGGTGGGCACATGTTTTGAAATTCCATGATTTGGACTTTTATTTTTATTTTGATGCAATGTTCGAGAGTAAAAAGTTAAAATTAAAGAAATTAAATTCATAATAAATACAATTTTTTATTTTCCTCTAAACGTCCAATATTCGAATTTAACCATGAAATTCTACTGAAATAAAGAAACCAAGAATCTAACATTCAAATTTGGGCAAACACATTCTAAAATGTCTCCATTCATATTAAAAACACCAAAATAAAAAAGAGTAAAGAAAGAGAAGGCAACTTCCAAATCCAAAATGTTGTTGAGTGAACACCGAAACATTGATAGATTTTTTATGTTTATTTTATTGTGATTAAAAAAAAGTAAAATTAAAAAAGATAAGAGTAAAAAATAAGAAAGGGGATATGGAAGTTGTCTTCATTTTCTTTCCTCTTTTTTTTTATTTTGGGTTTTGAATTTGAATGGAGACATTTAAGAGTGTGTTGTCCAAATTTGATCGTTAGATTATTGGTTTTCTTAATTTCCAAGAAATTCGGAGTGTAAGAAGGTACTTATATTTGACTGACATACTATTTAATCTGTATCATCAATCTTTCGAAAATTCTGAAGGAATGTTAAATAATATTAAAAAGTTTCGAGTGTCACGATCGTGCAGTTGCAAAAATAGTGACCCAAAACGATTTCTCTTTTTTATGTGTATTTTAGGCTTGATACCGTCTTAGTTTTACAGTTTGATTGTGTTCATATTTACACCTTTTTATATGCTACTTTATACACGTAACAAATACTCATAGTTGTGACAACTGTTTGTCCAACATAGTCAGATCTTGCGCAATGTCAAGGTGCTTTTGGAGATCCACTTTAGCAAAGATTTGTAGCCAGAGTTAGAATTTCAATCTGAAAAGAGTTAGTTGTTAACTAAAGGAGGTCCTGTTGATACAAAGAAATTGAGAGAATTTTTTCTTCCTGTAGCCAAAGAGACAAGTTAGAAATTTTCTAGGGAATAGACATTTAGTAATTGTAAATGAAACAATGAATTGGACTGAAATTTTCTTAAGTTGTGAGTCAGATGAGTCAATCTGATAACTGAATGAATTTTGAACTTGATGATTTTTATGTCAGGTTGCTTGTTTTTTAAAGGCAGGTATAGTTAATTAGGGATTAATGATTACAAAGTTTGACGCACAATTACCAGAATACGTACTTTGCTCAAGCAGTCGTAGAGGCACAAATGACCACTGATTTGCGTATTACTTATTATAGTTTTCATATCTTTAGCGTCCTAGTTTTTAAGAATCATGTAAAGCGAAATTATTCGCTAGAGTTTGAATAAGCAATGAACGGTTCCTTAATCTCTATTCTGCTTATTGTTGCAGAGCATTTTTTAAATTATATGTCACGATTGTTTGAAGAATCTAAGCTTTTGATTTCACAGCATGTGCCAGAAGTATTTGTGGGGTGACTAGTTGGTAAAAGTGGTAGTAATGAGTGAACTTGCATTTTTTAAACGGTGACAGTGTTTTTGAATTGTTGTGAATCTCCGATTTTTAAGAAAAAGAGAAATAAGTTGAATTATAATTATACAATAAATTCATCTGCCATTAGTTAGGTCACCTGATATGCAATCTAACCGATTGTTTGACTTAACGAGATTTGGAGAATCGTTTTTTTCCAGGAATGCATACTGCACTGAATTTTTACTGATCAATGAGAATAGAGAAAAGATACAGTCCTCTTATCATTAGTATATATTATTAATATTACAATTGTAAAGATGCACACTCATTACTTTCTTCCTAGCTGAATGAAATGAGTGTTGCAAAAATATTTGATAAAAAAATAATTTTGTCAGAGGTTGAGATTATTTGTCAAGTGCGATAGAGGCATCGAAAACCTGAACAATAAGTGACTATACAGGCAAAATACTGCTATTTGTAGTTGTTTTTAATCGATTGTAAAATAAGAGTATGCAGATAGTCTCAGATTGTACCATTTTTAAAAAGCGTGTGTTCAAGTTAGTGATTCCAAACAAAACTCTGAGTGATTTTTGGAGGACGTGTTTTGCTTAATAATCGTGATGTAAAATTCTTGAGAGTTTTGTTTGGCGAAATTTAATGGAGAACTTTAGTATAATTTATTTACTATAAATCAGTTTGATGATTTGATCTGAATTTCGAATCTAGTTGTCACAGGTACTGATATATATTTATGAATTCTTCAAACGACTTTTTGATATTTATGTACTGTTACTGAATACCTATTTTACTGTCAAGAAGTATAATGTGTAATCATTAGAATGTTGAATAAAATAGGAGAGAATTAGAAATCGCTTTTTTCTATTTCTGATTTTATTCAATGTTCTAACTAGGCTTAATAGAGGTTTGAATTTGAGGTATTTTTGGTTTCCCGGAATGCAAGTATGTACAGGAAAAGTGGACATTATATGCCTTGTGTAGTCGAACGCTAATATTGTTGGCTGCATAATTTTAACAGTATACGTTTCGAACAGTGGACTATCCCATTTTTGAAACTACTTATGTAATAGAGAAACCGAAATACCAAAAAATGTTTTCTTTCGTAATAGACCACGTATGTACTTTTACATTATACTGCGAGGTGTGTTTTAAAGATAAGTTTTTAATACAGAGAATGTAGAGAAAGAAATGATGGGTATCATCGATATACTGTGGAACGGACATTCGATATTTTATCCTGAAAAGTTATTGCTCGTTATTACAATTAATTGTCCTGATATCACAATTTGTCGCAGACGGCGCACAAAATTTTGTATTGACCGAGAAGAGATAAAACTAGTGTTCAATTGTCTTGCATCCGAAGGGACAATTGTTGCTTTAGTTTGATTTGAATTATTGTATTTAATTCAAGATTGATAATTTTAATTCAAGATTATGAGTAAATTTTGAAATTTTGATTGTTGAGTTTTGATTACATTCAAAAGCTGCAACTTTTGACCTTTTTCGAATGCAAAACGAAATATTGTACTGGTATAATAAAAGGCTAGACATCGATCGATGTCGTGAGCGAGTTTTATCGACGATAGATTTTACACTTTTGCTGACTTTGGTAATTGTTAAAATAATACTGTCGTTGTATTGACTTGATCAAATCGCTGGACTTAGCTGCGAAGATCATTTCGAGTATGGAATGGATTTTTAATAATGTACAGTGCGACCATGCCACTGATTTACTTATTCGTAATATGGTTTTAATCCATCGATCGAATTGATTAATGGACACAATTATAATAATTTTACTAGTCAGCATCTAAAAGTACAAGTGCTTTATGCTAGCGTCGATCTGATTCTGATTTTATACTTTTGTTTAAGTTATCGTTTAATTAAGCTTGTAAGAACTTTACACGGTTTTAAAAATGTTATGACAAAATATATTTGCATGAAAATAATTAACTGGTGTTTATTATTTATTGTCGCTCTACGTTTTTGATAAGTAAAGTTTTAGTCAGTGAAAATAACTTCTGAATAGTTTTTATTTTAAATATTGTAGACTGTTTGGTGGCATGGTCTAAAGAGAAGAGAATATGGAAACTGGAATAAATAAAGTTGACTGAAAGTTACTAATACACTTGGTAGATATTGATTTCGACTCTAGGGATTAATTTTAACAGACCTTTCGCTATGAGGACTTCGTAGTCCTTATTGCATACGAATTTGTTAGATAGGAATAATGTTAGTATGAAAATTATTATATATTCATGTGTTGCTCTATTGCGAATGCATAAATAATTTCTCATGTAATTAGCTGAAATTGTTTAATTATTATTATTAGTTTTCATTTCAGAAATTATTTAATTCAAATTTCATGATTGCAGAATTCTTTGTTCAATTCTATATAGTTCAGTTTTGAATTTTTTGATTGGGAACCTATTAAAAAATGTTGTAACTCGAAATATGTTCAATCTTGAAAACTTAAAGTTTGAAATTGTTCCATTTCAACAGTTTAAATAGAAATTTTTTGATTTTGTATTTTTTTCAACGATATGAAATTGCTCATGCACAATTTGAAAATTTTCGATTTTAAAGGATTTCAAGTACCCTTAGAAATGGTTAATTCTTAAAGAAAGCATTTAAAAAGAAATCTTGTTTTAATAAACATTTAGTATTCATATATTTTACAAAAGTCGATCACTCTTTATGTACAATCTTAATAATTATATATTGTGCGTTAACTTTATGTTTTAATAATCCTAGAATAAACATAGAATACGGATTGCATTTTCCAACTGTATAATTTCGAACTAACAATTAATCCAATTATACTATTTTCTCAGTGCAGTTCGTGTTATTTCCGAAAGCACTGATGTGATCATTGAACTATAACACGCAAACTCTAGGTAATATTAGCATACAGTACGTAACGCTCTCACGCATATATCAAAGAAATTTTATACACTTCCTTATATACAAGACTTATTATTCAAACGATAAATATTTTTTCTCATAAATTGTTCCAATGATAAAAGTCGAGATGCATTTTAATGTTTTGGAAAATCTGTAAATCGGACATTAAAAATAACTTATGACTTTTTTAATCACATGAGTTTAAGTATTTGCAAACAAGTTGGAACTGAAAGAAACGGCAACAAATTTTGAACAAGAAATTACTTTTTAAAGGACAAACAATAAGATTTTAAATAAATAATGAATTCAGTCTGATTCTCAATAACACTTCAGAAATTTTGAGTTTTCAGTAATGAGAATTTACATTTGTACGATTTATGCTTCTTTTCAAGTAATAATCCATTGATTTAATAAAATAGAAAATACTACTAGTGTTATTAAACTTTTTTCGTAATTGGAATTTGTTCCACTCCGGGTTGCGTCCAATGAGGATTGTTGAGATATCGAAGCCAATTGAACAACTGAAAATTAAAAAAAAATGAAGATGAAAAAATAAATTTTCTAAGTGTGCATTTTCTTGCCAATTGGGCTATTTATATTCCAGGGAAAATAACATTTGATCACTCCTGGATTTAGGGTCAGGCGTTTCCGAAAGTAAGGATTGGGGTGCGCTAATTGGAAAATTTGCCAATTTCCGCAGAAGCTGCCGGATGTTCAATTAAGTTACGAAAAAAGCAATCTTCTACTCCGGAAAAAATTCTTTCTTTACCGATAAGTTTCTTCCAACTGCGGGTTTTTGTCATTGAGACTTAAAAGAGTTCTGTCTTATTTAATTCTTTTTTATCATATGGAAAATAATTATTAAATTACAGACTTTTACCTGGAATGAGTTTTTCATCTTGAGCGTCATTCCTTGTATATTCATCAGCTTCATTGACATCTACAATTATAGCATAACAATGGGATAAATGCTGTTATTGAAATCAAAAAATATTTTATTTAAACTAAAAGTTTATTACAAATAATCATTGCTGGTTAGGGCGGAGTGAAAATGCTGAAATCGAACGAATCATTTGAGCTTACAGTCGTCACAGAAAGTCACCTATTCACCTTTTGTCACATATTTTAGAATTTGTCACCTATTTCACCTATTTTGGGAATTTATCACCTTTTCACCTTTTTTTCAATTTAAAAACTAAAATTTTATTCAAAATTGTAATCTACAGTGAATTTATTTTCTGGTCGGGATTTTTTGAAATTCTTATAGTTTTAGTAGAAGAACTTCTTCATTTAGGACTCCAAGCGTGGAGTGTTACAGCTTTAAACACTTCCAATTTTAAATTGTTGAATTTGAAAGACTAATTATTGTAAAATTATTTAATTTTAAAGGCTTGAATTGGACAATTTTAATTTTTTAAATCTCGTATTTTTTAAAATTGTGAAATTCAGAACGTTAAAAATCTCAAAATATACCATTTTGATTTTTTTTTCAAGTTGGGTAGCTAGTCGCTTTTTCAATTTTGTTTGCTTTTTTCAAATTGTTAGCCTCGTGTTCACAATATGGTTCAAATTGAAAGAATTTCCGATTTAATATTTTCAATTTGAAATATATTCAATATTCAATTATTTTAGCTCGAAACATGATAAATTGGATAATTTCAAATCATTTTTAAATTATTAGATTGTTTCAAATTGAAAAGCTTAATAATTGAGTAATTTTACGTTTGAAGCCTTCAATTGATTAAAATTAAATTAAAATTGAATGATTAGGAATTCAAAATGATATAATAAAATTTTATTTCAGAATTCAAAGAACAATTTTAAATATAAAGCGTTAAATTTAAAACAATTTTTAGATTGAAAAATTTAAAATGTTTTGCGTTAAAAACCGTCTTGTTTGAAATTTAAATTGTTCAAAATTTAACAACTTCCAACTGAAAGTCTTTGTAGGTTAAATAATTAAGTTGAAAGCATTAAAAATTGATTGATTTTAGATTGAATATTCATAAATGAGTACAATTTCCAAATGAAAGCCATTAAAGCTATTTATAAATGAGCCCATTTCAAATTCAAAGTCTTAACAGTTGAACACTTTTCAGTTTTTCAATGTTCAATGTTCAATTGAAATTTTTGTTTGTTTGCAGACCTCGAAATAAAAATTGTTTAATTTTGATGGCCTCTACTTTTGAATTATGCGTACAATTTTTAATATTTTTTATTTCGAGAGTCTTTCATTTTTTATTTTGAATTTTAAACGCTTCAAATTTCAAACGTGGAATTATTTCGCAATCGATTTGTAAATTTAGATATTCTTATTTGAGTTATATATTCAGTTTTGAGAGCTTGAATTTTTTAATTTAAATGGCCGGGAACATTTTTTTAAAATCCGGAAAATAAGTTGTAATTATTTCTGAGTCTTGAGTGGCCACTAGAGTGGCCCTTATTTTTCAAAATCATGTTTTTTTGTTCTCACCTTCTACTTTTGTTCGAATGCAAAAAAATGGTCTCCAAATTTGAGAGATATCGGTTAATATTAACTCGTGCCCCAAAGACCATAAAGTTTCCCATTGATTTAACATGGGGAAAGGGAACTTTTTGCATGTTTATTTGACTTATATAACTTTTTGTCAGTCACCTATTCGTCGCCTATTTTCGAAAAAAAATTCACATATTCACCTTTCTCAACTCCAATAGGTACTGTAATGACTGAGCTTAGCAAAAAAGTTGTCGTTTGGCACCCGGAAGAAGTTGAATTTTTTTTTTTGAAATCGGTTAACATCACGGTGGGCATTGGATTGGGTTGAATTCAAAAGGGCTTGTACCTCTCGTTTTTCTTCTGAAATCATTTCACTGATACCTCACGAATATTTTGAGACCAAAAAGAAAAAAATCGTTGTAGTTATTATTGAATAAACTTAATTTTTTCTTAAATTTTCGGATTATCATATATATTTTTTAAAAATAACTCCAAAGCGGTGCTTTTGTAGCTCAAACGTCGAGAAAATGTATCTAAACATTAAACATCTTTGGAAAATCGGGACCCGTTACAATTTTGGAAAAAGTGTGAAAAATTGTGTGTGACAAAAAAAAATTTAGTCTCAGTTTTTGGAAACAGCATATTTCCTGTACAGTGTAGGCGAAAATAGTCAGAATGTGAGTCAAAACAAACTTACTTTCAAACAAATCTAACAAAAACATAAAACGTTACATATAATCTCTCATATATCCGAAGTTTTACATTGTGTTGAAAATTACGCACTTTTACGAAAATTCGTTAAAATAGTACATTGTGCTACAAGTTGCAAAAGCGAGATTTAAGACAAGTGTGAAGTTAGCCACCCGAGCAGAGCGAGGGTGGCTATCACATGAGTTTTAAATCGTCGTTTTTTCAACATGTGGGACACGATACTTTTTCTATGATTTGTTTAAAAAGTGCTAGTTTTTTTTACCTGTTTTTCGTTTAAGAAGGAGACGATTTGTTTTCGATTGACGCAACAATAACAATGGCAATTGTCTAAACCATGGCAATAATATGGCCGTAACAGTAAGTTGGTAGCAATACTTGGTCAGGAAGGTTAGGAGTGGTGGAATTAAATACAACGCAATAGTTGTGAGTTTACCTTCACTTACTGAAGCAGGCCACATGGTGCGTTCAGTAGAACGCACTTTATTTACTTTTTTCACTGTGCGTCACTTTTTTCGCTGCGTCTGTCTACTTTTTTCACTGCTTCCGTCTACTTTTTTCACCGTTGCCCGGAAAGGTCGACACTGCGCATGTGCCACGTCATCGACAACAAATCGGTCACTTTTTACACAGAAAACAGGTGAAAAAACTAGCACTTTTTTTCGAATTATAGAAAAAAAAATTATTATTTAATACCAAAACTTTGCTTGTTACAGAATTCTTAAATTCCTAAGTAATTTTTTAATCCAAAATTTATAACGAAATATTCTAATTTGAAGTAGTTAAATTTACAAATAAAAAGCTCTTTCATTGAATATTTCATTTGATTCGAATAAAACTTTCCTGAGTGCTTTTACTTGACTTTCAGAGTGAAATTTCCCTCTTTTGTTTTACTTCTTTGCTCGTTCAGTGAATTTGCTAAGTAGTCACCAAGCCTCTTACAAATTTATTCTGGTTCGATTTGGGTGTTAATTAAATCGAGTATCAGGAAGAAACGGGAAGAAAGGATAACACGGGCCATTCGTGATTTTAAGGAGGTCGATAAAAGTTAACCCCTCGACCTATTTTTATCCTGCCTTTTTGAAAGGGGGATCACGTGACTCAAACTCATCAGACGGAAGATGGTTCACTAGGTCAAAGGCGCGGCTTTGGAACCTTAATGTGGCCTGAATGTCATTGTACTCATTAAGAAACAATATCCGTAAGCCTACGCGCAGAAATTTTTCCATCTCACACTTTTACATGCGAGTGCATTATTAGCACTCTTCTTTTACAGGGTGTCTACTTAAATCCTAGGGAAAAAGATTCTGACAATTCCAGTTGTTTTCCAGGTATAATTTTTCTTAATAAGGAGCCATTTATCACTTTTTGAGGCAATCGACCCTACCCCCTTCCAAATGCAAAGCATTATAAAATTTCATTGTTTCGTACAAAATTCGTATTTTATGCTTGAAATTTCAACAGTTTGGTAGAAAATTCAATTATTTGGTTGAAAATGAACTTTTTTGTTGAAAATGTATATTTTCAGGTCCAAAATTTAATTGTTTTGTAGAATATTCTTTTTGGCTTGAAATCTTATTAGATTGGTAGAAAATTCAACTATTTTGTTGAAAATGAACTTATTTGTTAAAAATTTATATTTTCAGGTTCAACATTCAATTGTTTTGTAGAATATTCGTCTTTTTGACTTGAAATCTTAATAGATTGGTAGAAAATTCAAATATTAGGTTGAAAATGAAGTTTTTTGTTGAAAATTCATATTTTCAGGTTCAAAATTCAACTGTTTTGTAGAATATTCGTCCTTTTGACTTGAAATCTTATTACATTGGTAGAAAATTCAAGTATCAAGTTGAAAATAAACTTTTTTTGTTGAAAATTCATATTTTCAGGTTCAAAATTCAATTGTTTTGTAGAATATTCGTCTTTTTGATTTAAAATCTTAATAGATTGGTAGAAAATTCAAATATTAGGTTGAAAATAAACTTTTTTTGTTGAAAATTCATATTTTCAGGTTCAAAGTTCAACTGTTTCGTAGAATATTCTTTTTGGCTTGAAATCTTATTAGATTGGTAGAAAATTCAACTATTTTGTTGAAAGTGAACTTATTTGTTGAAAATTCATATTTTCAGGTTCAAAATTCAACTGTTTTGTAGAATCATGTTTTTGGCTTGAAATCTTATTAGTTTGGTAGAAAATTCCACTATTTGGTTTTTGTTGAGGATTCAACTTTACTGTTGAAAACTCAGATCATCGGATTGAAAATTCAACTGTTTTGTACGAAAATCATCTTTATGGTTTGCAAATTAAACATTTTGGTTGAAATATTTTTTTCTTTCTTAACTGAAAAATCTTTCTTTGTTAAAAGTTCAACTCTTGTTGAAAATTCGTAAATTTGGTTCAAAAATTCATCTAGTATTTAAGTAGAAATTTCATCCTTTTTGGTGAAAATGTAACTTCTTGGTAGAAAATTTACCTATTTTGTTTGAGAATACAACTGCTTTGGCAGAAAATTCAACTAATTTGTTGAAAATTAATTTTTTTGTTGAAAATTCATATTTTTTGGTTAAAATTCAACTGTTTTGTAGAAAATTCGTCCTTTTGGCTTGCAAATTGAACAAGCTCGTTGAAATATTTTTCCTTTCTTGAAGAAAATTGTCTTTTTGGTTAAAATTGCAACTATTTGATTGAAAATTAATCTGTCTTAGTTGGAGATTCAACTCTTCTGTTAAAAATTCGTCTTTTTTGTTAAATTCAACTGTTTTTTGTTCAAAAAATAAATCTTTTTTGATTGAAATATCAATTATTACATTTTCGGTTGGGCATTCGCCTTTTTTGGTTGAATATTCAATACTTGGTTGAAAATTTACTTTTTTGTTGAAGATTCATATTTTATTTGGGTTCAAAATTCAGCAATTTGGTTGCAATATTTTTTTGTTTCTTGACCGTAAAACCTTTCTTGGTTGAAAATTCAACTCTAGTTGAAAATTCGTAAAACCTTTCTTGGTTGAAAATTCAACTCTTGTTGAAAATTCGTCTTTTTGGTTTAAAAATTCATGTTTTTTGGTTGAAAATGTAACTTTTTGGTAGAAAATTAACCTGTCTTGGTCGAGGACTCAAGTGTTTTGGTAAAAAAATTCAACTATTTGGTTGAAAATCAACTTTTTTGTTGAAAATTCTTCTTTTTTTGTTGAATTCAACAACTTTTTAATTAAAATTTGAATAATTTTTGTTTGAAAACTCAACTTTTTGGTTGAAAACTAACTTTTCTATTGAAGATTCATATTTTCAGGTTCAAAATTCAATTATTTTGTAGAAGACTCGACTTTTTTAATTTTGATTCTTCTTGAAAATTCGTCTTTTTGGTTTAAAAATAGATCTTTTTTGGTAGAAATCCTATATTTTTTGGTTAAAAATGCAACTTTCTGGTAGAATATTAATCTGTTTTGGTTGAAGATTCAACTATTTTCGTAGAAAATTCAACAATTGGGTTAAAAATTAACTATTTTGATTAAAAATTCGTGTTTTTTGGTTGAATTAAACTGTCTTTGATTTAAAATTTGAATCTTTTCGGGTTGAAATCTCAACTGTTACATTTTTCGTTAAGAATTCACCGCATTTGGTTTAATATTCAACTAGTTGGTAGAAAGTGCAACTACTTCGTTATAAATTCATCTTTTTGGTTGAAAATTCAACTATTTTGTTGATAATTCAACTCTTTTGTTTGAGAATACAACTGTTTGGTTGAAAATAATACCCTGACATTTCCAGGTTTTTCCAGGTATATAAAAATTCCCTGACAATTCCAGGTTTTCCATGTGAGTAGACACCCAGTTTTAATTTATTCTCATTATATGCTTACAGTTTCATTCATTAATAAAATATTTTTTCCACTATACCACTATAAAAAGTACACATACTTGTATTTTTTATATTCTGACTTCATTCTTTATTTATGGAGTAAAAGGGGGTTCAGTTCGGCCTAATAAAATATTAATGAGCTTTATCCTGTTTCGAACATGTGCTCAGATAGAATATTTTCGACCTAAACTGAACTTATAATAATGGCAAATTATCATATCGCGGATAATAATCAGACATATATGTATTTTTTGAGCATTTCAACATTTTTAAATTGAATACGACAACTTGTAGTTTTTAACATTTTAGTATTTAGAATTGTTCAAGTACCAAAGCCTTTGATTTCAAAATATTGCATTTTTAACGATTTTAATAATTTTAAGTTGTCCAATCTGAAATTATTAAATTTTAAACACATTCAACTTAAAATAATTCTACATTTTATGTGTAGATATATTCATTTTGCTCATTTGCGAGATTTATGAAGTATGCAAGAGAGTATATTAAGTCAATTAGAAACCTTGAATAATAATGAAGTTCAAAATAATTTGTAAGAATACTGGTATTCTATGTATAATAAATTACGAACCTGTAGTTGGCTTTTTTTGGATTTACGAAATAAAGTTCAAATTCAAATTTTATTTTCAACTTGTCCAATGATACGAACGATTGAGATGGATATTATCAAATTTTGAACTTCCTTTATTCAAAAGTATTGAATTTCAAACGGATTTTATTTGGATTGTATAACCTTGCAAGACTCATTCTTAAATTATGAAATCGTTAAACTATTCAAGATTTTTGATATTTGAGTCTAAAATTATTCAATCTTGAACACTTTCAAATCAACATTTTTCAAGTGCAAACGCTTTCAATTTTGAATTTTTTATTCGAGTCTGCAAGTCTTTCATTTTAAAATTATACAATTAAAAGAAATCTAAATTTAAAACCGCACTTTTAATAATTTTAATCTGAAGCTTTGTGGTGATTTTCAACCTGAAATTCTACAATTTTGACCAATTTCGATATGAAATAGACAAATTTTGAAATCATTCGATCAGAAACGTTCTATTTAAAATTATAAAATCTGAAATGAGTGTGTTAAATTTGATACCTAAAACCCGGAAATTATTTCCACTTTCAACAATTTTGAAAAAGTAAAAAGGAATGGAAAATAAGTCACCAAAATTGTTAAAACGTTTTGAAAAACTTGTTCACTGGCACTTATTCACGAATAAAATACTTTGGGGCTAGCAGCAATGAATACAAAATAATTTCATGAATTTGAAAAGTTTTTTTTTTTAATTTCGTTCTATAATTAAATATAAATAAATTATAATTAACTATATACCATTTATTGAATGATTTATGGAGTATTGGAGCCTAGGAGTTATTTGGCTATAAAATTAGTGATCATTTCATAATAACATCAAATGGCTGATCTTACTAATTAGTAATCCAGCATGAAAGTATGAATTGGTCATCCAAAGTCTAGTCATTAGGGTAAGAAATGTCCGATTTTCTAGCTACCTACTTTGCTCGATAAATCGAGCGTGTACATGTCATAATTCAAGAGTTTGCAAGTTTTTAGTTAATTTGTATGATTCGAGCAATGACTATTAATTATATACACTTGAGGAAGACGTTCGTTTACAAGCGAAAGTTCTCTACGCGAAAGTTAATTGTAAACCGGTCATCAGGTACGCATGTATTAGGCACAAGGTTTATTGGGGAATGAAAAAAACACAAACTATGGTTGAGAAAGTTATATACTTTATTTATTTATATAGTTAGCTGATATTCGATTGAAATTATGGATAACATTAAGGGGCCGTTCATAAATTACGTTACCAATTGGGGGGAG
>JAUMHM010000049.1:12251384-12266327 GCA_032362435.1 Melikaiella ostensackeni
GGTCCATCCTTTATGTTAACAAAAATTTACATTTATACAAAATACAGTTGAATAATATTATGTATAGGAATACATAATATTATTTAACTGTATTTTAACTGAACCATTTCCAGTAGGAACTGGAAATGGTTCATACGGCCCTGACTGTTTATACCGTCGAAATTCTTGGAAGAGCCTCAGGGTCATCGCAGGCCATACCCGAGACTGGAGTTAAATGGAGAGTTGAGTGTATTTCTAGCCCAGAGGAACATGTGGTTCCATGATGACTACTGAAAAATTTTGAAAAGATTTTTTTGGACCACCCTAATCTATATTATATAATTGTATATAATCAATTATTTACTGTTAGCTGGACAGAAGCGTTTCAAGAAAAAGTAAGCACTGTTTTTCATTTTTCTTGTGTCGCTCGTTTTCAGTCTCCTAAAGGATACGAAGTTAAATCGATATTTCTCACAAAAATGTTTTTTTTTTGTAAAAACTTCGTATTCTATACAATTCAAGTATAAAGTGAAAAGTTTTCTACTTACGTGATTCTTCTGTTGTGAATATCACAAGTTTTGATGGTTTGCTCCATCCGTCACGATTCCTCGACAATACCAAAGCTTCGTAGTAAGTCCCTTCCTGTAGACCCGTCAAGTTGAAAGATCGCGAATGCAGCGGTCCAATAGCGTCGTTTCCGCTCGGGATGAACAATTTAACCCATTCTTCACCCTTCTGATCTCAGGAAATTAGTTGAATTAGTGAGATACTATTTTATTCTGTGGGTTGATTTAGAACCAATCTATTCAGATTATTCCATTTTTCAATAAAGAAAAAGGTAATAATCCAAAAAAATAACACATTTCTAAAAATTACTAACTTACTCAAATTTGTATACTATATTTAAATAAAAATAGATTTCTATTTTTGGTTTGTAAACTTTTTGGGTGTTCTTTATTAGTATACAAAAAAATTTTTATAAGAAAGTAGACTTTATTTCGATCTTTGAGAAATTTTAAAAGAGCGACATTAAGCAAAGATTTGTTCTAATCTGCAGGGTTGCCTATGAATACTATTAAGATTTCTTTTAATTGGGGTATTAAGGATTAACTCAATTTAGTGACTTAACTAACAAATAATTAAAAGTTTTTAAAATGAAAAGAAATAAAATTGAAATAGCATGGAACATGCAACAAAGGAACTATATTTTCTTCGAAAATTAAAATTACTCGCACATAATGCTCACAAAATGTAATAAAACGAGATTATACAATATACAATTTTTTCAAAGCTTTTATCAAGTCACGTAAGGTTATATTTTTAGCGAAATTTAAAAAATTGCTAAACAACTTTCCTCCTAAATTCTCTTCAATTCTTCTAAATTAACTCCAATTTTATTGAAATCAATGGAATATTTTGGATGTTTTTTCATTTTTTCAATTAATTTGAATTCATTTGGAATTCAACCTGAATTTTTATTAAGTTATCCTAAATTCTTTTGAATTCTTTTAAATTCTCTTATTTCTTTTTTCAATTCTTCCTGAATTCTTTTGAGTTCACTTGAATTCTACTCAATTCAATGGATTTTTTTTTGTTTTTCTAATTTACCCTGAAGTTTTTTTTAACTCACCTTGAATTCTTAGGCACTTCATTAAATTTTTTTGAATTTCCTTGAATTTTTCTAAATTCTCTCCAAACTCAATGAATTTTTTCAATACTTCTTAATCGTTTTCAATACTTTTGAATCGTTTCCAATTCACTTGAGTTTTTTATAAATTCTCCTTGAATTCTTATGGATTTTATCAGATTCGTTTTCACTGATTCTGTTCACTCCCATTTATCTGAATTTAATGGAATTTTTTTGAATTTGAACATTTTTCTTCCATTCACTTGAATTATTTTAAATTCATTTTGAATTTTATGAAAATTTGATAAATTATTACTTAAATTTTACTGAAATAAATGGAATATTTTGTATTTGTTTCACCCTGAGTTTTTATTAATTTACCCTCAATTCTTTTAATTCTTTTGAATCCTCTTGATTTTTTAAAATTCTTCCCGAATTCTTTTGAATTCACTTGAATTCTACTCAATTCATTAATTTTTTTAGTTTTTCTTTGATTTATGCTCAAATTTTTTAAACTTATACCTTGAATTCTTACGCATTTCATCAAATTTTTTTGAATTCCCTTGAAGTTTTTCAAGTTCTCTTTAAGTTTAATGCATTTTTTCAATATTTTGAAATCGTTTTCAATTCACTTGAATTTTTTATAAATTTCTCTTTAATTCTTATGAATTTGATCGAATTCGTTTTTCAATAAATCTGTTTACTCCCATTTATCTGAATTCAATGGATTTTTTTTATTTGAAAAATGTTGTTGCATTCACTTGAATTATTTTTAATTCATCTTGAGTTTTATATTTTTTTAAAAATCATTTGAAATCATTTGGAATTCACCCTGAATTCTCTTGAATTTCATTTAATTCTTCTAGATCAACTGCAATTTTACTGAAATCAATGAAATATTTTGGATTTTGTGAATTTTTTAAATTCATTTGGAATTCACCCTGAATTCTTATCAAGTTATCCTAAATTCTCTTAAATTCTTATGAATTGTTTTGATTTTTTCAAAATTTCCCTGAATTCTGTTAAATTTACTTAAATTCTACTTAATTTAATGAACTTTTATTATTTTTTTTAGTCTTTTCTAATTTATCATGAAGGTTTTTAAACTCACCTTAAATTTCCTTTAACTTTTCTAAATTGTCTCCAAGTTTAATAAATTCAATGAATTTTAAAAATATTTTTGAATCGTTTCCGATTCATTTGAATTTTGTAAAAATTCGTCTTGAATTTTTATGAATTTCATCAAATTCTTATCATTTCCCTTAAATTCCTCCCAATTCACTCGAATTTTATTTAATTCATCAAAGTTTCTTGAATTCTTTCTAATTTTTATAAATTCACTTCAACTTTACTGAAATCAATGGAATTATTTGGATTTTTGGATTTTTCAATTCATGCGATTTCTTTTGAATATAACTTGAAATTTTTGATTTTATTCTGAATTGTTATGAATTTATCCTGTATTCGTTCAGAATCGCCTAGAATACTTAGAGGTTTCATCGAAATCTATTGAACTCTTTTGGATTCAAAAAAGCATTCACATTATTAATGCACATTATTCACTTTTGGGGTTAGAAAATTAGTCATTTTTGGTCACTTTTTCGGTTTAAATAGGCTTATAGATTTGTTAAAAATATTATGTAACAGTATATATTCACCCCCCCCCCTCCCCCGCCCACCCATGTAACAGATAGTAACATTTTCCCGAACCCCTTCACCCCCAAAAGCTGTTACGTAGTTGATGGATGGCTCCTAACCGGATATGATGTCTCACCTTGTATCTGCGAAACCAGAATTGGTATTCGATGATCGAACTGTAACTATCCACCTCCCAGATGAAATTATAAGCAGTTTTAGAAATTGGATGTGATTCTTTTTTGAAAACAGCCAGGTTCGCTACTGCTGATAATTCGATGACAGCTTCCACAGATCCTTGAGAATTTGTTGCATTACAGTGATAGTGGCCATAATCTTTTGGGACTACTTGCCTTATGATTAAACTATGAACATTCTCAGTATTCTGTTTCACTATTCTTGGCGAATGCGGCACTTTTTTGTCCTTAAAATACCACTCAACCTGTAATTAAGAAAATTAACGATTCCGCTTAAGGTCCAGTTATTGTGTATTAAAAAATTGATACAGATTTTAAACGCCATTTATAGTACCATTAAGATAATTCCATTTATGGTAATCTCATATATTTTTATTTTATTCTATTTATTATTATTCTATTTTTATGTTTTTGCTATTCACGAGGGTCGTTTGGTAAGCAAAGTAAATTTTCTGCTAGATGGCGCCAAAATGAACTTTGTGGTATATGGCAAAGAAAGAGCATTCTTCAAACTAACCTCTACCAAGCTTCAGTCAAAGCCGACGCTTAGTTTGCGTTTGGCATAAGTTTGAAGTGAGCGTGTCAGCAGTTTCCGAAAAAATGGAGAAAGGAGAGTTCCGTGCAGTGATAAAACACTTTTATTTTAAAAATTGGACGGACGCGCAGATCAAAGCCGAGTTAAACAAAGTTCACGGGGAGTCTGCTCTTTCATTTGAAACCATTTATTTTGGGATAAACGAATTTAAATGTGTCCAAACGACAACTAAAGATGAAGCGCGCTCCGGACGCCCAATTGAGGTCACCACATCGAATATGGTGGAAAAAATTCATCATATGATTATGGAAGATCGCAAAATCAAGAGACGTGAGATTTCTAAGGCTGTAAGCATCTTCACTGAACGAGTCTATAATATCCTGCACAAAAAACTGGAGGTTAAGGTGTGTGCAAGATGGGTGCCGCGATTGCTAGCTCCCGATCAAAAATGCAATAGAAAAGACGAAACCTGGATCCACTACTATACACCCGAGACAAAGCAGCAGTCAAAGCAGTGAGTACTTCCTGGTGAAAGTGCGCTAACGCAGGCGAGGACTGTTTTTTCAGCTGGGAAGGTGATGGCCATAGTATTTTGGGATTCCCAAGGAATCATCCTCATTGATTACTTGGAGAAGGGTAATACTATATCAGAGACGTACTATGTATCATTATTGGACCGTTTGCCTGGAGGACAGAAAAGTCTTCCCAATTTTTTTCGGATTTTAGTCAAGCACTTTCTAAACGATAATTTCGATTTAATTCACCTCTGTTTTCGGACAGAATTCTCAACACCTTTATAAATAGGAGAAGAATTTTTTCAGGTACTTGAAAAATTCTAGCAACAAAAATGCAACAGGAAAAAAATCGGCAAGACCCAGGAGTCGAAATTAGAATCGGAACCAATTTTTAAAATTTGTTATTTGTATTTAATAGAATTATTTTCGATTTTGTCTGGCGTATTTCTATGCTTAAAAATTCCACACATGCTTGAAAAAAATTTTAAGCCACTAGTGTAGAAAATAATTCTATTAAAAATCAAATTTTCTGTAATTCTAATTTCGACTCCTGGGTCTTGTCGCTTTTTCTCTAGTGGATTTATATGCTAAAAAAGCCCACACATGCCCAGAAAAAGGTTTAAACCACAAGTTATGAAGATAATTTCATTAAACACCAAAACAAAATATTTTAAATTCGATGTATTTCCAATTTTTATTCCTGGGCCTTGGCGATTTTTTTCCTAGTGCATTATTATCCATGAAAAGTTTTAAAGTACCCGAAAAAGTTCTTCTCATATTTACACAGATGTGAAGAATTTTTTCCGAAAACAGGGGTCAATAAAATATGAATTATCTCTTAGAAAATAATTGATTAAAATCCGCGAAAAATTGGGATGACTTTTTTGACCTCCAGGTATACTAGGGATGGTCGAAAAAAATTATGGAAATGGAAATTGGAACTATATGGAAAAGTAGTGTATTAGGACCCTGAAAAATAACTATTAATAAATTTGGTGCCGATTGATGAAAGCCTTTAACTCGAGCGTTAGCTAAATGTGCTTTAAAAAATTCTTATTTTCATAGTTTTGTTATTTTCATGTATGTCAACTTTTTTTTATGTTTTCTTTTGAATATAACTTGAACTGTTTTGATTTTATTCTGAATTCTTATGAATTTATCCTGTATTCGTTCAAATTCGCCTGGAATACGAGTACTTAGAGGTTTCATCGAAATTTTTTGAATTCTTTTGAATTCAAAAAAACATTACTCACATTATTAATGCTATTCACTTTTTGGGTTAGAAATTAGTCATTTTTGGTCACTTTTTCGGTTTGAATAGGCCTATAGATTTGTTAAAAATATTATGTAATTATATTTAAAGGAGGTCTTAAACGTCTCTCCAATTGAGAAAACATAAATGTAAGCATAGTAAATTTTTGAAAATTTGAGTTTTGCGTATTTTTGAATATTCTTTTTTGGTCCGATTTCAAAAGATATTTATAACATCTGAGGTAGCCTTTTTTTAAAAAAAAGGACCTAGCGTATGCAACACTGCGCAGCATTACGGTGCATTGCTCTCAACCCGCAATGGTTAAAACCAGGAATTGAATGTTCATAACTCTCTACGCCTTACGGGCTCCATTTCTTGAGGGATTTTAAAGTTTTTTTAATATAAACGCTCAGAATTAAATATTTAAGATCCTCGAATTGTTCGATTTTTCAATTTAATTTTATGTGCAACAATATATAAACAAATAATATAGTGACAAAATTAACAATATTAAGAATATGATTTTTTATCTAAAAGAAAATTCTTTAAATGAATCCCCTATTATTTAAAATTAATGAAAATAAACTTAAGGAACATGAATAATGATTTAAATCTACAAGTTAGTTGTTATAAATAATTTATTTGAACAAAATCTTCAGTATATCACTTTGTTGTAAAAAAAAATTATTTTGTCTTAAAATCTTTGTAATTTATTATTAGAATGGTACTAGTGACAAAAAATTATCATAATTTGAAAACATACAAACAATCTATAAAGTTATAAACAATTTTGTGACTTATTAAGTTCCATGGGTAGACCAATTATTGTTGTAGAAGGAAAGGTAATGTTTGGATGAGAGTTTTTCATGAAAAGACGATTTCTCATGAAAAAGAATTCAAATTTAGGATTGATTAATCAATTTGTTTAAAAAATGTGACGTTCGAAAAAAGCTAATGCCTAACACATGGACTCTACGCAATTTTTACCGTAGAATCGAATGGTGCTATTAGTTTTTCTCGAATCTCACATTTTTAAACAAATTGATTAAACAATCCTGAGTTTAAATTCTTTTTCATGAAAAATCGTCATTTAATGAAATGTTCTCATAACAACATTAATTTTTCTATTACGTAAATTGGTCTGCTCATGAAACTTAATAAGTTACAAAATTGTTCGTAACTTTATAAGTTGTTTATAAATTTTCAAATTATGGCAATTTTTCGTAACCAATACCATTCTAATAATAAATTACAATGATTTTAATCCAGAATAATCTTTTTCTACAACAAATTGATATACTAAAGAATTTGTTTAAATACATTATTTATAACAATTCACTTGTACATTCAAATAATTATTTATGTTCTTTAAGTTTATTTTCATTAATTTTAATTAATAGCAGATTTTTTTAAACGATTTTCTCTCAGCTAAAAAATCATAGTCTTATTATTGCTAATTTTGTCATTATATTTGTTTTTATATTGTTGCACACAAAATTAAATAAAAAAATCAAAGAGTACGAGGATCTTAAACATTTAATACTGAGAATTTCTAAAAAAGAGAAAGTTAAAAATCCATCAAGAAATAGAGTCGGTAGAGAATTATAAACGTTAAATTCCTTTTTTGACCTTTGTGGGTATGGATCAGTTGCACCGTAACGCGGCACAGTATTGCGTACGCGATTTTTATTTTTTGTTTCACATTGTTCCACCACAAAAAAAAATTCAACATAAAAATAAGTTATAAAGGATATTCTAAGCAATGCTTCTGTAAAATATAGGTGTGGTCACTCTAGGACTTCACCTCTAAAATTTTTGTTGAAAAATTCAATTTTTTTTACCTGTAATTTTTATTAAATTTCTTTTATATTTTCTGCGAAGATAGTCTTATTAGTATCTACAACATATATTTTGTTGATTAAAATCGGTTGAGCCATTTTCGAGAAAAAACATTTTTTTGATTTTTCTTTCCCCCTCCATAACTCCCACAAAAATGCATTTCCAGGGTTTTCATTGAAAGAAATTTTACTTCACATGGATACGAACCTATGACGGGGCAGATTTTTTACGCTTACCTGGCTAGGCCCTTTTCGTATTTTTCCAAATTATCTTTTCCCATCTGGCTTTAAAAAAAAAATTTCTACATTCTTTTCTGCAGAGGTTATGAATATCTTTTAGGGTCAGCTGAAAGAAGATGACTAAAAAAAATACAAACCTCAAATTTTCAAAAATTTACAGTGCTTACATTTATGATTTTCCAGACTTATCAAATTGTTTTCCAATGTATTTATATCAGTAGAAAATCCTCAAACTCATGCAAAAATTATTTCGTCATTCATGTAGAGAACATTAATAAAAAAACTGAAAAAATTGGAGAGTTGTTCAAGACCTCCAAAAATGTAAAAAAGTTGACGTACACGAAAATATCAAAACTATGAAAATAAGAATTTTTTAAAGCACATTTTGCTAGCGCTCAGGCTTTCATGAACCGGTACCAAATTAATTATACTTTTTCAGGGTCCTCATACACTACTTTTCCATATAGTTTGAATTTCGACTTCCATAATTTTTTTTTCGACCCATCCTAATGTATACCGTGAGAGAAATGTATATTAGGGCGTAGCGTAAAATACCAGAAAATGAAAGACTCTGGGATCCTATTTTTTTTTACTTAAAAGGCAACTGTAAAATTTGGTGCCGACCAAGAAAAATTTTTCTGAATTTTTCTGCCAGAATTGCCCGGGAAACCCGAAAGATCAGGTTTTTCTCGATTGACTTCAAAATTATTGGCTGCATTAAAAATTGTTTCGATTAAAAATGCAAGTCTCTATGAAATACATATTTTTGGTACTATTAATTTTTCTCATTGGAGCAACCGTTCTCGAGAAAAATCGAAAAAAAGGTGAAAGAAGTAAAAAAATTTGTTTGAATATTTTTTTAAATAAGTGGTCATTTTTAATTTTATTAACTAGTAGACTCCATAAAAAATATAAATTACCATTTTCGACACCTGAAAACCCTAACTGGGTAGTTTTTGTTTGTTATTCAAAATTTCACAAAAATTAATAAAATTTTTAAAAAAATCAAATAAACTTTTTTTCTAATCCTTGTTGGACAATTTTTTACAGATGCGTTTTTAAAACAAACTATTTTAAGAGAAAGGCACAACTCAATACAATAAATTACAACAAAAAATACAGGAAATTAGAACTTTTGTCTCTTTTTGGACGAATTTTGCACTTCTTTGTATTTTTGTTTGTATATTGTTGTATTTTGTTGTAATTTTTAAATCTGTGTATTTGCATGTTAATAAGGGTCAACTTCAAGCAGAATTCAGTTTCAAGTTGACCCTTATTGACAAGCGACAAATTGGGCTGTTTTAATATGGACGTACACATTTTACCACCACGGTTTCGGAATTGGTCACTTCCCGCACGCTATACATGCCTCGAAAATCGACATAACTTCAAGCTCTGAAACTTAAAATTTTTTATTTTTGAGAGATTATTGCATCTTAGTATTCTATAGTTTAAGCGTAAAAGATTTTTTGTAGCGCATGCGCGGAATGTTCAATTTTCGTTGCATGCATGGAGTGCGGGAAGCGACCAATTCCGAAACGAAATGCGCAAGCGCATTTCGATTCAAAAGTACTTTCCAGGATTGCCGAAACCATAACCCTACTTCATTATGAATTGAAAATTGACAGACTGATTGTGAGTAGGGACAATATAATATTTTTGTTAGGGAGAAGTAATTGGACCAACTCGAATTGATAAGTTACCATAAATTACTGATAAATTACCACAAATTACTGATAAATCACCACAAATTACTGATAAATTACCAAAAATTTCCGATTCGTCTCTGGCTCGTACGGCAAACTTCACACTCGTGTAGAAGTGTCTACTTTCCGCACTTGTAGCAGAATATACTATTTTATAATAGCAATCACTTACACAGTTTAACGTAAAATTTTAAAAAAATATTTTATCGTAAAAGAACAATTTTTTGGTTGCAAAAATGGTAAATTCTTGTATACTTTCTTGTAAAATATTAGAACTACAATAAAATACATCAATATACCAAAAAATATAAATAAGTACAAAATTCCTCTAAAAAAATAAGCAAAAGTTCTAATTTTCTGTAATTTATTGTATTTAGTTGTATCTTCCTATTAAAATGGTTCTAGTTTTTTCACTTATTTGTAAAGAATTTTCCACCAGGGATTGAACTTAAATTTTAAATTTGATTTTTCGAAAATAATTTTTCTGAGATATTGGAAAACAAACAAAAACTATCCAATTACGGTTTTCAAGTGTCGAAAATAGTGATTTATATTTTTCATGGAGTCCACTACTAAATGAAATTAAAAATGCGTACTGATTTGGAGAAATATAAAAAAAAATTGTTGATTTTGATCACCATTTTCTCTGTTTTTTCTCGAGAAGGGTAATTTCAATGAGAAAAATAATACAACAAAAAGGATGTATTTCATAGAGATCTACAACTTTATTTCGAACCATTTTTCAATACAATACTCATTGGTTAAATCAACAAAATGAATACGCTGCTATATCGTCAACCACAGATTTGATCGATTCAAAGGTTTGTTCAAACAAATTTTTTTTTGTTTTAACCAAATCGTTTAGTAGATAAAATATTTAGTAGATTTAATAAATTTTAATGTATATTCAAGAATAAAGTTTGATTTAAGCAAACTTTTTTTCTGAGTGAACCAATAATTTTGAAGTAAATCGAGAAAAACATGCTTTTATCGCGTTTTACGGGAAATTTTGGCGGAATTCCTCAGAATCTTTTTTATCGGGACCACATTTTACACAGTTGCTTCTTAGGTAACCTTTACTGTGCCTTAAGGGTGCGATCCATACCAAAGATTATCGTATGAAATTTTCGGTAGGTTAAAAGTTGAAAATGGACATTTTCGAAAAATAATGAAAACTCTATGAGATCTAATTTTTTTTCTAAAATAAGTCATTTTTTTCTCGTAATTAGTTTCAGCGTGTTACATGAGGAAGATTGTAAACAAATCATGGTTTCTTCTTTCAAAGGGTAAGAAGGAAAAAAATAGGAAGCCATGGTTTTACATTTTCTGAAATTTGTATTTTTATGCTACGCCCCATAGTCCAGGCATCACGCATGAAAAACCGGCTAACAGTTGCATTTAGTTAGGAATGCATTTTTTTTATAAAACGCTTCATTGAAGGATTCTTGTGTGAATTCCAAATTTTCTAGAAACAAATGTGACGGAATCCGGAGAAATTTTTTGGGAAATGCGCCAAAAATTATATTTACGTGGATTGACGGTCCCCATTGCATTCTGAGCCGATGATAGTTTTGACAAAAAAATTGTAGACAAAATTCTGCGAAAAACTAAAAAAATAACCCTTATCTGCAGTAGATTCGGGGTTACAATTTTTGAAAGAACCCCGATTTTTCTAGATTTTTTGCTAAAAAACATAACATTTCAAAATTCACTCTGCAGCATGGAACCTAATAATTTTGCGATAAAGTGTTTCACAGACGAGTAAAAGCAGATTCCATTTTCATTAATATGAAAAAGAATTTTGATCCAACACTATTAGGTCTTGATTTTTCTAGATTTTTTGCCAAAAAACACAACTTTTCAAATTTCACTCTGTAGCATGGAATCTAATAATTTTTCGAAAAAATGTTTGATAGAGGAGCAAAAGTAGACTCAGTATTCATTAATTTGAAGAAAAATTTTGATCTAATACTATTAAGTCGTTATCGAGTTATGACCTTCAGAAATACCTGTTACCCTGAAGTGGAAATACGGCCATATTTCAACTAATATATTCGAATAAATATTTCATATTTTACATAAAAATTGAACCACATTCATTCATTTCTTTGAAATTTCATCGTAGGACATCTAGAAAACGAGCTACATATTTTCAAAAAACACAATTCTTACATTTTCGGCTAAAAAATGAAAAAAAAACGGGGTTTTGCTGAAGGTAACTAATGGGACTAGAATATATATATATATATCTTTAATTTACGCAGAATTTTATATACTTCAATTTCATTTCTGGTTTTATTTATGTAGATTCATCCCAGTAGGACTTATTTTTAAAAAACCGAACCCATGTCATTTATCTCTAAAAATTGGCAGAAAATGGTCAGCTTTAAGAGGTGACATGTCACGACCTATTAGTGTTAGATCTAAGTTTTTTTTTAATGAATGAAGATTAAATCTAGTTTTGCTCGTCTGTGAAACACTTTTTTGTAAAATTATTAGGTTCCATACTACAGAGTGAATTTTAAAAAGTTGTGTTTATAGCAAAAAATATAGAAAAATCGCGGTTCTTTCAAAAATCGTAACTCCGAATCTATTGCAGATAGAAGGTTCTTTTTCTAGATTATCGCAGAATTTTATATTCTTTTTTTTGTCAGAATTATTTTTGGTCCAGAATATAGTGGGTACCGTCAATCCACGTGAATGTAATTTTTGGCACCTTTCCCAAAAATTTTCTCCGGGTTCCGTCACATTTGTTTCTGGAAAATTTGGAATTCACACAAGGACCTTTCAATGAAGCGTTATATAAAAAAATGGCATTCTAAACTTAAAACGGTGAAAAATACTAGATGTCTGAACTACTATTGGATAGATAGTACGTGATCAGATTGAATGCAAATGGATATTGATGATTGAATATGGAATCGCGTAAACTTGGATAGAAACGGATAGAATTATTGCAGTATATAATAGACCATATAAAGTGATTTATCTGGTTAGAAATAGATATAATTGGTAATGGATAGATACAGTTATAAAAATGGATACAAATGTACATTTTTATCAAGAAGAAAAATAGGAATGAATCCAATAAATGGTGTTAGTAATTCAAAAACAAAGGATGGATATTAGGGTGGTTCAAGAAAAAAATTATTGAATTCCAACGTGCACAACGGTCTAAACTGTTCTTTTCTCGGCAAAAAAAATATTTCAAAAAAGAAAATTAAAATCGATTGATATTTAGAGGTCGCGCAAGCAAAATTATTGTTTTTAAATATATATTTATATTTTATTCCTATAAAATGGATGATATAGTATTTCGTACGCTGAAAAATTATTTCAATAGACAGCAGTTATTTCGTTTTGTATTTAGTTACTTTTTACTCATAAAAATGTCATACTTACCATATTACACACAAGGTTTATAAACACTTTTTTCTTAGTTACATTGGTAATTCGTTTTCTGTTGTCCTCCACCACATGAATTTGATTTTGCTTTTCTGCTTCTGTCTTCTTAATAGTCTCATTCAAAGTTGACATAAGAGCTACAGAACGCTCAGCGACATCGTTGAAAACTTTGTAAGAGTCGATCTTTCTTTTCAGGTGCTGAAATCTTTCACATGTGGTCCAAGTTTAAGGGTCCAAATTCAAAATGCAATCAGTGTCATCACGACAAAGGTATCGCAAAGCTGGGACAGAGGACGAATCTACAAGATCATCAAATACTCTATTTTCTAATCCTTTCAAAATTTCAAGTTTAATTCTTCGTGTAGTCCAATTTTCTCTTGGATGTTTTAAATTTGCCACTAATTTCCGTTTGTCTTTAATAGTTACTTTATTAGAAAACAAAGCAAACGAGACTAATTCTGGACCAAGATACCATAAGTGATTTTTAAATTTCATTATAGCTATGTCTGAGACGACTTTATCTACACTTGCATATTGCTTCAGCTGTCGGAATAACAGCAGATTGTTAGCGGGAGCATCGCTTGTTTTCGAACATGATAACCAGGCTTTCACATAGATAAGAGATGCAAACATACAAAATTCTGTAAGATTTCTTATTTCTTTGTCAGTCAGAAAAATTCGATCACGAAAAATATAAATTTTTAAGCAATAGATAACTTTTGCCATCCATCGAGCTAAGTGGAAAGCACCAGGAATTTTAAAGCAGTACTTCTTTCCGACTGAATCACCTGACACTAGCAGACAAAGCTCTATCATCACTTTATAATCGTCTCGTGGTAGATAAATAAGACTTTTCTTTCTGTTGTAGAATATTCTGAAAAAATTGTATGACGTTTCTTCTGAGTTCGTGTACAAAAGGTAAATTCATTCGGAAATCGGTTAAAGGTCTAAATTTGTCTCTATTTATTCTTGTCAAAAAAGCGGTAGTAACCAAACACATTCCAATTATGTCGTTGATAATTTTCCACACAATCAAAAGAATAAAAACAGCATCTGCAATACATTTACCAGTCCCAGGAGTTAGTTTCGGAATTCTTAGAATTTTTGCGGTTTCGTAACCAGTGACAACAATTGGAAGCCTCTCAACTCATAATTTAGTGTTTCCTTTATTTGTGCTGTCTTTCATCTGCTTGCCATCCCAATGAACTTGAAGAGGAAGTTTCTCGGCTTCTCAAAATTCTTGTTGAATCTTGTTTGTAATTTTTTCACGATGAGCTGAACGATATCGACGTATTGTTGAACGTGATAATTTTCCTTCATTTACGTTTTCATCATTCGTTCGAGATATAGCTGCAGCTAGCATAGTAAACTTTCTGTCAGATAAGTTTATTCGGTCCAAAGTAGATGATACATCTGGGGAATTTATTATGTTCTGTAAAATGCGTGGTTTTTTCGCTGGACTACATGTGTCTGATAACTCAAATATAGTTGACATTGACTTAGTTATTTCTTTTTCATAGTATTTCGAAATTTCTGTAAATTCCTCGTTATTTTCGTCCGCTACAATTAATGTGTCAGTCGAAGAAGAATACAGTTCAGACGAAGTACTTGCTTCTTCCTTTCTTGCATATTCTCGTTGGTTTCTTTCTTCTACCACATATTTTCTCTTTTGCAAACACTCTTTACGTCCCTGAATATCCTGACATACATCTTCTATCGTCATAACTCTCATTTCACGTTGATCTTCTAAAAAAGCTTTACATTCTTCAAATTTTATTAATTTTTCAGCATCTTGATGCGCTATATCAAACAACATTTGCATACTCCCCGTGACGATGCCACGCATTTATCTCACACTAGATTTGTCTCTGTTTTTGTGTTGGGTGTAAAATCTAGAGTAAGAATAACCCACCGTGACGTGACATATGGGGGGGGCACAGGTTTGTAACCTAATGTGACAATGGGGGGGGTCGAAAATTCGCCAAAAAACTGTGACATCCTTCATGGAAGCTCC
>JAUMHM010000049.1:12274142-12303872 GCA_032362435.1 Melikaiella ostensackeni
GAAGACTTAGAAAATCAAGTTTTTGAAAAAATTAATTTTGACTTGGACTGTTCTGCAAGATGTGTTGATGATTCTGTACTTTCCTTTCATGCACAAAATGTGGATACCCTACTTAATGTATTTAATAGCATACCTCCAAGATTGCAGTTTACTGTTGAAATCGAAACAGAAGGTAGATTGAATTTTCTTGATTTGACCTAAATAAAAATTGATGAAAATTTTATTAACACTAATTGGCCTAGAAAAACTATTTGTTCAGGAAGAACACTATATTTTAATTCTAATTATTCCATTCAAAACAAAATAGGAGTTGCAAAGAATTTAATTGATAGAGCTCTTAAATTATCTCATCCTACATACATTCCATTAAAATAATATTGAATTATGCAAACAGATTCTTTTTTGTGGGTAATTGATAAAAATTGGGGTGAAGCACCAATAAAAAACGTTCATGAATTTTATTCAACCAGCAAAAAACTGAGATTAGCTGCATTACAGAAATATTGCATGATAAAGTATAAGATTCATGGGGTTTTTCCAAAAAAGATTTTCAATATGAACAAGAAAGTTTGCTTTAAATTTAAAAACAAAAGAAACGAAGAGACGTTTAATGAGACCACGAACCAATTCAGAAAATCTATTTTAAATCTTGTTATAAAAGACTGCCATGCAAAAATACATTATCTTAATGAAAACGTTGAAAAGACTTTTGCTAATTTGAATAAGCAAGTCCCAGATTACATATTCAGAGAATGCCTTGAATGAGAAATTAAATAAAATAAAAAAGTCTTTGATAATAATAAAAAACATGAACAAAAATTTGAGAACATTCTCAATATCCAAGGTGATATACAAAAATTGACTCTTAAGTATTCACTCAGCTTTTTTTCAAGACCAACCGGACCCATGGTTTTTAAATATTTCTAACGTAGAGATTCCACAAAAAGTAATTAACATTCTAAGGTTGGGTTAAGGCTTTAGCAACAAATATAGCGAAAAAAAGTATATTCAATTCCTTGAATTTATTAAAGACATTGATGCCAATATTTTAAAATTACCACAAAACAAAGTACAAGAATTCAAAGCAAGATTTATGGGTTTATCGAATAAACTTTTGAATAATGGTATTCCACAAGCCCTGGTAGAAAAAGAATTGAGCGAAGGATTATTTGAAATAAAACTTTTTTTAAGAAGTCATCCTGAATTATTGATTAATGAGGCTGATAAGGGGAGTATTACAGTTGCAATATTAAAAGATGTTTATAATAAAAAAATGATGCATATCTTGAATGATAAAGATAGTTTTGGAGTTATTCCGAATGATCCGACAAAAATGATTCAAAAAGACACATTTAAAATTCTAGAGGGATTTAGACTTCAAAAATGTTTGGGAAATAATATCGAAAGGTGCGACATTGACACAATTCTTACAAATCTATCTCTTGCCTATGGCCTAGTAAAAGCTCATAAAGCAGAATTTCCTTTACGACCGGTTATTCCAACAATAGGTTCACCCACGAGAAAATTAGAAGAACTTCTCAGTAAAATTATCAAAGATTCAGTGACTCTTTTCGGCCAGATCAATTAAAAACAGTGCTGATTTCTTAAAATTAATCGAAAATATTAAAACACCAACCAATCACATTTTTGTCTCCTTTGATATAATAGCCATGTTTCCTAATATTCCATATGAAAGAGTAAAACTTGCTATTGAAAATAGATGGGATACAATCAAACTTCACACTTAAATTGCAAAAAAAAAATTTCCCGATGCTATTGAATATTTTTTCAGTTCCGTTTATTTTAAATTCAATGGTATTTTCGATAAACAAAAATTTGGTACTCCGATAGGCTCAATTTCGAATTGGACTTTTATGCAAGATATGCGGATGATTCTGTATTATCTTTACATGCAAAAATGTAGATACCCTACTTAATGTTTTAATAGTATACATCCAAGATTACAGTTCACTGTTGAAATTGAAACAGAAGGTAGACTGAATTTTCTTGATATGACTTTAATAAAAACTGCTGAAAATTATATTATTACTGATTGACACAGAAAAACTATTTCTTCAGGAAAGGCACTAAATTTCAATTCGAAAAATTGCATTCAATACAAAATAGGAATTGTAAAGAATTTAACTGATAGAGCTCTTGAATTATCTCATCCTACATTCCATGAAAAGAATATTGAATTATGCAACAGATTCTTTTTTTCAACCATTAACCTATTATTTTTATTGACAAATATATGCATAACAGAATTGTTCAAATGAAGAGTACAGGCAATAATTAGAACAAAGTGTAATTTAATAGCTTAAATGTAAATAATGTGACGTCGTTTATATAGGGGAAACAAGGAGGTTACTTGAAATAAGAAAAGATGAACGTAAAAGTAATTTTCATACGAGTGCAAGATATTACACGTACCTTAAAAAACATAGACTTACACATGGACATGATTTTAATTGGTATGTTGTTAAATTTTTTTATCACGAGAAGAATAAAAAAAGGGGAGTTCATGGAAATGATATTCATAAAGAGAAAGGTAACAAGCCTATCAATTTAAAAAGAGATTTAAAAAGAGTGTCAGAATTTTGCCTATGTGCAAGTCAACTTTGAATTAAAGAATGAAATAATTGAATTTGAGTTTTATTCAGAATTCTCGCCTATGTAAAAATTATTTTCAATCAAGGAATGAAATATGTACCAAAATTACAATTGCTATCAATTATATCTGTTTTATTTTCAGGTTATAATGATTTTTCAATCTAAAAATGATTTCATTTTTGTACCTGTTGTCTTCCTATAAATTACTCCTGATGAGGAAGTCTAAATTGACTACAAAATATGTTGGTCCCCAGTAGTATACAAAAGGACGGAGAAAAGAAAGAGTGTGAGGTTGTTTTTGGTTGACTCTTTCTTTTTTCTTTTTGTTGTACATTTATTGTACATTTGTCTCTAATGAGCCGAAAAAGCGGGTAGCCTCAAAGTCTATTTTTGATTTGTGAACTTTTTGGGTGTTCTGTTTTAGTACACAAAAAAATTTTCATAAGAAAGTAGATTTTATTTCGATCTTTAAGAGATAAAAAGAAATTGTCAAGATGTTCAGTCCAGTAGACAATAGTGCAAATTAGGAGCAAAGTAGTGTCAACGGCGGTGACCTGAAATTATGAAGGAAGTCATCCTGATTCTCTTTTTGTCTCACTCAAAAATAGCCCCTACTCTCGATCTTGGTTGTTGTGTCTCTGTGAGTCTTCAGAAGATACATAGAGTTAGTGTGAGTGTAGAAAACATACACGTGCACATGACGTCGTTTCAAAGCACGTGCTTGCGTCTTCTGGGTGTCATTTATATGGGAGTATTAGCTGCGATGAAAATAGAATTAGAAAATTATTTATCTTCAGGAGGAAATTTATCTATCTTCAGTAGGAATTAATTTCTCTTCAGTTAAAGTGGCCAGTGAACCAGGAAACTGGGAAGTGGTCCAGTTTTTTTAAATTTTAAGATGAAAAGAAATGTTTGCAATGATTAAAACTCGTAAAATTTGTTTTTAGGCGGTTATTTTCTCATTAGAATGATAAAAAAAAATTATTTAAAGTAGTATTTCGTTTTGGAATAGTTTTTCAGCTTCTCTATTGTTTCTTTTATGTCTAGTAACAAAATGAAGTCCCAATTAACATCTGGAACTGTATTCTATACACTGTTAAAAATGTTTGAGATTTTACAACACTTTCAAAATACGAGTATAAGGAAAAATTACAATACCGATTTTGGAAGGTGAAATTGCAATACGTGTATTGCGATTTCGAAGTATACGCGCTTTGCTAGTCTAATACTGAATGCACTCGACTTAGAGCATGGCGGTTAGGGTTCGATTCTCCGTGCCTGCGAATTTCATTTTTTTTTAACTTTCTTGCGCAACGTGACATTACATGTATGGTAATATTACAATCCATGTATGACAATATTACTATATAAGTATTTGAAAACTACAATATCGTGTATTGGAACATTACCTTGCGTCTCGGAAATAAACTTGTTGTTATATTTTTTATTGAAAGTCGAAGGTTAGTCGTGGCTGACGAGTTAGTACCACTTTCACAAGGTGGCCACTGGACCGGGAAATGACCGAGAATTTTTGTCAACCCGGAAAAAACCGGTAAATGACCAGCAATTCTTCAAGACCGGGAAACCCGGAAAATGACCGGGAATTCTTACGTGGATCGGGAATTTAAAAAAATTTTCATTAAAAAATGTCAAAATGTCAATTTAATAAAAAGATATTGCAAGAAACGTCAAATTTGGATGTTTTCGAAAAATTGGAATAACTCTGCAAATAATTAACATTTTTCAAAGTTTTTGGTCTCATTCCAAAGCTAAGTCTCCATAGTATTTTGATAAATTATTAAAATAATTTTTTGGACCTTTTTCCCTACATTCTACCCTATGTTTAAAGTTGGTTCAAAAAAGTAGCAAAATTTAAAATAATGATTGTACTTACCACATGCTTTAAAAAACTCAAAACAATTGTATTTTCATGAATATTACTAAAATTGATTAAAATACGATAAATAATGACTTTCTGTAAATTTTTGTAAAAATTTACACATTTGTCGAATTTTGCAACTTTTTTGCACCGAGTTTGACCCTGAGGCAGAATCTAGAGAAATTATATATATATAAATAATTTATCAAAATACTATGTATGGGAGACTTTCCTTTGAAATGAGGCAAGGAACATTAAAAATGTTAATTATATTCATAATTATTCCAATTTTTCGAAAAACATTAAAATTTGACATTTTTTGCAGTATCTTTGTATAAAATTGTCATTTTGCCTTCAACTTGTGCCTTTTAGCAGATTTGTATATTTAAGTTTTAGGATAGCGGATCTACTTCTCACTTTGTTGAAAACATTTGATTTTTATGTATCCTTCATTATTATGAAATGATTTTAAATTGATGTGCAGAATATTAAATAAAGAAATATATTTACAAATTCTAAAATATGATTTTCATGCCCTTGAAAAAGATACTCTGTTTCACTGTTGAAGTATACGTAAAAGTGGCCTCCCTACTTTTAACTACGTATGTAGTTAAATTTTCAACCAAAAAGATGAATTTTCAATCAAGAAGATTAATTTTTTACCAAAAAGACGAATTTTCTACAGAATACATAAATTTTCAGTCAAATATTTAAATTTTAATTTAAAAAAATCAATTCTTAACAAAATAGTTGCATTTTCATATTAAAAAAAAACAATTTTCTACCAAATAGTTAATATTTCAACAAAATAAGATAAATTTTCAACAAAATAGTTGAGTTCTCAACCAAAACAGATTAATTTTCAACCATACAGTTGCATTTTCAACCCAAAACTATGAAAATTCTACCAATAGAGATGATGTTTAAAACCAAAAAGACGAATTATCAATAAAGAGTTGAGTTTTCAAACAAGAAAAATTTGCCAGTCAATGAAGAAAAAAATTTAAATCAAATTGTTGAATTTCCAACAAAACAGTAGACTTTTGAATCGGAAATAATTAAGTTCCCAACAAAAATAGTTGGATTTTCAAACAAAAAGATCAATTTTCAACCAAAAAATGCTGAATTTTTCAACAAACTAGTTCAACTTTCATATAAAGAGATGAATCTTCAACGAAAAAAATTCATTTTGAACAGTTTTTCAACTATCAACCAAGTACTTAAATTTTCAACCAAAAAAATGAATTCTTAGCGAAAAATGTAATAGATGATATTTCAACTAAAAAAGACAAATTTTCAAAACAGTAGTTGAATCCTCGACCAAAACGGATGAATTTTCACATAAAAAGATTAATTTTTAAACGAGAATAATTTTCACCAAAAAAGACAAGTTTTCAACAAATTAAATAAATTTTCAACCAGATAATTGAACTTTCAACTAAAAAGGGTATATTTTAAACAAAAAATTGAATAGTTAAATCTTCAGTTGAAAAAATTAATTTTCAACTAAAAAAAATATATTTTAGAAAAATATTGAATTTTCAAATTGAAAGATTAATTTTTAACTAAAATGATGAATCTTCAACTAGAATAGTCTAATTTTCAATTTAAAAAACCAATTTTCAACCAAAAAAAAAAAACGAGTTGCCAGCAAAATATTACATTTTCAAGCAAAGAGATGAATTTAAACCAAGAAGATTGATTTTCTACCAAAAAAGACAAATTTTCAACAAACTACATAAATTTTCAACCAAATAGTTGCATTTTTAACTCCAATGGATTAATTTTTGATCAAAAAGGATGATTTTCCAACAAAATGATGAAATTGTCAACGAAATTATAAAATTTTTAACCAAAAAATATGAATTCTGAACAAAAAATATAATCTTTCACTTTTAAACCGAAAAGAATTAAAGAATTAATTTTCATCCAAAGATATTTGGATTTTCTTATTATGTTCTGTTAATTCAGTTCGCATTTAAGTGGAAAATCGAGAAAAAAGCGAATTTTCAACTAAAAAAGGTAAATTTTCAAGCAAAAGTGGAATAGTTAAATTTTTAGTAAAAATAAATTACTTTTAAACAAAAAGGTAAACGAATTTGCGACAAAGTATTTCAATTTTCAAGCAAAGAGATGAATTTTTAACTGCAATGATGAATCTTCAACTAATAAAATAAATGTTTATCAAAGTAGTTCAATTTTCAACCAAGTAGTTAAACTTTCAAACAAATAAGATTTTAATTTCTAACCAAAAAGTTGCATTTTTAACCAAAAAATATAAAAGTTCCACCGATAGAGATAATTTTTCAAAACAAAAAGACGAATTTTCAAGAAAGATTTGTAAGTCAATAGAGAAAAAATCTTCAACAAAGATAGTTGAATTTTGAAACAAAAAGATGAATTTTCAGTAAAAAACGAACGAATTTTGCAATAAAATAGTTAAACTTTCGACTAAAGAAATGAGTCTTCAACAAAAAAAATTCATTTTGAACAAAGTTTTTCAACTTTCAACCAAGTACTTAAATTTTCAACCAAAAAAATGAATTCTTAGCGAGAAATGTAATAGTTGATATTTCAACCAAAAAAAGACGAATTTTTAAAAAAATAGCTGAATCCTCGACCAAAACGGATGAATTTTTACCTAGAAAGATTCATTTTCAAACAAGAATAATTTTTACCAAGAAAGGCAAATTTTCAACAAATTACATAAATTTTCATCCAAATAATTAGATTTTCGACTAAAAAAGATATATTTCCAACAGAAAATTGAATAGTTAAATTTTCAGTTAAAAAAATTAATTTTTAACAAAAAAAAAACGATATTTTAACAAAATATTAAAGTTTTAAGCAAAGAGATGAATTTACACCAAGAAGATTAATTTTTTATCAAAAAGACGAAGTTTCAACAAAATTCATGAATTTTCAACCAAATAAATAAAATTTCAACTAAAAAAGATATATTTTCAACAAAAAATTGAAGAGTTAAATCTTCAGTTAAAAAAATTAATTTTCAACCAAAAAAATATACTTTAACAAAATATTTAATTTTTAAATTAAAATATTAATTTTTGGCTAAAATGATGAATCTTCAACTGGAATATTTCAATTCTCAATTAAAAAAACTAATATAAAAAAAAACAAGTTCCCAACAAAATATTACATTTTCAAGCAAAGAGAAGATTTTAAACCAAGAAGATGAACTTTCTGCCAAAAAGACGAATTTTCAACAAAGTACATGAATTTTCAACCAAATAGTGGCATTTTTAACTAAAAAGATGAATTTTCAAGCAAAAATGGAATAGTTAAATTTTCAGTTAAAAAAATTAATTTTAAACAAAAAGGTAAACGAATTTTCAAAATATTAAACTTTGAAGCAAAGAGATGAATTTAAACCAAGAAGATTAATTTTCTGCCAAAAAGACGAATTTTTAACAAAGTACATGAATTTGCAACCAAATTGTTGCATTTTTAACTAAAAAGATGAATTTTCAAGAAAGAATGGAATAGTTAAATTTTCAGTTAAAAAAATTAATTTTAAACAAAAAGGTAATCGAATTTGCGACAAAGTATTTCAAGTTTCAACCAAAGAGATGAATTTTCAACTCAAATGATGATTCTTCAACTGAAAAAATGTATGTTTATCGAAGTAGTTGAATTTTCAACCAAGTAGTTAAATTTTCAACTAAATAAGATTTTTATTTTAAATAAAAAACAGCTGGATTCAATCAGAAAAGACGAATAAAAAAAAAGACGGGATCAAATTGATCAACTGGCATCTACTGTGATTCGAACCTTGTAGACTATAAAATGTAAATATAAAACAATTCCGTGTAAAGTAATTAAAATTACAATTGTTTCTCCTGTAATGAGTTTCGGTGCTTTAGAGTCATGATACTGAGGTTGTTTCTATCTTGAAAAATATTGGCTCACTTCCAACGCAATAAATATCGAGAACCCATCTCGAAGACTTGATGCACTATGCTTGAGAAGAAGAGGTGAAAAACCTCGCGTATTGGTCAGACAGGAAGCAATATGTCGACCACTTTACGAAATATCGATTCGAAGACTTTTCCGGCTCTCTGCTCGGCTTAGTTAAAATTATTTTAAACTCGGCCCAAATTTTTTTATATATCATAAGCCTCTTGTCTCACTAAGATTGGTTTCATCACTGTCAGACGCTCAAGTTAAAAAGTCAGAAAAGATTAAGTAAAAAGCTAAAATTGTACAGAAAGAACCAAGAGATTATTCTGTCACTCAGCTTTTTTCTGCGTATTTTAATTTAATAATAACTTTTCTGCCTTTTTTTTTGAAAATCAGGACATGACTATTCGGCGACTGTCTCAAAATCAGTATTTTTCCTATGAGTCTGTGAACAATAAATTTTCTTTAAATCTCTTGGTCTAATTCTGAAGACATCAATATAAATTTTATATTTATATCATAGGTTAAAATTAGAAGAAGCTAATTTTACCGGGAATAAAGGATGAAATATTCTCGAAATCGTGAAATGTTTGACAGAGAAACGATCGAATATCGAATACTTCTGAACATAAATTTTTCTGTTTCAAGTTTTACTGTTTCAAATCGAATACGTAATTTTTAAACAATTATAAGCTCAAAATCTTTCTAATTGAATAATTTCAAAACAATTCAGTAAGATCAAATAAAAGATGATGGAATTTCGCGATTCCTTTTTCTGAAATAGTTTAATTTTCGAGGTTGTAAATTTAAAATTTTTCACTTTTTAGAATCTAAATCAGAAAATATTAGTGTGTTAAAAGTTTTTAAGTGTACGGTTTGTAATGCTTTTTCGAAATTGTTTAATTTTGACGGTACGGAATTTGAACAATTTTGAATATTCTTGTGTTCATTTTGAAGAAAAAATTTCCATGCATTTTTTCAACTTATAACAAAATTTTTTCCAATTTCTCCCCAAATTCTGTCCAATGCAACTTGTAAAACGAAAATTTCATGAAGAACAATAAAAAATGCATAATTATTCACACATAAATTTTAAAAATTAATAGGGAGTATATTTTGAGGAAACTCCACTAAATGCTTTAAATTAAAATTAAATTTATGTCCCGGAAACAGTTTTCCTTGACTTCTAATGAACTTTCGGTTTTAAGAAATGTCTGCATTTTCATAGTGAAACTGTATGTGAACGCTTGTTCTTTGACACGTGTACAGGTATCTATACGGCGCTAAACAATAATTTTGAATTTTTTAAGATTGTTATCGACTACGGTTCAGTGAATCGGATCATTTTTTAAGCCACATCTGAGAAGTTTGCTCTACACCTATGGTACCTGAACGAAGAGATACACAGTAAAAAAATGTTCAAAATGATACGGCAATCAATATCATTTTGATATGCAAAAAAATGATACCGAAATCAAGAGCATTTTGATCGGCCGGAATAAATGTTCGATTTTTGGGCTCATAATGATCTGATTCGGGGTCATGTATCAAATCAAACCAAGATGGCTGACGTTTTTGGAGTACTTTAGCTCATATGCGAGCTTTTTATGATTTCTGATCGTGCGGTGTACTTGAAAAGTTAAAAAATAACGAAACTTGATAACAGAATATATCTACTATTAAGTATAGTTGTCATTTGCGAGCGGTTAAAAAAAATATTTAAGTTATGACATCTGCGCCAAAAACTCTCAGCTATTTTGTTTAGTCCGGCACATAACCCTGAAAGTAGATCAAAATGATCTGAATGAACAGATCATAATGATCTTGATAGTTGAATGAACGCTGGGCAAAATGCTCTGCAACAAAAGTTATCCTCTTTTGCTGTGTAGTCGCTTAGGCCTTCTTCGATGAGAATGTTTCTTTGTATGTCAAAAAAAAGATGGTTTTAGCACTTAGGGATTCACCTGAAAGGGAAGATTACGATACACAGTAAAAAATAATGTTCAAAATGATACGGGCATCAATATTATTTTAATATGCAACAAAAATGATACAGAAATCAAGAGCATTTTCATCGTCCGGAACTAATGATCGATTTTTGAGGTCATAATGATTTGATTCAAGTTCATGTATGATCAAGTCAAGCCAAGATGGCCGACGTTCTTTGAGTACTTTAGCTCATATGCGAGCTTCTTATAATTTCTGATCGTGCATAAATAATATTTCTTTCATTTAGATGTAAGTACTAGGGTGGTCCAAAAAATAATTATTATTGCATTCCAATGTGCACAATGGCCTAAATTGTTCCTTTTTCGGCCAAAAAAATATTTTAAAAAAGAAAATTTGAATCGATTAATATTTAGAGGTCGCGCAAGCAAAATTAATGTTTTTAAATATATTGTACTTATATTTCATTTCTATAAAATGGATGATATAGTATTTCGTGCGCTGAAAAATTATTATTTCAATAGACAGAAATTATTTTGTTTTGTATTTAGTTACTTTCAACTCATAAAAATACCATAATTACCAGATTACACACAAGGTTGATAAACACTTAAATTTTTCTTAATTAGATTGGTAATTCGTTTTCTGTTCTCTTCCACCACAGGAATTTGATTTTGTTTTTCTGCTTCTGTCTTCGTAATACTCTCATTCAAGGTTGACATGAGAGCTACAGAACGCTCAGCAACATCATTGAATACTTTGTAAGAGTCGATCTTTCTTTTCAGCTGCTGAAATCTTTTACATGTGGTCCAAGTTTGAGGGTCCGAATTTAAAATGTAATCAGTGTCATCACGACGAAGGTATCGCAAAGCTGGGACAGAGGATGAATCTACAAGATCACGAAATGTTTTGTTTTCTAATCCTTTAATATTTTCAAGTTTTATTATTCATGTAGTCCAATTTTCTTCTAGAAGTTTTGAGTTTGTCACTAATTGCCGTTTGCCTTCAATAGTTACTTTATTAGAAAACAAAGCTAATGAGACTAACTCTGGACCAAGATACCATAAGTGATTTTTAAATTTCATTATAGCTGTGTCTGAGATGACTTTATACACACTTGCATATTGCTTCAGCTGTCGGAATGAGAGCAGATCGTTAGCGGGGGCATCGCTTGTTTTCGAATAATATAACCAGACTTTCACATAGATAAGAGATGTAAACATACAAAATTCTGTAAGGTTTCTTATTTCTTTGGCAGTCAGAGAAAATTGATTACGAGAAAGATAAATTTTTAAGCAATAGATCACTTTTGCCATCCATTAAGCTAAGTAGTAAGCACCAGGATTTTCAAAGCCGTACTTTTCTTTCCAACTGAATCACCTAACACTAGCAGACAAAGTTCTATCATCCTTTCATAATTGTCTTGTGGTAGATAAGACTTTTTATTCGTTGTAGAATATTTTGAAGAAATTTCATGACGTTTTTTCTGAGTTCTTGTACAAAAAGTAAATTCATTCGAGAATCGGTTGAAGGTCTAAATTTGTCTTTATCTATTTTTGTCCGAAAAGTTTGAAACCTCATAAAAATAGGAATATTTGGACCATTAGATGGTTCAAACAATGATGTGAAAACACCACCTACTATCAGTACGTTGATGCGATGACGGCATGCTAAGTACAGCAAATTCCTGCCAATCATTTTTTCAGAAGATAGCATGCACCATTACTTACTCCCGTGTTAGAAGCGGAAGTATCAATACACATCCCAATTATGTCGTTGATAATTTACCACATAATAAAACTATTAAAAACAGCATCTGCAATACATGTACCTGTCTCAGAAGTTAGTTTCGGAATTCCTAGAATTTTTCCGGTTCCGTAACCAGTGACAACAACTGGAAGTCTCTCCTTTCGTAATTTAGTGTTTTCTTTATTTGTGCTGTCTTTCATCTGCTTGCCATCCCAATGAATTTGAAGAGGAAGTTTCTCGGCTTCTGAAAATTCTTGTTGAATCTTGTTTGTAATTTTCTTACGATGAGCTGAATGATATCGACGTATTGTTGAACGTGATAATTTTTCTTCATTTACGTTTTCATCATTCGCTCGAGACATAGCTGCAGTTAGTATAGTAAACTTACTATCGGATAAATTTATTCGGTCCAACGTAGATGATACATCTGGAGAATTTATTATGTTTTGTAAAATGCGTGGTGTTTTCGTTGGACTACATGTGTCCGGTAACTCAAATTCAGTTGATATTGACTTAGTTATTTCTTTTTTATAGTATTTCGAAATTCCTGTAAATTCCTCATTATTTTCGTCCTCCTCTACAATTAATGTGTCAGTCGAAGAAGAATATAGTTCATACGAAGTACTTTCTTCTTCCTCTCTTGCACATCTTCGTTGATTTCTTTCTTCTATCACATATTTTCTCTTTTGCAAACACTCTTTACGTCCCTGAATTTTCTGACATACATTTTCAATCGTCATAACTCATTCCACGTTGATCTTTTAAAAAAGTTTTACATTCTTCAAATTTTATTAATTTTTCAGCATCTTGATGTGCTATATCAAACAACATTTGCATACTCCCAACAAAATCTTTCTTATTTTTCTCAAAAGTAGATGATTTCCTACCTTTGATTTTACGTAAAGATTCATGGTCTGGAAATAAAGATTTTATCTTCTTGACTACTGCAGGTCCAAATTTTGTTGGAATGCAAACTTTATTCCATGTATTGATTACTGCTTCTGAGACAATATTTGCACTTTGCGAAATTGTTCGTTTGTGCACTGTATGATGGTGGGAGGAAAGTTTTAAAACCTGAGATGTTGCTGGTAAAACATTTTATGGCAATCCCAATGCAGTTTCTTCTATTAACCAAGTATGAGCTTTAGGTTCATCAGAGACTCAATTTTCTTTTTCTTCATTCGGCATTTTATTTTAAATTATACTGTGATAGGGCACATAAGAATTATTATTTCAAACAAAAAATCAGTTATTTAAAGAGGTTTAATTATTATTTTTGTTATATTACCTTGACTTCTCAAATACGATTTGACTTTACTTCCTAGAAACATTAAAACACTTCGAACAGTTAAATGCCTAATTTCACATCACGCGTACTAATAAATTGAACCTCTGATTCTTTAACTATATTTAACTTAAAAAAAAAACAATTTAGGCCACTGTTCAATTTAATTTGACATAAATATTTATCTAAGGTGGTTGCGCGATCTCTAAATATTATCCGATTAAATTTTCCTTTTCCACAAATTATTTTTATCATAAAAGGAACCATTTACGCTATTGTGCGGTCTTGTTTTCAAAAATTTTTTTTTTACTATAAAAAATGGACAACCCTAATAAATATGTACAAAGAGAAAAAGGATAGACTCTGGAATAGATAGAATTTCTGGAAAGAGGATATAATCTTATAAACGTAGTGCGGTTCATAAAAAGTTAACAATAAAGAAATGGATAATTCCTTTGCAAAGAGGAAAGGGATAGAATTGGAAAGATTTTCTTACTGGGAACTATGAACAAGCTTATTGAAAATTGGATTGTGTAAATTTACTAGTATCAATGTACAGTCTGTACAGTGTACACAATACATATGGTGCACTTTGAATAATGGTCAAAGGGTATACGTTGAAATGATTGTTTGAAATTCAGAACCAGTTTTGTGTTGGCAATATAATTTATTGAGTTAGTTTCTCTATACTCGTATATATATCTCACCTTCGCCTCGGGCCAAGCACTGACCCTGCAATCAAGCTGTACACGAATCCCTGGAGAAGCATGGATCCAAGTCTTCCTTGCTTCGATTATCGGCTTATCTGTGGGTATTAAATTAATGCAATTGGATTAATATGCTTGCGAACCATATCTTTTTTTAATCTTTACAGATTTTCAGGTAGAAATTTTTGCAAAGCTGAAAGTCTAAAATTTCGTCGCTCGCGTTTATTTTTATCGGATGCAACATGAGATTTCAAAATACACTTTCTTCTACAAGAAACTCTTTTTAGAATTCGGAAAATCTATCCATTAATTTTCAATTATGATATTATTATAAATATTTATTCGCTTTTGATTAAAATCCAGGGAAAAAGTCTGAATTATCTAATTTTATTATAGCAAAAATTTTTAACCCATTAACGCCCATGCGTAGACCAGTAGACATGGCGAAAAAGTGAATATTGGGATTATCACATTAGACTAAAGGATGATAATCTGTGAAAAAACAATATTTTCCAATTGTTTAAACAATTTGTTTAAAAATGCGAGTTACGAAGAAACTAATAGCACCATTCGATTCTACAGGAAAAATTACCTCGAGTTCATGTGTTAGACAATGTTCTTCTGAATCCTGTTAGTTATGTAGTATGAATAAACAATTACATCATACGACACCCGCTTCAGCCCATGGGTAGACCAAAAGACATAACGAAAAAGTAAATATTACTTAGTAAGTTGCAAAATTGTTTACAACTTTATCGATTGTTCATAAGTTTTCAAATTATGACACTTTTCCGCCATGTGTTAGACAATTTTTTTCTCAACCCTATTGGTTATGTAGTATGAATAAACAATTACATCGTACGATACATAGTGCTATTAGTTTTTCCGCAACTCGCATTTTTAAACAAATTGTTTAAACAATGATAATGGTACAATATATATTAATGGTACAAGATTTCAGAAATTTTATGATTATAAGATATTCTTAAATACACTCGTATGATTACCACCGAATAATTAAAGAAATGAGTAATATTAAAAACAGAATTAATCAATTTTTAATGTGTTGCTAAAGTCCATGAATTTTGAAATTTTAAAAAAATTTTTTAATTATTTTCATAATTACTTAACATTCAGTACATATTTAACATCTTAATACTTTCGGTAAAATATATTTTCCTGAGATTAGTGAAAATGATAAAAACAGAGATCACAGCGATTCAGTAGTTCAATTTTAGGTAAAAACGCGGATTTTTTTTTTGAGAAACTTTTCAACATATTATATAGTACTTTTCGTGTTTAAAAATCTTTTCTTAGCTGGGTTTGAAGAATTTATTGGATACTTCAGCACTTTCTAATATAAAAATACATCAGAACAAAATTGAAGAAGATCAAAGATTGAAAAGTAGATAAACAATGGAATTCAACAATTATCATATTTGAATTTTTAAAATGAGTTTTTATCAGTAGATAGATTTTGATTCCTTATTCTTGTCAATTTTTTTCTAGTGTATTCTTTTCAGTATAGAACCCTGAATTGTACAAAATATCTTTCTAAGCAAAAAAGAAATTATTTAAAAAAACACAAAAATAACTACAAATTTAAAAAACCTTTTACTCTTCTATTTTCTTTCTTGAAGACTTTAACAGTGCTTTTCTAATGGATTTTCATCAGAACTCTCAGAAATTTGTAACCTTATTCAGTGACAGCCTAAAAAAGAATATACCTAGTGCAAAAAAACAGAAATTAAAAAAAAATATTGTTCACGAAAATAACAAAACTATGAAGATAATTCTTTCAAATATGCAGTTTGCTAACATGTGAAACGCAGCCATATAACAATCAGCTCTAAATTAATTATACTTTTTTAGGTGGTAAGAATTCTCGATTTCAGGTATTTTAGGTTTTTTTTTGTGTGTAATAGGAAAAAATTGTTATCTTCGGTTACAGTTGTAAAATATTATGATTTATCTTTGGTTAATATCTAAGTCGAAAATTATGCACCAATTTTGGCTATAGCTAAATGTACCGAAATTTCGATACGAATGACCGGATTTTTTTTTGTACGAATAGCGTATGTTTAAAAACTGGTTTTGTAATATATTTTATTGCATGTAATAAGCTTATTACTAATCTTAAAATTAAAATTTATATATATGTATGAATTATTTATGTTCTTCTACTGTAAAAATTGTAATTTTAAAGGTAAAAATGCACGTATTATAATGAACCTACTTTTACAATTTTATTACCTTGAATGTTTTGGAAATTGATCTATTATTATCTATTGTGACCACAGGAGGTCATCAGACATTAAACCTTTTAGCTCAAATCCTGTGGGTTTTTTCAATCTCTAAAATCCCTACCATCTGCAGCTGGATTTTTATTAGAAGCGCTCGCATTCGCCTGAACATTTGGTCAGGGGAGTGAGAAACTGCAGAAAACCGAAACTCTCGAGAGCAGCCGGTTACCGGCTGGCGCCTTTGAATGTGGACTTTCGATAGCATCATTGATTTTATATTCACACGATAGCTGTTGGTGTTGTTCAAATTTTTTATTAATTAATGTTACAATTTAATTGCTTGACCTCCTGTGACAATTAAAAAAAATCATCTACAAATATACAATTTTTCATGCATTCTATACAACAAGTTGATTGAAATTTGAATTATTCGATCAGCACTAATAAAAACTTGAACTTGGTTGCGGCAGGTGCTTCTGGGGTGTGTTTTTTGCACAACAGCAGAACGCAAGGGGATTAGACTATTAGAGCCGGTTGAGAAAAATTAAAATTTGGTAAAATATTAATGAATCGATTTTCAATATGCTGCATTAGCTTCATTACGCTATGGCGAGAAGATTAAAAAAGATAGCATAAAAGTCGGTTAATAACTTCAATCCCAGTGGACAGTTACAGCTGTACTTGTGTATGCACTTACAGATTTCCTTTATTACTTCAAATTTAAATCGATTTTCATCAACTTTTTTTTCACCTTCTTCTAATTATATAAGTGAATGATTCAGCTAATTAACATTTAATTGAGCTACATATGTTTTCATAATTTCACTTTCTGTAACTGACCTTCACCTCATAACAATGAAAGGCTTATCCGTTGCTGGTAACGGAAATTAGCCACGTTTAGGGCCGCGATTGCTTATTCCCGATCACAAGCGCAATTAAAAAGTCGTTTCAATCGGAATCCGCAGGGCTTTTTGCGTCGATTTGTGACTGTGGATGAAACCTGAATCAACCACTATATACCCGAGACAAAGCAGCAGTCAAAGCAGTGGGTACTGCCTGGTGAAGGTGCGCCAAAGTAGGCGAAGACTGTTTTGTCAGCTGGGAACGTGATTGCTACAGTATTTTAGAATTCCCAAGGAATGAACTTTCTTGATTACTTGGAGAAGGGTAAAACTGTAACAGGAACGTACGGTGCATCATTATTGGACCGTTTGAAAGTCGAGCTACAAAAAAAACAGCCACGATTGGTGCACAAAAATGTGCTGTTTCATCACGACAACGCACCAGCTCACACCTCCGCGATCGCAATGACAAAAATACATGAACTAGGCTTTGCATTGATTCCTCATGCACTCTATTTGCCAGAGTTGGCTCCGTGCGACTTCTTTCGGTTCCCCAACTTGAAGACCTGGCTCGTTGGGAAGACATTCTCGTCCAATGAAGAAGTAATCGATGCCGTAAATGCATGTTTTGCATACCTCGAGAAATCTTACTTTTCTGAAGAGATGAAAAAATTGGAATCTCGCTGGACTAAGTGTGTAGCCCTCGAAGGAGACTACGTTGAGAAATAAAGGCAAACTTTTAAAAAATGGGTTTCTTGCTTTTTTACCAAACTTATGAAACCATCTTCGTACACCTCGTTCTCAGATGAACAAAAGGCCCAACGCTAGTCAGGACGATTCTTTTTGTGTTTTCCGGCAGGTTTTTGAACTTGAAACCGGGTTTAATCCGACCCGAAGTTATTTTGAATATCACTGTTGTTTATGTGTATAGAGAATTTGCATGCACTTTTTAAACCGTATTATTTAAAGGTTTATGATCAAAACATTTGCTTAAAGCGCTTATTTTTCAATCTTTAGTACTTCTAGTTTATGTAAAATTGGTTGAAAGTGCCGATTCTAAATACTACATTTGAATAAGTGGCCATTATGATGACGTCCGTTATACGGAGCGCAGATAATTTATTATACTTTTGAATTTGGTGACTTTCAACCACAATATTTCATGTTAATATAGCTCTAATTTCTTATTTTCTGATGTTATAAATAGACCTTTCTACTCAAACTTCCGAAAGGCATTGAAAATTATTTAAGATTTCAAGTGGTTGAAGATTTTGCGAATCCGCTTAGGAATAACCTTCTTTCATCATCCACTTTAAATCTTTGACATTTTAAATGTCAATAAATTTTAACAAAAAGTATTGGCATGAAGAAAATTGAATGTTACACGCGATTTTTTCAAAAAAATTGAATCAACAATCACTGGCAAGGACGTTCCTTATAACTGACGTCACATCAATCATAACCACTTCTATTCCCATAAGTTCTTTTTTCACTTTTAAACATTAAATATTAAAATATTTAAATCTGATATTGATTTATTTCTTGTATAAGCAAATTCAGTTTAACGCCCTCTACAAGATGCAATCATTAGCTTCCATATTCATGACACATGCAAATTCTCTATTTTAAAAAGGGTTTTAAAATTCCTATGCGTTAGTGCAAAATTGTAAACTTTTGGGTATCAGCCCGTATACAATAACTTTTAAAAAATCCTACAATAGGGTCAGTTTTCACAGGTTTAAGATAAACATAAATGTTATTCTTTTATTTGCTCACAGGCGGCGGACCAATGCTTGTCAGGTGAAGTTGGTGTTCGTAATTATCGATGTTTTCGGGTGGGGTAAAATTGATTACGCCCCTGGTTGAAGAATATGTCATCGCTTTTGGTGGAAAAGTTAGAGACAAAATCACATTTCGTCCGTACAAATTAAAAAGGTACCGAGTAACAAAAAGTACTTTAATAATTATCAATAAAAAACGGAGGGCCTTCGATATCAAATGTATTGTTTATGAAGTTCCGAACTTTGATTATAAAGCAAAAACTAACTAATAAAAAGTTTTCTTCAGATGAAAAATATTTATGAGAGACAGTCATATTTTTTATTTTCATGTCAAAAATCAGTTTTTTTATCTCAGACAATCATTATTCATAATATCTCCACAAAATTTCGTCCAGTTGTGCTGAATATTGTGACCCTACTCTTGCATAGCTTACTCTACACTGAAAAAACTGGAATAACTATAATTAAGTTTAGTCGAATTGACTAGAAAAATAGTGACATAAATTAAAAAATTTAATTAATATTACTAGTTTTGTAGTCAATTTAATCAAATTTGACTAGCAGAACCAGTTCACTAGTCAGTCTTACTAGATTTTTTTCTGTGTACTTTCAAGTGGGTAAAATCTCGTTTTGAAATAAGCGACAGAATAATCTTTAGCTTTTCAGTGACTACTTGAATTATAATTTGTGAAATACAACTTACTCTTATTGCACTTATATTAATAAACAATTTGGAAAAATGAAATTGAGTAAGTAAGCTTCCAATTTCCAGCAGTTCAAAGTTTTTTCTGACTCTCTTAATTCGAATCAGCGAAATTTCACTGAAAATCAGGACATACTTATAGCTATTAGAATCAGTGAAAATTCGCTGAGAATCAGTGACTATTCACTGAAATTGCAGCGGATTTTCACTGATTTCTCAGTAGAAAAAGTTACTGAAATTCCAGTAAACTATGTTTCACTGACCATTCAGTGAAAATTCATTGTATGATCAGTGAAAATACTTACTGATTTAGTTTAGTGACACAATTTTGGCTTTTTTGAAAAGAAGTGAGTTTTTTATCCCTAAATTTCTCTGAACATAACCAGGAGAAAGTAAAATGAAATATCCTAATGTTCGTTCATCTAATTTCCATTTTCAATCTCGAATGATGTCAATATCAAGTGATTAATCGAACTTCTGATAATTACTGATAATTCATTTCCCTTGGTTAATCGAACGTCTAATAATTACTGATCACTTATTTCCTTTTTAAGAATAAGAAACTTATGTTAGAAACATTTACGTTTTTGCCGAAAAAAAACGAAAAACTAGGAGACAGAATCCAGTTAACAAAATGATTAAATAAACTCCAAGTTTTCTATTTATTACTTTCTTTTATGAAAAAGAATGCATATATAAGAACAAATTCAAGACAATTGAAGTCAATTTTGGTATAGATGTCAAGGAATTAAAGATAATTCGAGTACAACGATTCGCTTTGATTAATCATAAACTGTCAAATTGTCAACTTTTAGAGATGGCATCTTGCGAACATAGCTTGAAGTTTTTTTTTGTATTAAAAAATTGAAAAAATTGCCCCTATTTGATTTGAGGAAAATAAATATTTGGCTGAGCGTAACGCCTTCTACCATTTTTTTCTTTAAAAAAAGATAGTTTGTTGATATTTCATTAAAAGAGATTTCTGATAGAAATCTTGGAATTACTGTTCAAAGTTCAGGGTATAACGGGAAAGTAATTTCTGATTATCAAAACTTTACATTAAAGCAGTTGACTAGTCAGTAAAATTTCTTCGTTATTTGACTAAAATATGTTACATTTTTTTATTTTTATAAATTTTGGACTTTTATAGAGCTTTCATCTTCCATGGGATTTGGTTTCAAAAAATCTTATTACTTTTAGTATTGTACATGTTGAAATTGCTCTTACTTAACAATTTCATTTGTGTATGGAGAAGACTGAAAATATTGAATCATTCTTAAAAATGAAAGTTGCTTGAATGAAGAAAGCATTCTGTTGATTCAACACAGTTTTCTAAAATCAGACGAATTCTTCTTTGGTGACTGTAATGAATTTTACACATCTCGCGTGAATTATGAATAGGGTCAAATTGAAAAACACACAATTATTTAATTTTAGTATGGTCTAGCATAAAACCACTTGATTTAAAAACAATCTATTTAGATTATTCCATTTTTCAAAAAGAAAAAGGTACACTGCCGTGCAAAAGTTTCCGACCACCTCTTTTTGTTGACTGATTAAGTTCTCTTAATTTCAATTATGCTAGAGCTAAAAAATTTTCTCTTCAAAGGGTCAAATGCTCTCAAAATTATGTATGAAGTGAGCCCAGGAAGAAGCCAATTTGTCTATTTTTCAAGTAGATATTGCAAAAATAGTGTAAATTTCAATGTTTTCTTGAATGTTCAATAACTTCCGTAATAATCAATATTTTTCGGTGATTTTGGGCTCATTTTAAAGCTATTTTCCACAGTATCACAACAGCTTATGAGCATGAATTAAAAAAATTTCCTACTACAGTGCAAGAACTTAAAACTTGTAACAAAAAAGTTGCAAAAATTCAAAAACATCTTATCTGTAGGCAAATAAAAATAAAAATTTAATAAATATATATTTTGAAACAATTCTTACAGAACTTCATGGTTACACGTCTCGTATATTAACAAAAATATTGTTTTTACCTCAATGAATATTGAAATTTTTCCAACTTTTTTGTTACAACTTCAAGTTCTTGCAGTGTGATAGGAAATTTTTTTAGATTTATGTTCATAAACTGCTGAAATACTGTGAAAAATAGCTTTAAAATGAGCTGAAGAAAATTGAAAAATATTATTAAATATGGAAGTTATTGAAAATTTAAGAAAAAATTGAAATTTACACTATTTTTGCAATATCTACTTAAAATATAGACAAATGGCTTCACCCTGGGCTCACTTTATACACAATTTTGAGAAAATTTGACCCTTCAAAGAGAAAATTTTTTAGCTCTGACATAAATAAAATTAAGAGAACTTAATCAGTCATCAAAGAAGAGGCGTTCGGAAACTTTTGCATGGCAGTCTAATAATCCAAACCAATAACACATATCTAAAAAATTGTTAACTTCCTCAAATTTTTAAAAATATATTTAAGTAAAATAGATATCTTTTTCCCTTTTTTTTCTTCCTGTTGTGTACGTTTATTGTACATCTGTCTCTAATGAGCCGAAGAAGCAGGTAGTTTCAATGTCTATTTTTGAATTGTGAACTTTTTGGGTGTTCTTTTTCAGTACACAAAAAAATTTCATAAGAAAATAGATTTTATTTCGATCTTTAATGAAACCACTTATTCTTGTTGAAAAAAAGGTCAGCATTAGCCGCTGGCTCGTCGCTTCTATTAGTGATAATGAATCAACTAATATAGAAATATAAGACAACCAATTGAGTCGTCACCGCATTTCTTCAAGTGATCGGCAAGATAATTGCGTTTTAATTCGCTAATTTAATTACAATTGCCTCTCCTGCATGCCAAGATGTAATTTACATGATTGCTTTCGAGCAACTGAACGACTTAATTAAACTTGATCAACTCACACTTTGATAAGTAAACTTCGCACCTTATCATTTTCAGTTAATGCATAATTTGTTTAGTTTTAGACATTCAAATTAATGCTAATCAATTTTTTTCAGAAGAACTTAGATTTTTCAAGTCATTCAATTACAAATATTTTTGGGCAACACTAATAATTTTGCAGATAAAAACTTACATCGAATTTTCAGGTCTATAGTTGCAAAAGCCGGATCTCCTACGCCATTGTCAGCCAGACAAGTGTAACGTCCGGTTTGACTAATATTATCAGCCTTAAATCGTAGACGATCTCGGTGGTCCAGCAGTGGAATCACTTCACCCTTATTAATTAATCAGAGATTTTTATTACCATAAAAAATCGAGTATATTTTGTTGTAAAAATAGAAAATTTTGAAAGCTCGGAGATGATAAAAAAGTGTCTTGTCATAAGACATAAAAGGCCTTAATAGTATATTGTGTATCAAGGGCGGAAAGAAGGCGACTGACGCTCGTACGAGCGTTTATCGCCTTCCTCCTATGATGCACACTAGGGTGGTCCAAGAAATCGACAATTCATTTTCCAGAAAAAGAAAATCCTTATTTTTTTAAATTGGTCAACATTAACCCGGGCTTTTGAAATTTAGATGGGGTTTTAAATGGGAACGGCTCATTTTCTGCAAAAATGGATAAAAGAAGTACTCATTATTAACTTTTTGTAAATTTAAAATTAGTCACTTCTTGAGGAATATTTAAGGAATAATTTCCGCCCTATGACTTTCAAGTTTGACTCTTCCAACTCCCTTGAATTGTGCCCGGAAAATACCCCAAAGAACGCAAAAAAGCAGTTTTATGTAAAATTCGTGTTAAAAACGGTAATTTTTTTCAATTTTTCAATTTGACTTATTTTTATTCGATAAATGGCAAGTTTCCAAGCATTTTAAACTAATTTTAAATTGTGTAAACAATTACTATTTGTTTTAACAATTTTTTCCCCTTGTAAATCATGAGGAGTTATTATTTTCTGGAATTAATGACACTATTAACGAATGTTGCGAGCAATACATTTTTTTAAGGATATTCGGCAATTCCTTACACAATTTTTATTTCTTTAAACAATGTTTTTCTCCTGTTATTCGTGAAAAGTTATTATTTTCTGGAATTAATGACACCATTAACAAATGCTAAGGGTAACGTTTTTTTGCTGAAGACATTTTGCAATTATTTAAATAATTAATGAAAATATACTTGCACCTTTTCATAGGAAAGGTGGAGAAAATTCTAGTTTTTTCGAATTTAAGTTAAGTTTAAGAAATTGAATTCGGTTGCTTTTTCAAAAGTAGTTCTTTTTTTTTTCTTAAAATCACCTCCGTAGATTAAGCAAGTGAGACATAGGTGATCCAATATCCGGGTCGATCATTAGAGAGAAAGCTCTCATTTTAAACGAGAAGCTGAAGGGTCCTCAAACGTTTAAAGTAAGTAAAATATTGTAATATGTAACAGCGAAATTTGTTTCTCACTTCAGCTAAATATTTAGTTTACCCTCGTCTCAAAAAAATTGAATGTATATCATTTATTAATTAGAACAGGTTTTTTTTTAGGTTGTGTTTGGGTTTTTAAACATTTTTCAAAAGTAACGTTTATTGAGACCCATGCGCTGTTCAAAACGCTTAAAAAATATTCTTTTGTTTACTATAAATAGTGGCTTTTTAACTTATAGAATTATCCATTTGACCAAAATTAAAAATAATTTAATCACTATTCTGTAAATAAAAAATATAATTTATTTATTCATCATATTTACAATTTATAAATTCTTATAATATTTATAATATATTATAAGAATATATATTATGATATTCATAATTTATCAATCTAGTAAACTATATATTTATTTACAGAATAGTGATTTAATTATTTTTGATTTTGCTCAGAATTAATTAATGTTGGTCTAATGGATAAATCTGTAACTTAAAAAGCCATCATTTATAAGAAACAAGGAAAAGTATTTTTTAGTGGTTTAAACACCGCGCGAAAAGCTTCCAATCAGACGCCACTGGCAACGCATGCGCAGTATCGCGTGGAGCTCGCGTTGGGAGCACTGGTTCAAACGACCCTGACTGTTTACATCATAGAAATTCTTGGAACCGAATCACGGACATCGAGGCCATACCCGAAACTAGACATAAATCCAGAGTTTAGTGATACAAGATTGTACGTTGATGATTATTACCCAAAATGCGTTTGGAAAATTATTCATGTTCAACGAAATTGATCTGAAAAAATACCTGTCAATAATGTACTGAAAAAATGCTGTAACTCAATGATGATTGTTTAAAAAATTGGAGTATAAGTTCTGAGATAAGGAAATACTGAATAATAATCGTCATAATGTGAAAGTTTCCAAAAAACTAGAATTTTCTCCACCTTTCCTACGGAAAAGTGCATGTGAATTATTCTTAATTGTTTAAATAATTGCCAATATCTAAAAAAAACAATATTACTCTTAACATTCGTTAATTGTCTGATTATTTCCAGTAAATAATAACTTTTGACGATTAACAGGGGAAAACATTGTTTAAACAAATGAAAATTATTTAAATAATTTCCAAATATTCTTAAAAAATATTACACTCAGCATTCATTAATTGTGTCCTTAATTCCAGAAAATTTACACGATTTACAGAAGAGAAAATTCTTTGAAGAAGTTAAAATTATTTTAATAGTTGTCAAATATCCTTAGAAAATTATATTGCACTCAACATTCGTTAACTGTATCATTCATTTCAGAAAATAATAACTTTTCACGAATTACAGGAAAGAATAAATTATTTCAAAAAATATTAATTGCTTAAACAATTAGAAATTAGTAAAAAAATACTCATGAACTTCCCCCTTATCGAATAAAAATAAATCACGTTGAAAAATTTCAAAAAAATACCGTTTTATCATGAATTTTATACAAAACTGCTATTTTGAATTTTTTTGGGGTATCTTCCGTGCAAGATTAAAGGTGATTGAAAGGATCAAAATAAAAAATTATTGAGTGAAAATTGTTCCTCGAACAATCCTCATGAAGTGACTAAACTTTAATTTACAAAAAAATTTATAAGGAGTACTTCTTTTGACCATTTTTTCGAAAAATGAGATTTTCCCATTAGAATCTTAAGTTAATTTCAAAAGCCCGTGGGCACGGGTTAGTGTTGACCAATTTGAAAAAATAGGGATTTCCTTTTTCCGGAAAACAAACAAGTAGGGGGAGGGGGGTGTTCGATCACCAAAAATAAAATAAAAAATTTCTTTATGTATAAATCTGGACCACCCTAGTGCACTCAGTGCTTCTTGACCATAACGTGCTTCGAAAGTTTGCCTTTGGGGGCATCTGAAGCGGGCGCAATGTAGCCTTTTTGCGCCCGGCTCCATCTCCGGGCGGAAAAACCACTTTGCGCACACTTTACATGCACGAAAAGAGGTACTTTTGGTGCAGGTTGGACACAACAATTTTTGTGAACGGGTGTGATGTTTATTACCTTTAACTTCCACAATATGATTGGAACGGGGACGCCTTTGGCCACACAAGCGATATCGACTGTTTCCCCCAAATTGACTTCAAGTTCTCCGGATTCCGGCAGGGGGTGGACGCTGGGTGGATCTGAAATTAATACCTATAAGTTTTTTCACTAAAGGTCCGTGACTTTGCCAGAGTGATTCAGAGGCATATCGAGTTTCTCGAAGCACCCATAGATCTTCTTATTCCTGCATGCTTCGCAGTTGAAAAAGAGAATTTTAAACAGTTTCAAATTTCCAGAAGTTCAGAAAATTTTTAAGAATTGCAAGACTTGATAATTTGTAATTACTTACTATTAAACGTTTAATATTTAACAATGTTCAACTTTACGTCCATTCAACATTCAAAATTTCAAATATTTTTAATATGGTAGGTTTAAAATGGTTTATCTCTTAAATTCACCATTTTTCCATCCATGATATTCAAAAATCATAGGTTTGAGATTTTAGAGATTCTACTTTATAAATGGTTTAATGATAAATTATGCCATTTTTGAATTTCGAGCGGATTCTTCTTTTTCTGTGATAAATTATTTGAATTTTGAATTTTTCTATTCATGTAGAATGCTTTAGATTATAATTCTCCAATAGTTTTGCGGATTTCCATTAATTAATCAACTTTTCTGAAAAATACAAATATACAGGTAGGTCTACAATTAAAATACTTTTTTGTAAGTTTTCTATTTAACTGGTTTTTCTCACGACATACATATTGATCTCTCAAGTTGAAATTTTCATATTCTCTTCGAATATAATTGTCGAAATTGAATACTTTAGCCAGTTTAATTTTTTTCCAAAAATTTGAAAAGCCCAAAATTAAAGACTTTTTGGAAACAATATTTTGATAGAATTTATTATTTTCAAGTGAATTACTTTTAATCACATTATAACTCATAAAGCCATATGTCGTGGGATCTGAAAGTAGATATATGTACTATACTAAAGTAGATATTCTACTGCAGTAGTTTAGTATTTTTTATATCGGGTAATTAATTATTGTCAGGACCAGGGAGTTCCTGTTTCCATTCGAACAAATACCGACAAGAAAACGACGAACTAGAATGAGTACTAAGGGTCACCGCCAGATTGCACCTAAATTCATTGAAAAGCTTGAAAATAAAATAGCTTTTGTAATAAATAATACACATTATTTACACAATTTTGGCTTTGTTGCGAAAGGCAGATGAAAGTGATGGGAAAAGCTTTTATGTAGCAAATATCATTCCAACTCGTTCAAATTTTATCAGAACATAATGGAAAATTACTTCGAGTTACTAAAAATAATTTTTTTTTGGTAATAATACATAGAAAAAAATAAGAAAGATTTGTTCAAACAGATGCACGCCTAGCCACAAATGTTCATTCAAAAGGGCTTGCATAACCCGGTTTGTTTCTGATTGTGTTTTTAGGATGCCTCCCAAGTATTTTACATCTAAACTAAAAAAATTCGGTTGGGCCCTTTTTAAAAAAGCTCAATTTTTCTTTTCGAATTTTTAAGCATATTTTCATGAAAACCCATGAAAAGTAAAGCTTTATTTCCTGTAATTATTTCATTTTTCATTTCAAAATAAAAGATAAGTGTTCAACATCATGCGATATCCTGGCACCTTTAAAAATGCTGAAAATAGGTGTAAAAAATGATTTCACTGGAAATTTCTGAATTTTAGAGCTTTGAGCGGCTAAAATAGTCATAACAGAAATTCTAGTGTGTAAAATAATCCATAAATTTGAAAATAGAACGTTTGATCTTCAATAGTTCACGAGATATGACTTTCAGAAGTCAAATTTTAGTTAAAAAAATATTTCCATTTTTATTTTTTGGGAAATGACTTTTTTCTCATACATTTTAGGTGAACATTCTGCTCTTTTTAGAATATATTCTTTTCCTTGCTTTCTGTTATATAAATAACAATTTTACTAACACATTTTCGCGTTTGATGCAAGGAACACAAGAAATTTAAAAAATCTGAATATTTCATAAAAAAGTGTTTTTCTTTGGGACATCATAACTTTGAACTTAGTAAAGCTAGAATATGGTATTTTCAGATTTGTAGGAAATTGAGTCAACTTTGATTCAAATGCATACAATGTTCACCTAAAATGCATAAGAAAATAAGTATTTCACAAAAAATAAAAATGGAAATATTTTTTAGACTAAAATCGGACTTTTAGAGGCCATATCTCGTGAACTATTAGAGATGAAACGTTATATTCTTTGCAATTTACAGATAATTTTACAAGCTTTAATTTCTATTTTGACTATTTCATACGTTTGATGCTCTAAAATGCCGAAATTTCCAATAAACTCAATTTTTGTACCCATTTTTAGCATTTTCAAAGGTGCCAGGATATCGCACGATGTTGAACACTTAGATCTTATTTCAAAATGAAAAATAAAAGACTCAGTAAATGAAGCTTCACTTCCCATGAATACTTATGAAATATGCTCGAAAATTCGAGAAGAAAAATTAAAAATTCAGCTTTTACAAAAAGGTCCCATCCGAATTTTTTCATTTTAGGCAGAAAGAAACCGGGATGAGCAAGCCCTTTTAAGTTAAAATTGGTTAAGGCTAATCGTGGATATTTTTTTGATTTCCTATAAATATTTTGGGGGAGCTCAAGTGTTAATTTCTCTCTCTTAAAATATTTTGAAATAATATTTTTTTATTTTAAAATCAAATTTTAAAATAGCTGTCATTTTAAAATTTTTTCTATACGATCTGGAATGATACTTAACAGCCTGATGCTCCAAATCTTATAATACTAGCTTTGAGAGTATAATATTCAACATTAAAAAAGAAATTTTAATTTTTTGCGAAAATTTTTTCGGGTGCTTATAGTTTACAATATTGAATATTATTGTTAAAGATCACTTATATCAGTCTACTGCAATGAAAAGTAAATTTAAAAGTCACAGCTGACGTTTTAACAGGATTTTTCGACTTCTATATCTACCTTTGGAACTTTTTAAATTATAATTTCAATTCCCACGAGGTTTACGACACCCTCTTTAATAAAGTATCAGGAACATTGATGAAAATTCTATTATAGGTTGTAATCGATTTTCTGCTCTATATTTTTTTTATTGATTTCGACTACTTTATGAAACTTACACATCACTTCGATAGCATGTATTTGAATAACACCTCCCCAGGGAGCAGGGCGAGAAGCGTTGCACTTGTATTCGCCAGTATCTTTCTGTTGGACGCGATATACCTCCAGGCTTCCATTACTCCACAATCTTATTCGTTCAGGTGGTACGACATTTGTGTCATCGCTATCAACAAGCAATAATCCATCTCGCCACCACATCACTCTTAAAGGCGCTTCAAAGTTTTCTGTAGAAAAATGAAACTTTTAATGTGATATACAGTATTCTTCCAATATTCTTCTTTATTTGTTTATAATTTCTTCCTTTTACGGGTTTAAGAGTTCTTACAGAACCATTACATGTTTTCTTATCGACAATCCTTATATAGAGAGAGCGGACGAGCCCAGTCTGAAGTTGCGCACCAAGCCTAGGCTCGGCTCCCTCGTTGCGGAGAACCACTGCATGGGGGGAAGTGGTGGGAGAGCACGCGCCTGGCACAGTGCTGTCCGCTAATCACATTCACGGACACTCAAATGCTCGCGC
>JAUMHM010000049.1:12387770-12409968 GCA_032362435.1 Melikaiella ostensackeni
ATATACATACATATATACATACATATATACATACATACATACATACATACATATATACATACATACATACATACATACATATATACATACATATATACATACATACATACATACATACATACATATATACATACATATATACATACATACATACATACACACACACAAATTCGTAAAAACCTGTTTTTCGGGTTCAGAGAATCTCAAAACGTGGACATTTAACAAAAACCGGGGGCGGGGGTCAAATTTTACACAAATCTAATAACTTTTCTGATGAGAATGTAAAAAGGCATGTTCAGTTATCATTCGGCGATTTATAAACTTCATAATTTTAGGTAATCTATGAAACTTAAAAACTATGAAAGAAGTACAGAAAGTTTTAAGATGAGAAAGAATATCTCAAATTACATTTTAATGATCTCATAAAAGGAACATGTATTGTACTGAGATTTTCAGCTTCTTTCTTCAAGAAAGCATTTATGCCAGACAAATGATCTCCTTTCCAGGAAAAAAGTTTTCGGCTTTTTTGTATTTTTTGCATCAGGCTTGGTGGTTAATCGATTTTGGTGGCACTGCCTTGTCGAAGGCGAAAAGGACCCTTCGTAAGATCATAAATCATTCTGGAGAAGAGAAAAACTTTCAGCCTGTTAATGTAAACTACAGCAAGTCAATACTGAATTATCTTGAAGATCGGAATGAAATCTACTTTTTCATGAAAATTTTTTGTGTATTGAAAAAGGAACACCCAAAAAGTTCAAAAATCAAAATTGGACTTCGAAACTACCCGCTTTTCCGGATCATTAGAGACAAATGTATAATAAATTTACAAACAAGAGAGAAAAAAGAGGGAGAAAAAGGGAAGAGTCAACCAAAACCAATCTCACACTTTTTCTTTTTTTCTGTCTTCCTTATACTACTGGGGACCAGCATGTTTCGAAGCCAGTTTAGACTTCTTCATCCGGGGTAATTCATAGGATAACTACAGTTATAAATGATGAAACATATATTAATTAAATTCAAATATTACCTGGAAGTTTAAATAAAAAATTTCTTATTATTAAATATTGTTTGATCAATTTTTCCATTTCTTTATTAAAATTAAAAGTCTTTAAGATCAATGTGCAATTCACTTTCTTATGAAGATTTTGTTTATTATTCTAAAGGTAAAGTTATGTTTATCTGTGCATGTCAGCCTTTTTTAACCAACTTCAAATAGATGTATTAAATTTATTGATCAATAATTCCTTCTGTAATGCATCCAATCTGAGTTTTTACTAATTGAATAAATTCTTTAATACCTCTATACCGGACTTTTAGTAACATCTATCATAAAATCACATTCCACCAAATTTTTATCAATTACACTGAAAATTATATTAACAAAAACATGAAATTAAGAATAAATCAAATAATTTGTCATATAACTTCCTGCGTATAAAATTAAAAAAATTGTAATTCAATGTTTCGCAAACACTTCACTACAATTCTAACTGAACAAACATTTCAATTATTTTTCATAATTTCTTAAAATTTTGTTGATTTTCTTTCACTTTCTGAAGATAGAAACATTAATCCACTTTCTAAATATAAATTTGTTAAATTATGAGAAAAATTCTTCACCGAGCAGAAAATTCAGAAAAATGAAGTGTAGCAAACGAGAGATGGTCGAAGAATGACCGTCTATATAGTCTGAATAGATTGGTTCTAAACCAAATATCAAAATACTAAATTATTTCGAAAGAAGCATTTTTTATTAAAGAGATATTAATGAAAGATGAGATAATAAAAGATAGATAAACTAATTTTTAACTGATAAGGGTGTCTCATAGGGTACCCAAAAAATCTGTGTTTCTGATCTTGCAAACTCCACTCCCTGAATTTCTTTACTTTAGTGAAAAAATACTGCTATAAATTTTCTTTTATTCAGCAAAAATTGTTTCATTCTTCTTTGTATTGTATTTTATTGTTTTAAATTTTCTTAGTTTCAAATCAAATACATCTTTAAGGTTGAAAATTTTTTTCCACCCTAGAAAGTATTTGTTATTTATTGAGGAATAAGCTCTGAATTTTATGAAACAAAATAGTTTTTTTCAAGATATCATCGGGCTTGAAATATGAAAATCTGTCATTTCATTACAATTAATGGTCTGGAATGGCTGTACTGCTATAAATTTTCTTTTATTAAAGAAAATTGTTTCATTTCTTTTGTATTATATTTTATTGTTTTAAATTTTCTTAGTTAAAAATTTTTTTAATACACATTTAAAGCTGAAATTTTTTTCACCCCTAGAAAATTTTTGTTATTTATTGAGGACTAAGCCCAAAATTGTATGAAACAAAATAATTTTTTTTGAAGACATTATCGGGCTTAGAATATGAAAATCTATCATTTCATTACAATTAATGGTCTGGAATGGCGTCTGAAAATTTTTTTTCCTGGAATATTATGCACAGGATTCCTTCCACAATATAAAGAGAGTTTTTTCCGTAAGGAATACATTTTTAATACTTATAACGGGTGACAAGAAAAATCTTGAATTTCGAATTTCATAAGAAATACATATTTTTTATAGTATATAGAATAGAATAAATTTTTCTTTTAATTGTAATACAAAATAGTATAACAATGATTTTTTATTGGTAAAAGTAAGTTTCATAGTAATAGATTCATTCTGATTCAAATTAGACTTCTTTTTATCATTTCCACTATTGTCAGGTAAATATCTTTTATTCAAAGTATGAATATGTTAAATGTGCACTAAATTTGGAGTATGAAGATAAAAAAGGATTTGTTTCAATTATTACTTGAATTTATATACTTTAGAAACAAATTTAAGAAATAATTATGTTTTTAGTATTATTAATTCATTTAGTCATTCGTTAGTGATAATTAACATATGTAAGAATATTCTGTAATCATTTATCAAAGCGAATTTTCAACAAAATAGTGAAGTTTTCAATCAAGGAGATGGATTCTCAACTAAAATGATAAACCTCTAACCAAAAAAGTGAATTTTTAACAAAGTAGTTCAACTTTCAATCAAGTAGTTGAATTTTAAACTAAAAAAATATTTTAAACGGAAAGCACTTGGATTCAACCAAGAAAGACGAATTTTCAAAAAAGAAGTTGAGTCCTCAACCAAAAAAGATTATTTTTCAACTAAGCAGTTGCATTTTGAATCAGAAAATATGAAACTTCTACTAAAAGGAATAAATTTTCAAAGCAAAAAGATGAACTTTCAACAAAATAGTTCACTTTCCAACCAGAAAGATGAATTTCCAACTTAAATGATGAATTTTCAACCAAAAAATGAATTTTTAACAAAGTAGCTCCACTTTCAATTAAGTAGTAAAATTTTCTACCAAAAAAGTTGATTTCTTAATGAAAATGTAATAGTTGATACTTCAACTAAAAAAGATTTAATTTTTACATAAAAAACAGTTGAATTTAACCAGAAAGACGAATTTTCAACCAAATAGTTCATTTCCAACCCAGCGGTTCAATTTTCAACAAAATAGTTGAATTTTCTATCAAACTGTCGAAGTTTTAGCCCGGAAATATGAAATTTCAACAAGAAAGTTAATATTCAATTAAATAGTTGAATTTTCAACAAAATAGTTGGTTCTTCAGCCAATACAGATTAATTTTTAGCCAAAAAGTAGCATTTATAATAAAAAAACATGAAATTTCTACCAAAAAAGATTAATTTTTAAACTATATTGACGAGTTTTCAACCAAGAAAGATTTTCAGGTCCAGAAAGAAAAAAATTCAACCAAATTTTTAAATTTTCTCCAAAACAGTTGAATTCTTAACCCGAAAATATGAAATTTCAACAAGAAGGTTAACTTTCAATTAAAAAGTAGATTTATCAATAAAACAGTTGGATTCTCAACCAATAGAGATTAATTCTCAACCAGAAAGTTGCATTTTTAATTTTAAAAAAACATGAAATTCCTACCAAAAAATATTCATTTTCAAACTTAATTGACGAGTTTTCAACCGAAGCAGGATAATTTTCTATCAAAAATTTGCATATTTAATCAAAATAAGATGACATTTCTACGAAAAGAGATGGATTTCTAAATGAAAAAGATGAATTTTCTACGAAACAGATGAATTTTTAACCCGAAATTATGAATCTCTGACAAAAAAGTTAATTTTCAACCAAATAGTTGAATCTTCTACCAAACTATTGTTTTTTCATTCCAAAAATACGAAATTCCAACAAGAAAGTTTATTTTCAATAAAATAATTTTTTTTTTACTAAAATATTTGAATCTTCAACCAAAGCAGCATAATTTTCTATCAGAATGTTGCATTTTTAACTGAAAAAAGATGATATTTCTACCAAAAGAGATGGATTTTCAAATCAAAAAGACGAATTTTTTACGAAACAGGTGAATTTTTAACCAAAAACATATGAATTTCTGACAAAATAGTTAATTTTCAACTAAAAAGTTGAATTTTCAACAAAGTAGTTGAATTCTCATCCAAAACAGATTCATTTTCTTCCAAATATTTGTATTTTTAACCAACAAAGATGAAATTTTTGCCAAAAGAGATTAGTACAACCAGAAAGTCTAATTTTCCACAAAAGACTTAATTATTTTACCCATTTAGATAATTAGAAAGACTGAAAAAAGATTATTTTTATTAAACTCGCAAAATGGTATACGTATTCAGCTGTTCTTATGTTAATTATTTAAAATTTAGCTAGTCTCAAGTGGATAAGAAATTTGGTTTATTCAAGTATCATGTAATGCTTTGAATTTGAAAGAGTGTAGGGTCGATTGCTTTTACAAAATACAATACTTAATGCTGAAAATATGACTCTTTTTAAGAGAAATTATACCTGAACAAATCTAGAAACACCTGGAAAAAACCTGGAATTGTCAGAGAATTTTTTCCCAGCATTTGAGTAGACACCTTGTTGATAAATAATAGAAAATTCTAACATTATAATTTTATTATAAGAAGATTGTGTCAATTTAGCGAAGGAAACATTTCAATGTTAAAATTCCATTTAAATTTCAAATGAAAAGATGCATGAAGGGTTTCCGCACTTTCTTTTAGTTTGCAGAGTTTTTTTTTCTTTCCAATGTTGATTACATGGAAGAATCTTGGAAAAAACTTTCTTCAGGAAACTCTTCGAATTGTATGCATTCGAGAAAATAACTGTGATGGAAAATTGAAAATAAAATCAGAAAATCTGTTTCACTAATTTAGTAAACAAATTTTCGAGGAGGATGGCCGTAAGGGCTGTTTGTCTGCCCAAAATGATCAAATCACTTTTTTTTGTGGAACTGAAAACTTAAAAAGGTTTTGAACCAGTATCAAAAATGAAAACTGTATATACTGTATATAACTATATATACATTTATTAAGTTAGCCAATTGAGGGCAAACTAGGTCAAACCTTTTAAAAGTTTTCCATCAAAAAAACTATTTTCTTATCCTAGACTCAAAAATAGCCCTCATTGACCTTATTCACTTTAAGAATTTTGATTAGAAGAGATTAATCTAAAAAACAAAACATACAATATTTTCTAATTGGTAATATTAGTATATTGAACTTACGGTCTTTGATAAAAAAAGGAAAATAAATTTGAAAAATGTAACTGGTTTTGTCTTAGAGAAAACCTTGAAGAAACGGTAAAATGCTGAACTGCATTTCCAGAATCACATTTAAGCAACTAGATTCAGACTCAGTCTTATCAAAGAGGACAAATTTAATGCTACTCAGAACTTTCCCTGAATACGAAGAAAACCTTTCTGTGGTGAATTGTTTTCTTTGAAAAATTTAAGGAATTATTGAGCGGAGACGAAATTGTTTTAAACTTTAATCGTTACTTCATTCACCAAGTTTATTTAATATTTGCTTTCATTTTTCAGAAGAATTACTAATAATAATTTACAAGTGTACGCCGAAAATACATTCCGTTCGCAGTAGCCATAATGCCATAAGTGTTAAAAATCGTTCAATTCCAATTGAAACTAAAGGCATAATGATTTGTTAATTAAAAGAGAGAATTTTTCCAAATTGAATAATTTGAAAATTGAAAGTGTTTCAAATAAAGAAAATATTGTATTCAAAGTGCTCAAGATAATACTTACAATTTTATCAATTATAAGGTTTTGTTTTTCCAAATCGAATAAGATCGAATTTAAAACTTTCAAAATTCAATGATTTTGAACCGAAAGCGTTTAGAATTAATTAATTCTGAACGATTTTAAATTGAAAATATTCAAAATTGGATATCAGATTAAAAACTTGAGAATAGGAAAATTGTACAATTTTCAATTACAAGGATTAAAAGTTCAGTAATTTGGAATTGAAAGGGTTTCGAATTAAACAATTTGAAATGATTTTAAATTGGAAATGTCCGGGATTGAATAATTCCAAGTTGAATATCTAAAAACTTCAAACTAAAATAATTTAAAATTGAATAATTTCAAATGAAAAGGATTTAAATTGTATAAATTCTAAATAAAAGGTTTCAAAAATAAATAATTTCGAGGTTTCTCTCTGATTTCGAAATTTAAAGCGTTTGAGTTATAAAATTTTGAATAATTTTAAACTGAAAACGTTTAGAACTGAATAATTTTAGATTCAAATTTTGAAAATAGGACTATTTCAAATGGAAAAGATTTAAAATAATTCCAAATTTATAAAGTGTTTGAAATTAAGCAATATTTAGTTCAAAGAGTTTAAAGTTCGAGGAGATAATAATAGGCATGAAAATTCTTTCAGTTTGAAATTAAATATGTTCGAATTAAAAACTGTCAAAATTGAAAAATTTCGAATTAACTTTGAAAATATAAAATTTTGAATAATTTTAAATTGAAAACATTCAAAACTGAATAATTAAAGATGAAAATTTTCAAAAAGGTCAGTTTCGAATTGAGAGGATTTAAAGTGAAATAATTCTCAATTTGAAAACCTCATTATTGAATAATTTTAGATAAATATTTTGAAAATAGGACGATTTCAAATGGAAAGAAATTTAGACACTATCATTTCTGAACAAAAGCGTTAAAAAATGAATAATACAAAATTGAAAGTGTTTGAAATTCAACATTTTGGAATGAAAAGCTTCCAGAATTAGAATAATTTAAAATTGATAAAGTGTATGAAACTAAACTATTTTCAGTTCAAAGTTTGCGACTAGGACATTAAGCTTTCAAACTGTTTCAATTTCAAATTGAATGAATTCGAATCTAAATCTGTAGAAATTGAAAATTTTCGAATTGACTCTGGAATTAGGAAAATTTTTAAAAATTTTTGATTGAAAACGTTCAAAATTAAATAATTTTAGATTCAAAGTTTGATAAGTGCATATTTTCAAATTTAAATTTAATGATCGCGAATTGGAAGATTTCAAAATTGAATTATGTAAGTTTAAAGTTTCAGAAAGAAGGCAACTTCAAATTGAAAGGATCTAATGTGGAATAATAATTCTCAGTTTAAAACATTCAAAGTTGAATAATTTTAAATTAAAATTTTAAAAATAGGACAAATTGAAATGAAAAGTAATTTGAATTTGATTATTTTGAAATGAAGACATTAAAAATTCAAGGATTTCTAATAAAAAGAACTCAAAAATTGAATAATATCAAATTTATAAAGTGTTTGAAATTAAACAATTCTCAATTCAAAGTTTAGCAACAGAACAATGAGCATTCAAACTCTTTCAATTTGAAATTGAATTATTTCGAATTGAAATCTGTCATAATTAAAAATTTTCAAATTGACCTTGGAATTGTACAATTTTGAAAAAGTTTTGATTGAAAATGTTCAAAATTGAATAATTTTTGATTCAAAGTTTGATAATTGCATATTTTCAAATTCAAATTCAATAATTTCGAATTGAAAGATTTCAAAATTGAATAATTTTAGTTTGAAGTTTGAGAAAGAAGACGATTTCAAATGGAAAGGATTTAAAGTGGAATAATAACTCTCAACTTAAAACATTTAAAGTTTATTAATTTTAGATGAAAATTTTGAAAATAGGACAGTTTCAAATTGGAAGTAATTTAAATTTGATTATTCTGAAATAAAAGCATTAAAAATGGAAGGATTTCAAATAAAAAGCACTCAAAAATGGAATAATTTCAAATTTATAAAGTGTTTGAAATAAAACAATTGTCCATTCAAAGTTTAATAATAGGAAAATAAGCATTCGAACTCTTTCTATTTGAAATTGAATAAGTTCGAATTGAAATCGGTCAAAATTGAATAATTTTAGAATCAAAGTTGAAAATTGCCAACTCTTAAATTTAAATTGAATAATTTCGAATTTAAAGCGTAATTCGTTTTATTAATTGAAATATACAAGCTAAGTATTAAATGAAATCATGTTCTGAAATTCGTTGGGATCAATAAAATTTTAAATCTTCGAAATTCTACAACAAAATAAAACTAATAATTAGAAATTAATATTTCTGAAATAAGTATATTTCAGGTTTTACTTAGGTTATAAAATTTTCTTTTTCAGTTAAAAAGTTTTTCATTTTTTATAACCTAAAATATTTAGAATGAAGAGGAAGTTTTCAAAATTTTTTATTTCTGATATTTGTTTCAGTAAAAATAATTAAATTGCTAAAATCTATTACAATTACAATTTTTTAATTTCAATAATGAGTGGAGTCTTTAACCTTCTTAGTTTATTATACAAACAAGTCAGAATGATTTCAGATATTACAAAAATTGTATGACTTTCTTCTTTTGAATTTTTTAATACTGTAAATTTTGATATTCAAAATCTTACTTATTGATCAGCCTTTATCTTGAAATTTTGAACAATAAATTGTTTCAAACTGGAATGATTCAATATTAAACAGCTTTGAATTGAAAGCATGTATCTAAACGTTGGGAATGGTTTGGTTTCATTTTTAAATCTTCAAAAATTTTATCGCTTGGAAATAATTATATTTTTTAGTTAAAAGAATAATGGAAACCAATGCTTAGTTAAATAATTAATTTTAAGCTGAAATGTGCAAAATTTCATAGTTTTAAATTTACATTAGTATAATATTGTAAGCTTTCAATATTTCGAACTAAAAGCCTAAATATATAAATGAACTGACGTTAATTATTGTCGAAAGACAATAGTTGTATTTAAGTGTCCAAAATTGTAAAATCTCACATTCAAATAACCATAATTTTTGCCCTTCTAAAACTATTATTCATTCACCCTCAAAAACAATTCCCTAAGACTCTAAGTATTAAAAGGAGATTGTTGCAATATATTGAAGTTTATTAACCTTTTGTGACCTTTTTTCCTAGATAATCACTAACCAATGTGTCGTATATTTTTCTTATATTTTAAAATAATTTGCTATATTAAAATATACTGATAGTATTTAAGTTTCACTTTAAAATTGAAAAATTTTAAATTTGAAATACCGAAAAATGATGAATGTCTGAATGAAACGTTCAAAATTACTAATTTAATACTAATACAGCTTGAATAAACAGTTAAAATTAACAACTTTGAATAACTGAATAAGCCCCAATTCGAAGCCTTCGATATTAAATAATCTGTAAATAAGAAGTACTAAAAATTGTACATTTTCAAAGACATGGAAGCTATAAAAATGGAGAAATTTTTATTCTTAGGCTTAGCAATTTAATTAATCTTAGTACCAAGTATTCAAAACTGCAAATTGAGCGATTTTACAACTTAAAAGTGGACCATTTTCAAATTTAGGGGACCTTAAATTAAAATTTTTTTAATTTGAAGTGCTTGAGTAGCCTTTAACATTCTACAAAATTTAAAATTCATAGCTTTCAAAACGTAAAAATTTCTTTTTTCAAAATTAGAAGTTTTATATTTAGGGCCATGAAATTTAGCAAATTCAAAACAAAACTTCACAAATTGTATATACAATATATATTCTAATTATTTAAAAATTGAAAATTTCTTTTTCAAATGTACAAAACTGAAATAACGATCTGAAGTCGCGACACAATATCAAAATTAAAAATGTTCGAAAGAAACATTCAAAATTACCAATTTAATGCAAATACATATTTGAAATTTAACTTTTAAATTTAAATCATCCGAAATTGTAGAGTATAAAATGAAAAGCGTGCTTTTCAGCTTGAATAAACAGTTAAAATTAATAACTTTGAATAATTTAATGAACCCCAATTCGAAAACTTTGATATTAAACAACCTGTAAATAAGAAGTACTGAAAATTTGAATGTTTTAAAGGCATGGAAGCTATGAAAATGGAGAAATTTCTATTCTTAGACTCACCAATTTAAATAAGCTTAGCACTAAGTATTTTAAACAGGAAAATAATTAACTTTACAACTGAAAAGTGAACCATTTTCAAATTTAGGGGATTTAAAATTGAAATTTTTTATAATTGAAGTGCTTGAATATCCTTTAGTATTCTACAAAATTCAAAATCCATAGCTTTCAAAACGTAAAAATTTCATTTCTTTTCTCAAAACTAGAAATTTTATATTTAGGGCCATGAAAATTTAGCAGATTCAAAACAAAATTTCACAAATTGTATATACAATATATTTTCTGATTATTTCAAAATTGAACATTTCTATTTCAAATCTACAAAACTTAAATAACGACCTGAAATCGCGACACAATATCAAAATTAAAAATGTGCGAATGAAACATTCGAAACTAATAATTTAATAATAACTTTAAATTGAAATCCTGCACAATTAAAAAATTTCGAAAAAATATTAAAAATTGTATGGTTTCAAAGTAGTTTTCCAATTTTCCAACATCTTTCCAAATTAATCTGTGAAAATATAAAGAAATTTGGCCTCAAAAACAAAACCATGCAAGAACTATGGATTCAAGATTTAATCGTTCTAAATTTGATAATGTTCTGAATTGAAAATCTCAAACTCAATGCCTCTCAAATGATTATTTTTCAAGTGATTAAATTATACAATTTAAAATCGGAATCATATTCTTCTTGTTTTGTATTTGTGTATTAATTATTGGAAGCGCAATGTTTTTCGCGCGCTGTAGCGCGTGTATATTATTGCTAGTTGAAATAATAAAGTTGGATAATAAATATTTTCATTAGAAATAAATCAAGTAAAATGGAGCAATTTTTTAAAATAACTTTAAACTAATTGTTTGATTCTCTCGCTGAAAACAGGCTTTTTCAATTGAAAATACACAAACAAGCAGTGCAATGTATAATGAACAGACTTATGGGAAAACTTGTATGCACTTCCCTGAATTGGTAAAATGGTGAAGTTACATGAATAAACGATTCTAATTATACAAATGAATTAATTTAACGCAAGTGCAATTAAATATTGATGCGAAATCGATACGGGACAAAAACGGTGTTTTCTGTCCAACGAATCATTGAAAATAAGAGAAAAGGCAAATAGTGCTGTTCAGTCTACAGTAAAATACTGTTTCAAAATATTGGAATCGAGATTAAATGCTACGATACAGAAGAAGATCGATAAATCACTAAGTAAAACAAGTGCAGTATTTCCACTCAATTTATTTTAAAAAGTAGTCTCTCTAAATAATTGTACCCTTCATTGAAGAAAATGTATTTTTGACTGAAAATAATACAATAATTTAATAATAATTTCACTTTATGAAGTTTACGACCACATTGTATAAAGTTCGATACTTATTTGTCCGTTCTGAACCTTTTTACGTGAAAGAAGTTGACCCATATCAGTTAATCGATTGATTCTAGGAAATGGGATATTGCTTATTGTGGAAAATATTACGGTTGCCCAAAAGAAATTCTAGTTTAACTAAGCTCGCATTTATATCTCATCTATTCAATAATTCCTGGAAAAGTTGTTATTTTCATAGGAAGATTTATGCAGCCTCTTCGACATTTTTTGAATAGAATTATTTCCCGCCTTTAATATAAGAAAGTCGAATCGGCCAAATCGAAGAAGATTCACACGTAGGAGTTTCTCCTAGACACTAAAGCTTGCCATAAAAAGAAACGAGTCAAAAAAGTTTCTTAGAAGTTTGTTCCAAGAAAAAGGAAAAGTTGTATAAATCTTTCTGTAACTATTTCGAGTTCAAGACTAGGTGTCTTCTAGTCGATCGAAACTTTCGAAATTCTATCTTTGCCTTTCAATTCGAAACCAGAAACTGAAAATACTCATATCGAGAAGATTTTCAAAATTTTCTGCTATATTTTATTCACACAAGAAGCATGCTACTGATTTGCATGAAGTTATATCGCCAGATGCTTTGCAGTTGTGTTATTTTTGAAGTACTTTGAAACTTGAAACTTGAAATTTTAGAATTTCATTTAAATATCTTGAAAAGTTAACGTTTGAATATTTTCTGCTGTAATATAGCGCAAAAGTTTCCATGACATTTAACTCTTAATCTTGAAGGTACTATGCTTCCAACTTGATATGCTTTTGAATTCAAAATACGTAAAGGGCCATCCATAAATTACGTAACAGCTTTTTTTCGGGGAGGGGGGCAGTGAGAGTTCTGAAAAATGCTACGATTTGTTATATGGGTTAAACGGAATGGGGGTGGGGGTAAATAGAAATAGTTACGTAATATTTTTAACAAATATATCAGAAATATGTGTATTCAAAATAATAGTATCAACAGACTGTCACAGCCTAAATTACTTGAAACAAGTGAAAAAGCGACCTATTTAAATCAAAAAGGTCACCAAAAATTCAAAAGAATTCGAAAGTATTCAAGAGAATTCGATGAAGTCTTTAAGAATTCCAGGTGAATTTGCACGAATACAGGATAAATTTATAAGAAATCAGAATCAATTCAAAATAATTCAAATATATTCAAAAGAATTAAAATGAATTGAAAAATCCGAAAATCCAAATAGTTCCATTGATTTCAGTAAAATTGGAGTGATTTTAGAAGAACTTAAAGGAATTCAAGAGACTTTGATGAAGTGAATGAAATTCGAGTGAATTTGGAGGAATTTAAGAGAAATGAGAAAAATTGCATGAAACTCATAAAAATTGAGGACGAAATTTACAAAATTCAAACGAATTGAAAACGATTCAAAAATAAATAATAATTAAATGAAAATAATATAAAATAAATATAAAATATAAAATAATAATAATATTAATAAATATATAATTATATATTATATATATAATATAATAATAAAATAAATATATATTATATATATAAATAAAATATATATAAAAAATATATAAATAAATATAAAATAAAAATTAAATAATAATGATAATAATAAAAATATTTAACAAGTTCATTGAATTCATTAAATTCAGAGAGAATTAAAAAAAATCAAGAGAACTCAAAAGAATTTGAAGAAATGCCTAAGAATTGAAGGTGAGTTTAAAAAACTTCAGGGTAAATTAGAAAAAATCCATTGAATTGAGTGGAATTCAAGTAAATTCAAAAGAATTCGAGGAGAATTGAAAAAATCAAGAGAATTTAAAAGAATTAAATAATTTATAATAAACTAGTAAGAACTCGAGGTGAATTACAAGTGAATTGAAATGATTTCAAGTGAATTGAAGAAATGAAAAATCCAAAATATTCCATTGTTTTCAGTAAAATTGCAATCAACTCAGAAGAATTAATGGGAAATCAAGTGAATTCAGCATAAATCCCAAATGAATTCAAAAGAATTGAAAAAAGTTCAGAGAATACGAAATATTCAATTTATTTCTATAAAATTGGAGTAATAATTTAGCAGAATTGAATGAAATTCAAGAAGAATTATAAATAATTCAAGTGAATGCAACAAAAATGTTCAATTCCGGAAAATTCCATTAAATTCAGATAAATGGGAGTGAATAGAATTATTGAATACAAATCTGATGAAATTAATAAGAACTCAAGATAATTTCAAAAGATTTCAGAGTAAATTAAAAATGCAAAAAATATTTAAAAATCCAATGAAGTGAGTGGAAAAGAAGTGAATTTAAAAGAATTTTCAGAGAAAAAATCAAGAGGATTAAAAAAAATTGAATCAATTTAGGATAAATTAATGAGAATTCAGGGAGAATTCCAAATAATATCAAATGAATTACAAAAATCGAAAGAATAAAAATATGTAATTGATTTCAGTAAATTGCAGTTAATTTAGAAGAATTACAGGGAATTTAAGTGAATTTAGTATGAATCTGAAATAAATTCAAATTAGTTGAAAAAAGTTCAAAGAGTACAAAATATTCCATTTATTTCAATGAAATTGAAGTAATTACTCAGCAAAGTTTGATGAAATTCAAGATAAATTAAAAATAATTCAAGTGAATGCAACAAAAGTTTTCAAATCCGAAAAATTCCATTAAATTTAGATAAATGGGAGTGAATAGAATTATTTAATACAAGTCTCATGAAATTCACAAGAACTCAAGGAGAATTTATAAAAATTTCAAGTGAATTGAAAAGGATTCCAAAATAATGAAAAAAATGCAATAAATTTGGAGAGAATTCAGAAAAATTCAAGGAAACTCAAAAGAATTTAAAGAAATGCCTAAGAATTCAAGGTGAATTCCAAGTGAATTGAAGAAATAAAAAAAATCCAAGATATTGCATTGATGTTAGTAAAATTGCAGTTTATTTAGAAATAATAATAGGAATTTAAGTGAATTCAGTAGAAACCCCAAATGCATTCGAATGAATTGAAAAAAGTTCAAAGAATACAAAATATTCCATTTATTTCAATCAAATTGGAATGACAATTCAGCAAAATTTTTTTAGAAATTTCTGAAATTACTACTATATTGTTGTTAAAAATATAACGTTAGGTGATCTGATAAAAGATTTGAGAAAATTGTTCATTGTATAATCTCGTTTTATTACATTTTATGAACATTATGTTATAGTAATTTTAATTTTCGAGGACAATATAGCTCCTTTGTTGCATGTTCCACAGTGTTTTAATTTTAATTCTTTTTATTTTAATAACTTCTAATTATTTGGTAATTGATTCACTAAATTGTATTTAATAAGACATCGTTGAAAATATTTTTTAAAATTCCGTAACGTAGGAGGGAGGGAGGGTTCAAACCATTTTGTTACGATTTGTTACATGGGTAGGGGAAGGGTAGAAAATTGGCAAAAAAATATGTTACGTGATTTATGAATGTCCCCTAAAGTTACAATTTATCTATAGCATTTTATGACTTGTCTACAGCACTTTAAAAAAATCAAGCCAAAGTGGTCGGTAAGCGACCTTAAGGAAGGGTTTCGTAGTCTGCAGGATTAAAAATCTTTCAGCATAGGGGTCTAAGAAGCCGAATTTTCAAATTTCTTTATTTGCCTTAGATTTTTACCACTAATATCAAAAGAAGGAGAATATAACATAAAAAATTTGATTCCCTATCGCAATTATACTTGCTAAGAGCTTTAATTTGAGCCGTGCCCGCGGGATATCGAACTAAAAGAAAAGTTTTTAGCATGGGGGTCTGAAAAACCAAATTTCCTCTTTTTCTTATGATTCTTATTTTTTAACCACTTATATAAAAGAGGGGAATATAACATAGCGAATTTTATTCCCTATAGCAATTCCACATGACAAGAGCTTCAATTTGAGCCTTGCTCCAGGGAGATCAGACTGAAAGAAAAGCTTTCAGCATAGGGGTCTCAAAAACAGAATTTTCTCATTTGGTCTTATTTTTCTTATTTCTTAACCACTGATATAAAAAGAGGAATATAACATGGAAAATTTTATTTCATATCGCAATTCTACATGCCAGGAGCTTGAATTTAAGCCACGACCGGGGGAAATGTGACTAAAAGAAAAGCTACCAGCATAGGGGTTTTAAAAATCAAATTTCATCATTCTTCTTATTTTTCAACCACTAATATAAAAAAGGGAATATAACGTAGCAAATTTTATTTCATATCGCAATTCCACATACCAGGAGCTTCAATTTGAGCCGTGCCGGAGGAAAATTCGAGGAAAACAAAAAGCTTCACCGCACAGCTTCCAGCATACCAAATTTCGTCACTTTTCTTATTTTTTTACCACTGATATAAAAAAAGGGAATATCACATAGCAAATTTTATTTCATATCGCAATTCTAAATGCCAAGAACTTCAAGTTGAGTCGTACCTGAGAAAAATTGGACTCAAAGGAAAGCTTCCAGCATAGGGGTCACAAAAACCAAATTTCCTCATTTTTCTTTACTTTTTTTATTTTTTAACCACTGATATGAAAAGAGGGAATACAATATAGCAAATTTCATTCAATATCGAAAATCTACATACCAGGAGCTTTAATTTGAGTCGTACCGAAGGAAAATTTGAGGAAAACAAAAAGCTTCCAGCATAGGGGTCTCAAAAACCAAATTTTCTCATTTTTCTTATTTTTATTATTTTTTGACCACTGATATACAAAAAAGAAAAATATTGCATGTCAAATTTTATTTCTTATCGCAATTCTACATGACAGGAGCTTCAATTTGAGTTGCACCCGAAGAAAATTGAAGGAAAACAAAAGCTTCCAGCATAGGGGTCTAATAAGCCAAATTTCCAAACTTCTACTTTTTTAGCTTTTAACCACTGCGCAGTGAGGCAGAATCGTCAAATCATGACAAGAAGTCATATATATTGAGTTTTAGTATATAAACTTGAAATTTTTAAAATTACATTCTAATATAACCAGTCAATCATGTGGTAAAATATTTTCAATTAGCATTAACTTTTAACACGTTTCGTAGCTACAGAAAGACGACCCTATCATAGTTATGTATTCGCAAAATGAGTTTTAAAAAAGTGGTCAAAAAAGGTCAATGTGATCTTTTTAGAAATCAGTTCCTTATGATTTTCATTTTAAACTCTGAAAGAATATTTTGCGGTTTTTTGCAGTATTTAAAGTTATTCTGAAAATTCTATTCCATTATGTTTACAAAAAGTGACTTGTAATCTTCGCACTACCCTTCATCCTAATAATAATAATTATGTGAGTAAAAATTACATTTTAATATCAAAACTGTAGATTTTTTATTATGCTAATGTGAATTTATACTCAGTTAAGGTGAATCACTTAATTCATCATATTAAAATCCATTCTTCATTTTAATTTTTAGATTATTTGACCTTTAAAGATTTTAACGTGTATATCCAAACATCCTAAACATTTGATTAATTTAATGAATAATTTTCTTTTCGTATAAGCCTACTACGGTTACATTGAGAATTTTATGTATTAATGATAGATGGTATTTGAACAGTACTGTTGAGGAAGATTTAGAGAGTATGAGCGAAGTTTTCGAAAAAAAGTCACTAGTGTGCATTAAAAATGTGACTAATGTTCTTCTGAATTCGAAAGAATTTGATGAAATTTATCAGAATTCCAGACCTATTTTAACGAATTCAGGATAAATTCATAAGAATTCAGAGTGAATTCAAAATGATTCTAATGAATTGCATATAATCCAAGAAATTCCATTATCTCATTAAGAATGGAGTGAATTTAAAATAATTGAAGAAAATTCAAGATACTTTGATATAGTTAATAAGAATTTGAGTGAATTGAGCCAGATTGAAAAAACTGAAAAATTTCCATTGAATTGAGTAAATTGGGAGTGAACATAATTGAGGGCGAATTCAACAATATTTAAATAAATTGAAAAAAATCCAATAGTAGAAAAAACGAGTTAAATAATTCGAGTGAATTGAGAAGAATTTGAGGAAAATAAGAATTCAAGAAAATTCATAAAAATTCAAGGGAATTCAAGAAAATTTGACGAAATTCATACGAATCCAAGGTGAATGTAAATAAATTCAAGTGAATGCAAAAAATGTTAGAATCCCAAAAAATTCTTTTGAATTCAGATAAATGTGAGTCGATAGAAATCTGATAAAATTCACGAGAATTCAAGGTGAATTTGAAAATCTTCAAGTTGAATTTAAAAGAATGAAAATCCAAGAATCATCTATTTAATGATTCTTGGAGAAGTTTTTATTTTTATAAGAAGATTCATGCAGCCTGTTTGAAATTTTTTGAATAGAATTATTTCCTGCCTTTAATATAAGAATGTCTAATCGGCCAAATCGAAAAAGATTTACGCGTAGAAGTTTCTTCTGAACACTCAAGCTTGTCATAAAAAAAACGAGTAAAAGAAGTTCCTTAGAAGTTTGTTCTAAGATGAAAAGGAAAGTTGTATAAATCTTTGTGGGACTATTTCGAGTTCAAGACTAGGTGTCTTCTAATCGATCGTATCTTTAAAAAAAAAAAATGAACAGAAAAATGAAAATCCAAAAAGGCTCCATTGAATCAGTGGATTTCAAGGAAATTCCAAAGAATTCAAAGGAACTCAATAGAATTCAAATGAATTCAATAGAATTTAAACGAATGCAAAAAATTCGAGAGAATTCAAGAAAATTCAGAAATAGGTATAGACCTAAGTTCAATAGTGGTTGAACTTTGAGTTCTTTGTTAGAATTTATGGAAAGAAAAGTGACTAAAGTGATCTTTTCATTTAAAAATGTGACTATAGTGACTTTATCTAAAAAAAAGTTACTAAAAAGTGATTTGAGAAAAAAATTTCCGAAGAGTGACTGCGTGGAAGCTGTGTGCATCTGCAATTTTGAATTTTGCATTTCTGATGCCGGATTCGGAATCAGCATCCTCAAAAACATATAATAACTGGCTTTTCGCAAAATTTTATTTTTTTGAATGAAAATGTGAAAAAAATTTGATTCGACTTCTGAAAAATAAAGACCATTTGTTGATCATTCAAACAAATTTTAGAAACAAAAACATAAATTTGTCATTTTTTAATAGATTCGTTTCGTTTGTTTAACAGAATCGACAATAAATATCTTGCTTATAGTTTTTTATGCGATTCTTTGATGTTGGACAATAAGTGTTATTTGTTTAAACAAAATACACTGAATTATTTTTTTTGCGAAATAAATTGCAGATATGTTAACAATACCTCTTGCTACGACACTTGGATACTCATCAATAATTTCTACTTGTTTAAACAAATTTAATAAACACATTCATTGTTTCGCCATTTTTCAATATATAGATTTCGTTTTTACAACATAATCAATTAAAAGTGTTTAATCAATGGAACTTAACTTGATATTTTGCTGTGGAATGATAATTAAAATTTTAAAAAATAGATATAATAAACAAATTAATCTAAGACTGTTTTTCAACGAAAACACATCCTTGTGTTTGTTGTTATGGAATTGACTAAAACTTTTAAACAATGTCTCTTTGTTATAATACTTTATTATCCGGCAGGTAATGTTCATTATTTTAACAATTTTTTATAAGAATAGCTCAAAATTATGAACAATGTTTAAAAAATTCTCAGTTCGTTAATGTTTGACCACTGCTTTCCGAAGCTAAGGCACTTCTCCTTTAACTTCGATAGGTAATAATTTCAGTAAATTTGAGTCATTTGAAGCTTATATCATTGATATGCTTAAAGAAGTTCTTTTAAAGAAATGTTAATAATTATTTGGCAGTAGAATTTCTTAACAAAAGGATTCATACTGAATTGCGAGTGAGTGAATATTTTATAAAAACACCATTTTATTAGTGGGAACATGAACGAAGTGAAAGTTTCCTAAACATCCTTCATAATTTCTACCTTTTCTATGAACAATTGTTAAATTAATAATGTATCTTTCTGGATAATAAAGTTTCATAACAGAGAGACATTGCTTATAAATTTTAGTCGAGTTCATGAAAAACAATAAGGTGTTTCTATTATCAAACGGCCTTACGATAATTTGTTCATTAAATATTTAAAAAATTGTGAATTGTTATCTGGCAGCAAAATATCACATTCAAGACCCATTGGTTATACACTTTTAGTTGATTATGCTAAAGAAACGAAATCTATCTGCTAAAACATGGCCAAATTATGCAGTTATTGATTAAATTTTTTAATAACAATTACAAATTGTCAGCTATTAGTATAACATAACAACAGAGTGCTACTGGCAAGATATAAGGAACTGATTCCTTTGAATAAACGAAATTTATATGTTGAAAAATTACAAAACAATTGAGTTGTTGATTAAATTTATTTAAACAAATAAAAATTATTGTTTAATACCTAAGCATCATAGCAAGAGGTATTTTCAATATATCTGCAGTTGATTTTGCAGAAAAAAACGAGTTCCATGTAGTGAAAAATGACAGTATTATATATTTGTTTACTTATTTTGTTTAAACAAATAACACTTATTGTCTAGCAATAAAGCAACGCATAAAAAAGCCATAGGCAAGATATTTATTGACAATTCTATTAAAAATGACAAACTTATAGACTTATTATAAAATTTGTTTAAATAATTAACAAATGGTCTTTATTTTTGAGAAATTATATCAAAATCTTTTTTAATCAGATTTTCCCTCAAAAATTCACACCTGAAGTTGTCAAATATCGTTTTTAATAAAAAAACTGAATTCTGTTGACCCATTTGTTTGTAAAAATTTTTAAAACAATTTAATATATACCTGATACTACTGGACGTCATTCATGATAAGTTTCCACACTATTCATGTGTACTTTCGAATAAATTGAACAACTTTCTACAACATGGCACCTTCGAGAAAATTTAAAAAAAAATTAATTTTCATTATTGAATACAAAAAATAAAATAAGTTTTTTAAGAATGTGTCTCGAGAACTTTATTATAAATTGTCTGAGCTTTAATTAGAAAAAAATATATTCAAATTGATTGAAAAGTTTTGGCTAAAAGTTAATTTGTCCAGGAACACTACATTCGGCCTCACTGTGCGTCATTATAAGGGTTTCCTGCATAGCCTACAAAACCGTAAAAACATAGGAAAATCCTTAAAAGTTTTTAGATGATTCAGAATAAATCTATTCAGATCATTACATTTTTAAAAATATAAAAAGGTAATAATCCAAAACAATAACACATTTCTAAAAATTGCTAACTTGATCAAATTTTGTATACTATGTTTAAATTAAAATAGATATTTTTTGGTAAATTGAGCTAATCATTAATATCTCAATTAAAATAAATCCGAAATCGGAATGAAATGTACTTTCTTTTTGAAAGTCTTATGCACTAAAATAGAACAAAAAAAATCTACCAATCAAAAATAGACTTCGAAACTACCTACCTTACGGGTCACTAGAGACAAATGTACAATAAATATTAAACAAAATGCAAAAAGAGGGAGAAAAAGAATGAATCAGCCAAACCAACCTTTCACTCTTTTTCTTTCACGTCTTTTTTATACTACTGGGGACCCAACATGTTTCTAAGGAAATTTAGACTTCCTCATCAGGTATAATTTATAGGAAGACTACAGTTATGAATAACGAAACCTAGATTTATTGAATTCAATTATTACCTGAAAATAAAAATAAATGAATTAATATCAAATGTTCTTTGGTCCCTCCCTCTTTTTTATTTTATTGTGAATTTATTGTACATTTGTCTCTAATGAGCCATAAAGTAGGTACTTTTGAGGTCTATTTTTGACTTGTGGATTTTTTTGTGTTGTATTTTAGTACATAAAACTTTTCATAAGAAAGTGGATTTCATTTCGATCTCCAAGAAATTTTAAAAGAGGGACGTTGAGCAAAGATTTGTTCCAATCTGCTGGGTTGCCTATGAATACTGTTGAGATTTCTGTTAATTGAGGTATTACGGATTAACTCAATTTAATGAAAGATATCTATTTTTATCCAAATATAGTATACAAATTTGAGAAAGTTTGCAAATTTTAGATATGTGTTACTGTTTTGGATTATTACCTTTTTTTATTTTGAAAAATGAAATAAAACACTATGATCTATTTCCTTCATTTCTCATGTTTTGTTTACATAAATTTTATAATAATTTTTTCAGGTTCCTTTAGGTTACAATTTCTTTTATCTGTTTAATTGTCATCTTGGTACTTATCGAAAAAATAAGGTTTCCAGAAGGGTGTACATAAATTGAGGTATAATTAATATAATTAAAATGTAAACCTGGTACATACACTGGAACTCCACTATAGAAACCGTGTCGGGGAAACCCTCAATGGCCTTCATTCTATCTTGGAGCTCTCCAAACCATAAACAATCGGGACCGTGTGAACCATTTCTGTTGGAGTTTTGTCTTGAAAAATAATTTTTTGTATTTTACCCATTTTGATTTTATAATATCATAATGAAAGTGAAAATGCTTGTGCTCAAAAATCAAACTTTATCAAAGTACTGATTTTTAAGTATGTACGTACATATATCAGGGTGGCCATTTTAA
>JAUMHM010000049.1:12442631-12486080 GCA_032362435.1 Melikaiella ostensackeni
GAAAGAATAAAATCCTATTCGAATGCCTCAAGCAATATTTGAATGCAATAAACTTTCTTCTTACGTAAAGAATAATCATTTTCAATCGAAAATTTCATTGAAAGCAAGTTTGAGGATGCATTAATCAAACAGTCAAGAATTTGAACGAACATACCCGATGTGCCGGTTCGTAATCCCCGAAAGTCCTTTTTGAGCCAGTTCGTAACCCAATGATGAGCCGGTTCGTAACTGGCTTATCAATGCAAGTGAATTCGGGATTACAGGCTTTATTCAATTAATTTCACAATTCTTAAGCTTTTATTTGAAGGAGTTGATTTTTTGAGACTTGTCAAAGTTGACACTTACTGGCGTCAATAGCAGTCAATAGCAAATTACGCGAAGTGCGTCAATTCGTATACTAACCTCACAATCGATTCGAGGACTGTCAATTTCTGAATTAAGCATTCATTTGTTGTTTTTGATCAATTTTCAAAACTAAATTATTTCGAACAGGAATCGTTTACTATTAAAAGACATTGAATTGAAAGCATGTATCGAAACATTGAAATAGGTTTGGTTTCATTTCTAAATCTTGTATAATTTTATCGTTTGAAAGTATGTAATTATATTTTACAGTTACAAGAATAATTAAAACCAATGCTTAGTTAAATAATTAATTTTGAACTGGAATGTCCAAAATCTTATTGTTTTAAATTTACATTAGTGAAATATGGTAATTGACTAGAATTGCGGCTTTTGCGAAGTTTCATAATTTGATTAAAGTTACCCTCAAAACCCATCCTTTAGAACCCTAAGTAGTGAAATGAGATTTTTGCAATATATTGAAGTTTATTAACTTTTTTTTGACCATTTTCTTCCTAGGTAATTACTAATTAATGTATCACGTATTTTTATTATGTTCTAAAATACATAATATGATGTGTAAAAAAATACTAATAGTATTTGAGTTTCATTATAGCTTTTTAAAAGATAGTTCTTCAAAATGTGCTTAATTCTCAAAAATATTACAAATTTTATGTAGTTTTATATGAGTGGTCCAGAATAAATTATTTATTGACTGTTTCTCTACTTTCTTCAATAATTCTTTTGATATTTTAATATTATTTATTTTTATACTGATTTTTCTGTAGTGATTTTCTTTTAATAATTCTTATAATATTTTCCTATAATCGAGCAAAAATTAAGAAAATCCATTATAGAAAAATCATCCTAGGCCTGTACTGAATTTAATAAAAATAAATGGCACATTGATTAGAAGGTGGTATTTGATAATGAATAAAAGGCTCTTAGGAGGGTACCAATTAAGACGTTTGAAGTTAAACAATTTCAAATTAAAAACTTTAATTTATTAAATAAATTCCAAATCAAAGCCTTCGATATCAAATAACCTGTAAATGAGGAATACTTAAAATTATACATTTCGAAAGACTTGGAAGCTATAAAAATGGAGAAATTTGTATTCTTCGGCTCACTAATGTGAAAACTGAAAATGAAGGCGATGAAAATTTGGCAGATTAAAAATTAAACTTCGAAAATTGTATACACATAATGGGAACGGTTAAGAGTGAATATTTTTTAATTAGTTATCTTTAAAATAGAAAAGTTCAATTTCGAATCAACAAAACTGAAATAACGTTTGAAATTTGCGGCACAATGCAAAATTGAAAATGTCGGAATAAAACATTCAAAATTAATAATTTAATACTGATGCATATTTAAAATTTAACTCACTATATAATAACTTCAAATTAAAATCGTGTACTCTCGAAAAATTCCGAAAGAGCATTAAAAACTGAATATTTTTAAAGTAGCTTTCTAATTTTTCAAGCTCCTTTCCGCATTAATCTGTGTAAAAATAATAAGAATTTGCTTCAAAAATAAAACCATGCAAGAACCAAGCATTAAATATTAAATTATTTTAAGCAAACGACCTCAAACGCGTGCTATGCACGCGTTTAGTTTCTTCTGTTCAAGGGTAAAATAATTTTTAATACAAGTTCAAAATGATAAATAAATTAAACTACATCATGCGGTTGTCTATGCCAATATTTCAGCGTTGCCAATAAACATGAATAATGAAATTCTTGCTTATTTGCAGTTTCAAACATTCAAACCTGGAAAATGTTTTATTTTAATTATTCAAAACTAAACTACAAATTACATCATTCGAAGCAAAATTTTCCTGAATTCTAAGTTTCTAAAATTGAAAATTAAATACTAAAACTTTTAAAATTGTTCAATTTTTAGTTCGAACTAATAATGTTACTATTCTAGGGATTAAGCTTTCTAATTTTGATAGGTTTTATATATTAATATAATATTCATATTAATTTATATTATATATTAATTAAACTTAAACATTATTTAAAAATAAAAACATTCAAAATTGTAAGAATTTTAAAGCAGTAGACTTAAAAATGAAATAAATTAGAATTTGAAGTCTCAATGCTTATATAATCTCCAAACGTGAATCATTAAAAATGTTCATGTTTTTCAACCTTAAAGCTATAAAAAATCGAACAATTTGGATGTTGAAACTTTAAATATAAATAAATCTCACTTCTAAGTATGCAAAATTGAAAATTTGTTAACCTAAAATTTTCCCAGTCTCAAAACTGAATAAGTTTTTGTTTAATATTCTGTGAAATGTATGTACAATATAAAATCAGAAGCCTGCTTCGATAATGTGCAATTTAAAGTTGAATATACCTCTTGAAATAAACAAATTGTATATTTCAAAATTTGTAACGCTTCCCTTAAAGCATTTGAAAAGTTAAGAAAATCGAAAGCAAATGTTTTAAAGTTTAAGGTTCAAGGGTGAACAATTTAAAGCTTGTGGCCTCAAAATTAATCTTTGTTAGAACTATGCATTCAAAAGTTTATAATTTTATATCGTAAGCGTAAAAATTTGGAAGAAAAAAATTCACAGTAGATTTTTTCACTGAAAATTTATGAGATATTTATGAAATATGTTGACGCAGACAAAATGAGGAAATGTGAGAGTAAAAAGTTTGATCATATTTGGATAAGTATTAATAATAATTATGTATTATTGCGGCGCTTAAAATTTGAAAGTTCAATCTTACACAATATAAGCTTTTTTTTTGTCAGCGAGAGAAACTTACTGGAATTTATTCAAATAGAAAATAAAGTTTTAGTCGTGCCGAGATGTTCTTAAATCTTTTGAAATTCTGAAATTCTTGAAGTTTATTCTAAGGGTGTGAACATTGCAGGATTTTTCTTTTGTGTACTGTATTAGGTAGTAAGTTTATATTATTATATTTTATATTTAAAAAAAAAATTGTTCACTTATGATTTTCGTGAGTTTTGCCAATTTTAGTGGTCTTCAAATTGCTATTATCTATGAGAAAAAATGTCTTGAAATAAAATGAAATCATGACATGCTATTATAATTCCAACTAGATGAGTTTCAGGTTAAAAATTCTTCCAATTTTTGAAAAATCAATGTTAATCTAGCTGAATGCAGAAATTTTTTTTTCTCAATAAAAAAAAAGAATTCCTGTATTCAGCATAAATTTTTTTTCATCTTTTTTAAATCTTGTATTTTTACTTGCTACCCAAAACATTACACAAAAATAATTTCTATACCGCTTTTCGAATCAATAAAATAAATTCGAAAAATTTAAGAATTTCGAAAGTTTCAAAAACATCGTGGCACCACTAAAACCTTTTAAACAGTTAAAAAAAATTCAGTGAGTTTCTTTTACTAAGAGGAAAAATTTGGCAGGGTACTGTTTTGTAATATTGAACTTTCAATTCTCAACCGCCACTTTAATAATTATCGCAAGGAATTCATATTGAATAAAAGTATTTTGGTATCTATTAAAAATGGCGCTCACAGTAGACATGCTAATAGCTGGTTTTTTGTAATTTTTGAAAAGTTTTAAAATCGTAGAACTTTTTAAAATTGCGTTCAACAGAAAAATGTTATGACAATTATTTATGAATCTTTTCGACGTCTACTAAAAATCACAATCATTACTTGTGGATCTCTTCAAAAAAGCCTAGAAAAGGGACTATTTGTACCGAAATTTTGTCAAAAATAGCCGCATTTTTCTGGTACATGCAGGCACTGCTATTTATTAATTGCAAATATAAATTCTTCAAATTCAAACTATTTCTAACTAAAGATTTTAAAGAATTGAATTACATATTTTGAATCGAAAAACTAAATACTTGTTAAATTTTGAGTTTGAAAAGTTGAAAATTGAATATCTTTTGTTTAAAGTTGTCTAAATGAGACAATCAATCTATAGTCAATACATAAATGTAGAGAGCTCAACAAAATCCTAAAAAATGATTTTGAATGAAGGACTCGAAATGAAATGATCTTAAACTGAAACGTTCAAAATTGGATGGTTTCTTTAATTATGAGTAATTAAAGTTTCTGAGAGCTGACTTTTCAGATTCAGCAAATTTTGAGAAGTTTCCCATGTAAAAATATTTCGTCTTGGGTTTTGTCTTGGTGAAAGTCGATCAAGACGTTTTCAAGACTTTTTGAAGATGTTTTGAAAGTTTGGCTTATGATTCAGAGCCAGGCTTTATTTATTTGTTGAACCACAAAAAAGGTTTCCAGTTCCTATAGTACCTGCCCTGACGACAAGGGTCATCTTTATAGCGTTATAAAAGCTAATCCTTATTTATGTTTAAACAATTTCGGAAATTTATTACACGATTTGCATATTAAATAAATTTATTTTATTTCATTTGTTGTTACTGTTACACTTGTTTGGCTTGAATTTTAAAAATTTTGTCCGTTTTTCCGTATTTCATACGGTTTAGGAGATCCTTATAGAAAACTACAATATTCATGTTGTTGAAGCAAATTTTAGATCGCTATAGTTATGTAGACCTACAAACTCTGTTTTTTTTTTTACTTTCAATTGGCTATTTTGGTCCCTTTTCCATTGGCCCTTAGCCAAGACATAACTTAAATGTTTATATCTTGAGAAAAGTTTAGTTCATCTTGCCACTGTGAGCTACAATCATAAACATATGACAAAGTTTGATTTCTATGAAGTCTGGCTTATGAGATGGAGCTAGACTCCAATGTCTTGAAGACCTGGTGGTACGTCTTGAAGCAAATCCAAGACGAAATATTTTTACATGGGATAAGACACTATTTGACAATTAAGTTAATCAACTTTAAGGGGTTCAGTATGAAGAAAGTTTTGAATTCTTGATTCTAATTTAAAAATCATTCAGTTTTAAGCGAAGTATGAAGTTATTCAATTAAGAAATTTTTACATTATAAGTTCCTAAAATCAGGTAAAAACTGTTATAATATGTGTGACAATGTTAAAAATAGATATCCCAATTCAAACTAAAGCATTTTTATGGAACGGAACAGCACGGGGGTGAAGCATGTGGGGATCTAAGAGCACCAAACCACGGTGATCGTTGAGGAACTGTAAAAATAGTTGCTCAATTCATAACCGCAGTTTTGCATGCCGACATTGGCGGGGCATTTGAATTGCTCAATATTTATCACATCCATTTTTCAATCAAAATAATGAAATTATAAGAAGAAATTGTTCAGTAAACTAATAATTCATTGAGAACTCACTCGTAGTGAATTTTTTTATTTTGTAATTACACTTTAGAATAACAAATTGCTAAAAGAGAATTTATAATGAAGTATGTGTTGGTAGAACAATGCCCTCTTGATATTTCATTATTTTGATTGAGAAAAAAGTAAAGTGATTGACAAACGTTTCAATTAATGAAGATCTAACGGTACTATTTAAAAATACTTAAATTATAATAGAAGTATTTAAAAATAATAAAACGTTTTCAAACTTTGAAATAATTTATTATCGAACTCAGAACGTGACAATAGATACAATATTTTTTTTCGACGTGTAACAATATTCAAATATAGAAATATAAACTATACACTTAAATCAGTCAACTATTGTATGTCTAAAAAGTGAACCAACGGCTGGGACAAGATAATGATTGGAGAAGTTTATTTAAACTGAAATTTAGAAAGATAGAGTGGAACAATAAGACTTGCCAAACTTTTTCTTAGCAGAAAATAATTTAATACATTCATCTAAAAAGTGAATCAAAATTTGAGGCCGCATCTTTGAATGTGTAAATACTTCAGAATGTTGATCATTAAAAACAAAACTTTTTATTGAACCCCGTCGTATAAAATCGAAAAATTTTATAGAATTAGTCATTGATGGTTAAGTTACTTTTTAAAAGGAACTAGTTATCTTACTTCTTTAGGTACTTCTGTATTTTCGATATATATATATATATATATATATATATAAAATTTATTTTTTACACAACTTCACTCATATCTGTCAAGTGACCTAGTTACCACTCCCACTTCTGGAAGAGTTACAACATCCCAAGACACCAACAGAAAATTTTTTAGATGATGTTGAATTTTCAGCAGAATACATGATTTTTCAACAAAACAGATTAACTTTCAACTCAAATGATGAATCTTCAAACAAAACAAAAAAATTAATTTTAACAGAAAAGTTCAACTTTCAACCAATGTTGAATTTTCAACCAAAAAGATGAAATTCCTACCAATTAGTTCAACCTTCATCTAAACAATATGAATTCTAAACCAATAATGAAATAGTTAAATTTTCATTCTGAAAAATCAATTTTCAACGAAAAAAGATGAATTCACAAAGAAAAATATATCAATTCAACAAAAAGAGATTTTAATTTTCAATCAAAAACAGTTGAAATCAATCAAAAAGTTAATTTTCAACCAGAGTTGAATTCCCAGTTAAGAAAGGAAGAAAATCAACTAGATTGTTGAAATTTCAAGCCAAAAAGGCGAATTTTCTACAAAATAGTTGAATTTTTAACCCGCGAATATGAATTTTCGACAAAACGTTCATTCTCAACCAATTGGTTGAATTTTCTATCAAAATACTTAAAGTTTCACTTCAAAAAGACGAATTTTCAACAAAACAAAAAACTTGGAATTTCAACCTGCAAATGTGAATTGTCTACCAGAATAGTTGAATTTTCAATCCAAAAATACCAATTTTCAACAAAATAGTTAAATTTTCAACCGAATAGAATGATTTTCTATTGAAAAATTGATTTAAAGAAAAAAAATGAATATTCAACTCTGAAAATAATTTTTTTCCTTTCTGAAAGTGTTTGTACAGATTTTAGAAAATTTTTAATTTCAGGATGAGCGAAAAATTGTAATTTTCCTATATTGGGCTATAAATCTCTATGGTTATATGCCGCTCCAATTTCAATAATGAAAAGGAAAAAATAGTTGCAAAAGAAATAAAATTGATCGATTGTCGTATTTCATAGTTTTCTGAAAAAATTTCTAGTTATAATTACAGGCAAGTGAAATTATATTCCATAGATGATGTATAATTATACTCAAAATGTTCACATAAACTTTGTATGGATTACTTTCTTTCAAACTGCACTTTTGTAAATTTTGTTTACCGTTTCTTCTACACTTTTGCACTTTTAAATGTGTTTACTCACCTGCATTAACACTGACCCTATCTTCCAAACACAAATAATTAAAAACTTTCCAAACTCAAAACAAACTTTCGGTGAAGTCAGTTACTTCTCATAACCTCAAAATTACGCAACATTTTAGAAGACATTTAAACCAAAACTTTAAAACTGCTTGACGTCACGTTGAAATCTGATTGGCCACTCCAATCCCCACTTTTGCATGCATGCAATTCTCCCCTTCCAACGCTCTGCTTCACCCCCATGGGGAACAAATTCCTTTTTGCTTCAAGTGCGAAAACAATTTTGTAAGATGTCAGACTGGCGTATATTAATACATTGTCACATTCACATGGCAGAAAAAGCCACGAGACAATAAATACGCGAAAAACGACGGGAAACACAGGAACTTCAATTTGGACAAAGTCAATGAATGAATGAATGAATGAATAAATGAATGAAGTTGTAGATTATTATAATAAATTTTACTCTATTTTTTAAAATTATTGAAAAAATTATTTCATTTCTTTATATCTATGTTAAGCGCACTCCACTTTGCTTGTGCAAGAGATGTGACGTTTTTTTAGAACTGAATAAAGTATGATGACGATCGTGTGAAATGGGTCAACTCAAATTCTAGCAAATGATGAGACTGAATAAGACTACACTCCTCAGGTTTGAAACCTCTCGCAATTAGGAGCTACTGTGGCCTTTGAAAATTCCCCTCTGGGCATTTGCCCTCTGTAATGAAAACCTGAATATTATATAAGCAGGCTTTTCTGAAGCCATGAAACTGTCAACATTGCCCCTTTTGCTATTAACAAATAATGTTTCATTGAAGCCTAACAACTGATAGTTTTAAATTTCAATGACACCCTTTCAACTTTTCAAAATTTCTAGGGTAAAAAACAGAAAAAAAGAAAGACAAAGCTTGAATTGCTTGCGATTCAGAATGATGGAAACTTTTCCTTTTGAAATGTGGGAAACACTTAATTTTGGGGTCACGGTAACATTTTTAATGAATATTTCAATAGATTTATGAATCGACTCAAAGAAAAATTGAAAATGTAGTATGTTTAGTAATCAAGGTAACTCTAGTGAATTTGAATTGGAATTAACTTGTTAATTGATTATTATAATTTCTTCAATATCCTTACTTTTTAACGACTGATGTCAAAAGAAGAAGAATATAATACAACAAATTTTATTTCTCATCGGAATTCTACATGCCAAGAGCTTCAATTTGAGCCATACTCGAGGAAAATCGGACTGAAAGAAAAGCTTCCAGCTAGGGGTCTAAGAACCCAAAATTCCGAATTTCTTTATTTTCCTTAGTATTCAATGACCGATATTTAAAAAAGAAAGAATGTAATACAGCAAATTTAATTCTTTATCGCAATTAAGTGCTTCAATTTGATCCACAACCGAGGAAGATTGGACTAAAAAAAAGCTTCCAGCATATAGGGTTCTATGAAGCCAAATTGCCAAACTTCTCCATTTTCCTTAGCCTTTAACCACAAACATAAAGATAGAAGAATATAACACAGCAAATCGTATTCTTTGTCGCATTCAAAAGCTTTATTTTGGGCTATTCTCGAGGAAAATTGGACTGAACGAATGCTTCCAGCACATAGGGGTCTAAGAAGTCAAAAATCCAAATTTCTCAATTTTCCTTAGTCTTGAACCACAAATGTAAACAGAGAAAAATATAACATAGCAAATATGATTATTTATCGCAATTAAAAGCTTCGATTTGAGCCATCTCCGAAGAAAATCGGACTAAAAGAAAAGCTTCCAGCATAGGGCTCTAAGAACACAAAATTCCAAATTTTTTTATTTTCCTTGGTTTTTAGCGATCAATATTAAGAAAAGAACGAATCAAATACAGCAAATTTAATTCTTTATCGCAATTGAGATCTTCAATTTGATCCACACCCGACGAAGATTGGACTAAAAGAAAGCTTCCAGCATAGAGGGGGTCTAAAAAGCCAAATTTGAAAATTCCTCCATTTTTCTTACTCTCTAACCACTAATATAAAAAAACGAGAGTATAACGCAGCAAACTGTATTCTTTATTGAAATAAAGAGCTTTGATTCCAACTATTCCCGAGGCAAATCGGACTTAAAAAAAAACTTTCAGCATAGGGATCTAAAAAGCCATATTTCCAAATTTCTCCATTTTCCTGAGTCTCTAACCACTAATATTAAAAAAAAAGAATATAAAACAACAACCTGTATACTTTATCGCATAGAAGATCTTTATTTTGAGCTATTCCCGAGGAAAATCGGACTAGAAGAAAGCTTCCAGCATTTATGGGTCTAAAAAGACAAATCTGCAAATTTCTTCATTTTCCTTAGTTTCAAACCACTTATATAAGCAGAGAAAAATTTAACATAGCAAACTTAATTCTTCATCACAATTAAGAGCTTTAATTTTAACCGTCCCCGAAGAAAATCTGACTAAAAGAAAAGCTTCCAGCATATAGGGGTCTACAAAGCCAAATTTCCAAATTTCTCCATTTTTCGTAATTTTTAACTACCAATATAAACGAAGAAGAATATAAAATAGCAAACCGTATTTTTTATCGCATTCAAGAGCTCTATCTTGAGCTATTCCAGGGAAAAATCGGACTAAAAGAAAGCTTCCAGCATATAGGGGTCTAAAAAGCCAAATTTCCAAACTTCTCCGTTTGCCGTAGTCTTTAATCACTAATATAAAGCAAGAAGAATATAAAATAGCAAACCGTATTCTTGATCACATGTGAGTGCTTTATTTTGAGCAATTCCCGAGAAAAATCGGACTAAAAAAAAGCTTCCAGCATATAGGGGTCTAAAAAGACAAATTTCCAAATTTCTCCATTTTCCGTAGTCTTTAACCACTAATATAAAGCAAGAAGAATATAAAATAGCAAACCGTATTCTTTATCGCATTCGAGTGCTTCATTTTGAGATATTTCCGAGAAAAATCGGACTAAAAGAAAGCTTCCAGCATATAGGGGTCTAAAAAGCCAAATTTCCAAATTTCTTCATTTGCCGTAGTCTTTAACCACTAATATATAGCAAGAAGAATATAAAATAGCAAACCGTATTCTTTATCGCATTCGATTGCTTTATTTTGAGCTATTCTCGAGAAAAATCGGACTAAAAAAAAGCTTCCAGCATATAGGAGTCTAAAAAGCAAAATTTCTTCATTTTCCTTTCTTTTAAACCACAAATATAAACAGAGAAGAATATAGCATAAAAAATCTAATTGTTTATTGCAATTAACAGCTTCAATTTGAGCCATCCCCGAGGCAAATCGGTCTAAAAGAAGAGTTTCCAGCATGAAGGTCTAAAAAGCCAAATTTCCGAATTTCTCCATTTTCCTTAGTCTTTAACCACTGGTATAAAGAAAGAAAAATATAAAGCAGTGAATTGAATTTTTTATCGCATTTAAGAGATTCAATTTGAGCTATCCCCGAGGACAATCGAACAAAAAGAAAAGATTCCAGCATAGGCGTCTAAAAAGCCAAATTTCCTAATTTCTCCATTTTCCTTAGTCTTTAACCACTGGTATAAAGAAAGAAAAATATAAAGCAGCGAATTGAATTTTTTATCGCATTTAAGAGCTTCAGTTTGAGGTACCCCAAGGAAAATTGGAATGAAAGAAAAGCTCCCAGCGTAGGGGTCTAAAAAGCCAAGTTTTCGAATGTCTCAATTTTCCTCAGTCTTCAAGCTCTAATATAAAAAAAGAATATAACACAGCAAATTGTATTCCTTGTTGCAAATAACAGCTTTAATTTAAGCCATCCCCGAGAAAAATTGATTAAATGAAAGTTTTCAGCATATGTATAGGGGTTTCAAAAGCTGAATTTCCAAATTTCTCTGTTTTCCTCAGTCTTTAACCTCTAATATGAAAAAGGAGTATATAGCTTAGCAAATTGTGTTCTTTATCGTTATGTAATTTAAGTAATTAATTATTGAAATAAAGGTACAATAAATAAAAATAAAAAATAAATAATAAAATTTGGAAATCTGGCTTTTTAGACCTCCATGCTGGAGGCTTTTCTTTTAGTCCGGTTTTCCTCGGAATGGCTTAAATTAATTAATAATTGTATTTTCAAATTTCTTTATTTCCCTTAGTTTTTACCGACTGATATCGAAAGAAAAAGAAGAATGTAAAGCAGCGAATTTGATTCCTCATCGCAATTAAGAGCTTCAATTTGAGCCGTTCCCAAGGAAAATTAGACTAATAGAAAGCTTCCGGCATTGAGGGGGTCTAAATAGACAAACTTCATTTTTTTAGGTTTTAACAACTGGTAAAAAACCATAATTTCAAATCTAAATTGCTTACTTCTTCGAAGAATTTTGCGATACAGAAAATTTTGAAAACATTCAAAATAATTTCTTACTATACGAAACGAGTTAATATAAGTGTCTCATTTCTTATTCAGTAACGTTATGCTTTAATATTTTAATATTTCTTGTCTAATGAAAAGATTTTACTTACTGAATCAAATTTAATTGCTAAATATATAACAAATATTTTTCGCGAAACTCTTGTAGTGGAAAATTCGTTTGCCAAACATTCATGATTTCTATCAAAACTTTATAACGTTTAAAATTGAAAAGTTCCAAATTGTATAATTTTAAATAGTGACATTAATGAAAAACGTCCGAAAGGGAAAATCAAAACTTTTAAAAATCAATTTCGTTTTTCATTGTAAAATAGTCACAACTATACCTTGAAAAGATTCCTACTTACGAGTTGCAAGAAAGGAACAGAATAGAATAACTTTATTCTTTTGTGTTGCAGAGAAGTATTCACTATTGTTGGTGAAGAAATATTTCCTTAGAAAAACAAGTATTTTTCTTTACCTTTTTCAGAACTCTGCTTTATTGTAAATAATTCTCATTTTAATGCATCGATAAAAGAGATTTTTATAACTTAAATTACAACATCAAAGTATTGAATATGTCAAGAGCTCATGACTCATTTATACTAAAAAAGTAACGAGTTTCCATCACCGGGTGCAGAATAATAATGACTATAAAATTTGTTTACGACCCTCGTTAATGTAAAGGTGTAAAAATGTTTTTATCTGGAATAAACTAGTTTATTATCATTTTTCTTTACAAATTAGTATAATTTGCTGATTTTTAGATGCAAAAGATTATCTATCACTGAAATGAGTTCCTAATTAAATCTGATGAGGACCAAAAAAAATAAGTCTTCGAAAAAAATGTGCTTAATTAAACTTTCAAATTTTCTAATGAATCGTTATTCATGGAAAAAATTGAATTCAAATCCTAGGGAATTTTTCCACAAAAAAAGCGATGTAAAAAAACACAATAAATAATATTTCTTAAGTGACAAATTTTGAGACGTTACAATTTCTTTTCGTAAGCAAAAATCTTCCTTCTGTGGAAAAATACAATCGTTAATAATATTGTGGTTCTTGAGAGTGTAATTTAATATTTCTTTTCAGAATCGGTCCTCTTCTCCTTATAATACCTTAAATTCAGAAGTTTAAACCAAGAGAAACTCCAATGAAGTTTCATGAAGTTTGGAACGAACTTTCGGGAAGATAAAATATTTTGAGAAAGACAAGAGCGTAGGAAGTTCTATATAGAGTATGCATACATTTTCATAATATTTCATCATTATGGATAATTCAATCTCAGTTATTATTGATTCTGTACTTTCAGTTTACGTAGAATCCTAATAACTTAATAAATAATCAAGTGCCGCTAATTGGTGTGATTATATGACAATTTTTTTTTTCTTCTCAATGAATCTTGTAAATGTTCTGTTACGTATTCTAGAGTGATTCTAGATGAAATGAGGAATAATTGATTTATTGTAAGGAGAAGGCTATATTATTGGCGAATAATTCTCAATGCAATCTATTCAAAAAACTTAATTTTACTCAAATCTCTTTTATCACTATTTTCTTAATTACCCCGAAAACTTGTCAACATTCTTAACACTAGAGAATATTTTTAATTCAGTCGGACTCAGCAGCAATTTCAATTATGTTCTTAAAAACGTGGTAATATTATTTGAAATAATTCCCTCTGTCTCTTGTCCTGTACTACTAACTTACAGCTTCATCAAAAAATCATCAAAAAGAAAAAGTAAATGAATTTGTAGACCTATATATTCGGGTCAAATTTCTGGATGATTTCTCTAGGGATAGATTCCTTTATGAGGTCAAAGTGGTGAAGAGCTTTCAGGAATATAGTTTGTGATGTAGTCAGGTCGTTAAACAACACATCAAGGTTGCCAAACAATAGCACCAGTTAAACAGAATAGAGAAATTGGCATATAAAGTGAAATATCCTTGAAAATGGTTTGCACAATCACAAACTCATATATCTGCATTCATTATTGCTTGACTATTCATCTTTATTTATTGATTCTCAATTTATGAAGTTTCTCATATTTTCTTTTGTATTGGGTTCTTCTTTCTTCTTTATTTGTTTATACTCCTTCTCTCTCTTATGGATTCAAGAGTCTTTACAGAACCATTACACGTTTTTTTATCGACAATTCTTATGATCAGTTAATTTAATTATACACAAGATCTTAAAAAAATAGTAACATGATTGGAATCCTTGATCTTAATCCTCCAACATCAAGGTTGATCTCTTAACAACTCTATTGAGAAGAAACCCTCGCTTATATTAATAATTTCCGTACTGGAATTCGCCATAAAGTTTAATAAGTGTACCCATTACTTCCACTTTGGCCACGTATATGTATCAGGGCTTTGCGTATTTATTTTGTATGGAAGATAGCTTTTCCTAAAGTGGGTTCTTGCTCCTTTATACCTACAGTTATATAATTCATGATTAGCAGATTCCGGAAATTTCGTATCACTTGCAAGGATCTTCCTTATTAATTAACTATTTGCAGTGGTATTTGAAACAGCAATTCAAGGCAACACAAGAGCATTTCAAAACCACATAGTTAACCAAGTACTCTAGGTTTTGAGTGACAAGCAATCGCTTTTAGAGAGTAATTATTAAAGTGACTGTTGAATATAGCTCTTTCAGAATTACTTAATTGAAGTATCAATCGGTATAGGGTAGTCAGTAAGGAACATTAATTAAAATTAATTCGAAAAGTTTTCAAATTTTGAGGACTGATTAATTAGGTTGCAAAAATAATAAATCTCATGTTGCGTTCCTCTTCGAGATCCGGAACATATCAAAAATCGGAAAATTCTGAAATTTTGCACAACCATTCTAAAAAAAATTTAAAACTTTTGCAAATTAGCCGTTACGTTTTTCAAGATTTTTTTTACACAATTTATGAGATTTGTAATCATTTTAGAGGTACGGAAGTTACAAATTTTTAAATAATTAATGTTTTCAGGAATAGCTGTGTAAACTCACAATATTTTTTGTAGCACGGAAAGTAATTTTTCATATGTACAAAAACTGCAAAAATTTTGAAATTTGGTTGAAAATTGTTGAAATTATTTGACAAAATTTATACTAACTTTGCAATCTCGTAGGTGATGTAGAATCTTATAAAATCAACAAAAGCTGAGTTGTCATGTTTTTTATACATAAGAAAAATTGAAAAAGTTTTGCAAATTGGATGAAAAATTTGGAGCATTTTTCGTTACGTAACCGAAAATTTGCAACCTCACAAATAATACGGAACGTTGTGAAATTAACAATAATTGAGATGTCATGCCATATCATAAAATCATCAATAATTATCAGTTCGAATCTCAGATTGGCTCCAAAGAATGTTAGTGTTTCACAGAGCTGAGAGGTTTATATATGTTTTTTTTCCATATTCTGCGTCGATTGACGGAAACTTTAAAATTTCGGTATTTTAATAATATTTTTGTTAGATACAACTAGAATTAAAGGATGGTGATTCATATGAGGATAATCACCCCAATTTCAATTTATAGGAGAGTGAAAAGAATGCTATTAAATAGAAATTACATTTGAATGAAAAAAGAACAAAAGAGTTGCTGAATTGAGGCCAAATTTCTTCCATTAGAAAAAGTTATCTAATTTAGAGGATATCAAGACTAAAGGTCAGGATCGCATAGTATGATAGACGTTTTTTATGCTGGAAGGCCGATAAAAATAAAAAAATTGTATGTTTTTTATCAGTAAATGATAATAATTTCAAGAAATGTCGATGCCGGAGGAAAAGAATTGATTGAATGAATGTGTTTTTTTCTACTTGATACGTTGACTTTTCATTCAAAAAATCTGTATGAGATTTTCAAACAGTTTTTGACAAAATAAACGTGTTTTCGAAAAAATTTTGGTTATTTCATTTCAACTAACTTTCACTGTGAAGAGCTTGCCCATCCAGGTTTTTGCTGTTTTTTTTTTTTAGATGCCTGCCGAATATTTAAACCCAAAATAATAAAAATCGTTTGATGGCCTTTTAAATTATGTAAGTTTTTGACCTCTTAAGAAATTTTTTTTCCAAACCCTGGCTTCAAAAAAGTTCGACTTTAAAGTATAGTATTTTCTTTCTGAAGTAGGCCAATTTTCAATACTTCCTAGAGAAGTGAGAGCCTCTTTAAAAAAGTATGCATTCACGCACATTTTTAGATTTTTTAAAACATTTTTTTTTGCAGAAAATTAATGTTTTTGACTATTCCTATTTTGACATGTTTCTCGACTAAAGTCGAATGATTCCAGGCATGACAGGGTTTCACGAATAAAGATCGACATCTAGCGTTATAATATACGTTTCAAAGCAGAGCTCGTTTATTCGATATGGACATGATCATTTTTGAAACAATCAAGTAGACACAAAGTGACTCTACCATTGTCACATCGAATTCCAGGTCGCTTTTCTCGACCTTGAGAGACACAGTATGCATAACGAGATTGTCTACTTTCACCATCAGTAATTAACTCGGGATAATGTGGTGTAGCACGGTGCAGTCGTAATCTTTAGGCACATACTCAGGTTGTTCACCATATTTATCGAAGAGTTTTCTTGCCAGTCGTAATTTGTCATCATACAAAGAGAAGCTATTCCCTGTACTCAATTCATAAATGGCGTGAGAATTGTAAATAGCTATGTCAAAAAAATGGAAGAACAGTTTCTTGTACCATTTCACAGATTTTCTGGTACACTTAGTAAAACTATGCTGCATGTCTGTTTGGTCAACAGCACCTATGTGTTGATTATAATCGAGTACACAAGTCGCTTCCTGTATTGTATGGAAATGTCGATCTCAATTATTCGTATAAGTGATCGACGCATGATGTGTAGTCGACAACATATAGACTTCTTTTCGACCTTTCCATCTGAGCGCCAATAATTTGCTAGTGTGATTCGAGTTGACCAGCCACCAAGCGATGTGGGAAACGTGGCATACCTGTTCCAATTTACATACAGTACCTACAGAATTTGTACCTCGACAGTGAAGTTCATTGAATAGTTGTGGAATTGTATACCAGTTATCGACTTAGAGAGTGTGCCCTTCGTTGAAGAATTTGCTTATTAACTTCAAAACAGGCTACCACCATAACCGACATCATTATTTATTTCCAAATCTGTATTACGACCAGTGTAGATCAGAAAGTCGAGCATATACTTGGTTTGACAGTCAACCGTCAACAAAAAGCTTCATGCCAAATTTATCTCTTTTTGATGGTATGTACTGTTTGAAAGAAAGCCGACCATTGTAAAGTATCAATGATTTGTCAATACAGAGTTGTTCACCTGCTTTTAGTGAACTAGCAAAACGGGATTGCAACAGCTGAATGATTCTTTGCAACTCACACACAGGATTGTGCAGATTTTTAGTATCTGTATTGTCAGAAAAATGTGAAAAACGTAGAATGTTTTCAGAGCGATCTGGAGGCATGATTTTGCTGGAGAAAGGTATGCTCACCGTAACATTCGTTGACCAATAATCTTTTATCGTATTATTACGCACGAGCCCCATCAGCAGAATAAGTCACAAGAAAACTTTTATTTCATTTCGCGTAACATCATGCCAAAGAGCCGTATGTGAACCAGGAAGATGTTTCAAGGGATTTTGATCGTGATAACGGTTCGTTTCTTTAGATATCACGTCGATTATATCATAGTCGATTAAGTAATCAATGTAGGACAAAATGTTGTTACCGCGATCTCAAAGTCTTTGATGGGTTTGGAGCTTTTCTCGAAATGGATCAATTTTAGGATGAAGTCGGTCATCATTATTCCAACTTATACCATCATACTCATCATCAGTTGCTAGACCATCAGAATCATTTTCGAACTCAAAATCTGAGTTGACACCAAGAGAAATCGATTCGATTAAATCTGACATGCTGAACGCACAAACGTATGACTGACGGTGTTATCGGCAACACCCAATACTTCCAAAACTGTATGTCGCTGTACACAACATCAGTGACTTATTTACTGCAGGTAGAGCGTTTCTTCATATATTCATAGAAACTGATCAAAATTTTTCACATGAACTATTCTGAAAAAAAATATGAAACATAGTTTTGTATAAGTTTCACGCCTCACAGAAATTTTTCTGTTCATGATAGAAGTTTCAAGTTTTGGTGAGTCATTAACTACTTTATACCCCAAAGATGTATATCTACAATGCTCGACTTACTAAGTTTCTTGATTGCTTACTAACATCAAAACCAAAATTTATCGAGAATTGTCACAATTCAAAGCGGTATAAAAGGCTCCTAATCATTGGATTGGCAGTCAGTTTTTGACGTTATAGAAATCTTCCCTAGTCTTACAAAAGTAAACGATTAGGCACCCTCTAACTACCACGGTTTCTTGAGAAATGGCTTGGGATTCCTGGACCGCACACCGGAGCCAAAGGGTTAAACATGTTCCGAGCCTAGGATAAGGTTGCAAAACGAGACTTATCATTTTTGCAACCTATTTGATCCATCCTCGAAAATTCAAAACTTTTAGAATCAAGGTGAAATTTTCGATTTTTAATGTTTGCTCTGACTGGCCTAACATTATCTTGAAGTGTATCGAACCTTCATACAATGAAAATATGGAGATTTTTGTCCGGTAGCATAGGGTCTCCAGCGGACTCGGAAATCCGGAGAAACAGAAAAAAAACTGGAAAAGGTTGCGAATTCATCTCAGGAAACAGAATTGAAAAAAAAATATAAGAAAAAAACAGGGAAAGAGCAGAGACTTTGAAATCGTCCGGGGAATCGACATCCTGTATAATTATCCTCTATTTCTCACTCAAACTTCTACGTATAAAAACTTGTAAAATTGTGAAAGTCTTCCTCCGTGAGAGAAAATCAACAGGCTAATATTTTTCTTTTGAATTACAGCGCGATGGAGTCAGGAATACCAGCAGACAGTCCCAATCTGGTCTTATTATTTTTTCTCGCCCAACTTTTTCTTCGAGAACTTTACAAGAGCAAGAATTTGATTCGCATCGTGCCAATGGACATGACAGGATATTTTGGTAAATTATGTACTAAAAAGAAAACTTTATTTTAGGGGCCATCCATAAATTACGTAATAGTTTTGTGGGGGGGGGGGAGGAAAAATGTTACGATTTGTTAAATGGGGAGAGGGTAAATTGATACTGTTTCATAATATGTTTAACAAATTAATCCTACATGTAATACATGTATCCAAAATTATAGTATAACGTTAAAATTTAGTAATTACAATAAAAGATTGTAACATCTTCATAAAGATTTCAAATATCGGTATAATTAGATTCATATTTTCATTTTCCCATTATTCTGTAAAAAAATATTTGTAAAAACAAACCTACATCACAATTTTTGAAATTACTATTATTTTTGAAGTTATTCAACCTTTATTCAGTTTATCGAGGATTATTTTAATCGTAATTGTTTCACAAATTGTTTGGGTTATTTTTAGTTCACGTTTTACTTGTCAACAAGTCTAGAAAAATGCATAACTAAATCTTTGGATTATTATAGTAAATAGCAGTATTTAACAGAAGAGTAAAAAAATTTAAGGATGAAAAAATTGATACATTTGACAATTAATCTTTCAAAGCTGAGTAATAATTCATTTCGATTTGGGAGCGTTCAATATCGAGAAATTTCTAAACATTAGCGCTTAAAGTTGCAAAATTATTACAATTTGAAGTCCAGATATGTGAAATTCCATTTGAATGTTCGAAATTTCAATAGCAAACATAAAAAAAATAAAATTTTTCAAGCTGATTGCTTGAATTGAATCTATTTCAAAGCGGTCAAAATTGAATTACCTTAAGTGGTAAGCTTTTACAATTGAGAAAAATTAATTTTGGTAGAGTCAGTATTGGAAGTTCTATTCAAAATTGTACAATTTGATATGGAAGAATCATGAAAGTAACAGTTTATAATTGTGACCAAAGAAGTTAACAAATTTTAAAAATAGATTTTCGAAAATAGAAAAACTGAACAATCTTAAATTTAAAATGTTAAAAAGTGACCAAGAACGAATTGTGGAGCCTAAAAGTGATACAGTGTTAAATTTTAGCTTTTAAAGAGAAACAATTTCAATTTGAAAGCGATTAATGCCAGAAAATTAAAACTTTTGAGTGCATAAAATTGCAATAATGGAAAATGTACAAAATTTCGTTAAAGAATAATTCAAAAATCGAATTTTTGAAAACAGTAAAATTTTACTTACATAGAGGCCTTTAGAATGCAATAATTATATTTACATTAACATCAAAATTTCATATTAAAAAAATTAAGAATGTATGCCTTAGAATGAACAGAAAAATTAAAAAATTCCCGAAAGTGAATAATTATTAATTATAATTTGACAAGCTTTCAAAATTGACCGATTTTAAATAAAAAGAAAGAAAAATTCAACAATTTTTTATTGTTACCGCACAAAATTGAACAATGAAATAAAAACCGTGGAAATTCAAGCTCTTCTCGAATATTATAAGTTATAAAATTGAAAAACTAAAAAATGTATTGCTGGAAAATATAAAATACTTGCAAATGTAAAGAATTTCTAATTGATCAAATCCAAATTTTCAGTATCTGCAATTGTACAATTTTACTATGAAGATTAAAAAAAGTATTTGAAACTTCAATTGTTTTATACACAACAATATATTTTAAAAATTTATTTTTAAAAATGCGTACAAAATGAAACTGTCCTAAAAGTCGAAAAATTAAAAATTGAGACTTTAAAAGTGAAAATGCCAGTAGTGAAGAGTTTAACATGGTTTTTTTAAATTATACGATTTTTTATGAAAGCACTACGAATTTGATCATTTCTAATTGTAATACCCAAATCTGAAGAAGAATAGAAAAATTGTTACACATTTCAAATATAACAAAAACGTAAATTATTTTCAGAAATATTGTAGAATATTCCGAGAGTTTTTTTTTATGATCAAGAACTTAAGTAACAAAATATTTCAAAACTTATCTAGAGTAATTAATAAAAATGATAAAAAATTTAATTTTCCATGGATATTCTGTTACTAGAAGACACATTTTGTTTTAATTTTCTTTCTTTTTATATTAATTACTTCTAATTATTTGGTAATTCAGGTGTCTCGCAAAATAAATAACTAAATTGTAATTAATGAGACATGTCTAAAAATATTTTTAAAAATTGCGTAACCTAGGCGGGGGGGGGGCCAAACGATTTTGTTTCGACTTGTTTCATGGGAAGGGTAGGGGTAAAAAAATGGAAAAAATGTGTTACGTAATTTATGGATGGCCCTTTAGATAAATAGATAAATCATACCTATATTTTTTATTAAAAAATTGTTCAATATATATTTATAAGATAAGATATACATTTTAAAAGAGCCTTTTTTAGACTATAAATCACATTTCGTAATAAATATTTAACTCACATTTCATCTGAAGAATCTCCTAAAGCACATTTTAATTAAGTTTTTAAAGTATATTCCTTGCTTTTTTTTCCTGCGATTTCTAAAAATGTTGTTGAATTTTGAAAAGATTGTTAATTTAGAACGAAATAATGGCAACTTCATATTACGGTATATTCCTGAAATGAAGAAATCTCCTGATTTTCGCTTTAGGGATCAAATTGCTTGCGGAAGAAGCAATTTTGTCCGAATGGTGAAAATAACGAGCAGATTTAGGAAACTAGGTTTTTCCGAAAATGAGGATTTATGGTACTTTTTGAATTATTTAAAAGGTTGGAGTTGTTGTTTGTCTGAAAACTGAGAAGTTTAAAATTTCTCTTGACTTACTTTTTTCTCGTAATGAGCTGAGCGTAAATATGACGACTAATTAAAAACAGTGGATCCTTTGGATGTGAAGAAGGAGAGATGATGAGCTTAGTTACGAACTTATTCATAAAAGCAGCTCCATGACAATATAAAAAAATTATAATTTGAAAAAAAAATTGTATACACATTAGGGGTGTTAAAAAAAAGAAGAATCCAACTTGCATTTTCAATTTTGTTGTTCCTTTTGTGTTGAAAGTGAACCATTCGGAAGGAAAAATAAATCGAGTAATATTTAAGGGTCGCTCATTGCGAATTTGCCAGTTTTCACAGAAAAATCAATTTTTCTCGAAACTGGAAGATCATAACGCAAAATTGTGCACAATATTTTTTGCTCAAATTTTTTTATTTTATTGTGCATATTTAAGGAGATGTGCGAAAAAACTGGGGTGTCTTTGATACACATTCAAATTAATTTTATATTTTTTATAAACAATTTCTTAGAACATTTACAATTACTATTTTTGAAAAATTGGCTTTCATAAAGTGTTTTTTTAAGAACATAAAAATAACTTAAGGTATATTAGAGACCTCTCAGTAGGTGGAATAGATGATTAACGCTTTTTTTAATGCTAATTGTCTTCGCATACCTTCTTGAGCATACATAATTACAAATACCTTATCAACAAAAAATACTCATGTTAATAAACCACATTTTTTATATTTTGTATAATTTTGCATTATAATCCGCCGCTTTCGAAAAAATTGATTTTTTTGTGAAAACAAACATACTCGCGATGAGTAATGTCTAAATATTATTCGATTTATTTCTCCTTCCACGTGGTTTATTTTTAACCCAAAGGGAACAACAAAATTGGAAATACAAGTTGAGATTCGGAACTTTTTTTCTTTTGAACATCCCTAATACACAGTGGGAAAAAGTCAGATTTTTGGTGCAAATTAAAATTTAGCCTACAATTCTTATCCGATTCGGATATTTTTTATAGTTAATACATTTTCGAAGAAAAAGCTTAATTTTTGAAAAGGGTTCAAAATTTTCTTAAATGAAAAAATATAACGAAGGAAGTAGCCATTTTTCCATTTGGACATTCTAGCTTCATCAAAAAAATGCAAAAATGTTTGAAATTGCTTACTTTTAATAGAGTAATATTAGCAGAAGAAAATTTTTCAGTGTATAATAAACAATAACAATTTTATTGAAAATTTATTTGTTAAAATGTGTTTTTCTGACAATGTGTACTATTTTGATTTCCAATTTTATTATATTGCAAGCAATTTGTGTTGAATTCATATGATATGGAAACAAATTTGCTTTAGAATAATTATTGTTAATATTATAAATAAATTTGATGAACACATCTAAATTTGAGTAGTATTTAATAAAAAAGAAGCTTTTTCCGCACTTTCAGTATATTTAATCGACTAGTCCAACATATTTTCAACACTAGACATCATTCAAACATAAATTTTACGATTATTAAGAAGAAATTTTATAAACAATAATACATAACTTGGGCATTTTTTGACAAAATTTAGTACAAAATTGGTACTTCTAATTGGCTATTCCGTTATAATTTGAACACTAGAACTTATTAGACAATAAATTTTATGATTATTATTATCTTAATACGAACCATTTTAAACGACTTCCTTGAGGCCTGTTTTTTCAGAACCTAATATTTCTGATTATGCTTGTTATAAAAATTTATCTCCTAAGCAATTGATAAATAAAACAGACAAAATATTTGAAAAACGTAATGTTTCAAGAAAGCCGTTCATAATTGTTCATGTAAAATTTTGTTTACAATCGTATTTTGCATTTCTTAAATAAAATTTGTTTACAATGATCACAAAATTTATTGGCTAATTATGTTGAAATATACCCCAGTTATCTTTTTTTTTCATTAAATTTGTAGTAATCATAAAATTTATTAGCAAGTATTGCCTAGTGTTGAAATTATGCTGGGCTCGTCAATTAAAAATACTAAGATTGGATAAAACCAATGTATTAGCTTTTTTTAAACAAAGCATCAGGCTAAATTTTAATTTGAACCACCAAAAAGTTCTTTTTTTTCTCACTCTGCACATAAATTGCGTAATGTAATGTTTTCTCTGCTGAAAACCTTCAAATTTAGGTCCAAAAAAAGTTCCTATGTGTTTAATAATGGTTGATTTTCCGCTCTCTTTTAAATTTTGAAAAACGTGTGAAAGACGTTTTTTTTCATTCTACGATTCTGGTGCATTTTGCACAAATGTTTTGACAAGCAAAGAGAAAGCTTATACACTTTGTAACAATTTATTAGAAAAAGGAATGTTCTAGCTTACCGTAAATTGGGGCTAAGCGGCGCATGTGGGGGAAAGCGGCGCACCCTTGATTCTGCATTTCTGAATGCGATAATTACTTTTCCTATGTGAAAAATAGAAAGACTCGCAGCGAACAATTGTAAAAATTTAATTGAAAAACGTAGAAGAAACAGTACCGCGTTTTAAATGCAATATTAAGGCTTTGCCGCTTTGTCCACATATGCACCACTTAGCCCCAGTTTACGGAAAATAGTTCAGAAGTTATGACCTCGTAAATTGATTTTTTAGTGAAAAAAAATGTTAAATCTTTTCGTTTTCGCAAAATATGTTATTCCCACATTCTTCATGAAATTTATATCAAGATAAATTAAAGTAGAGTGAATTATCTTTAAAACTAAAACAAAAATTAATTTTATCTCTTATAGAACAGAAGTTATAGTCTCTCATGATAGACTGATTTCTATGGGATTCATTTCACAAATTGAATAATTGAATTAATTTATTAATCTCCATGTGTATATACTTTCAAAAATATTGTAAATAGTTCATATAGCAATATTGTGCTTTCTCTTCCTCCTCATATCAGTATTAAGGCATTATTAGATATATGTAAGGTAACAATAAAGAATTTATAAATTTCCACTCAATAATGGATTCAAATCTTGACTTTTGACTTTTGACGCCTTTTGTTCTACAAGAACTAGAATTAATATTTTTGTGTTAGTTCAAAAGATCATTCAAAAAAATTTTTTTTACTGTAAAGTCATTTTAAGTGGTTATAATTTCTGAACTGTTTACGCTAGAACAGTCTTTTTTTTCAAATTTTTGGGAAATTTGTAAGCGTTTTGTTTGCTTCTCAGAATATTTGTGTCAAATGCATCAGAAACGTAGAATTTTTAAAAAACTGTTGTCTTCCACACGTTTTTTAAAACCTAAAAGCGAGCGGTAAGTCAATCAATATTAATCACATACAAACTCTTTTTGGACGCAAAATTAAAGGTTTTTGGCAGAGAAAACTTTACTAAACAAATTTTATTTTGTGAAAAATTACATGAACTGAGAAAAAACAACAAATATTGAGTTCTATAAAAAAGGGGCAGAACGATTTTTTAAATATTCGGTGAAAATACGCAGGAGGCAACCCCAGAATATAATTTCTAGGGCACAAACTTTAGTCTGCTCTCTTAAGTGAAATTTGGTTCAGAGCAGGCATGTCTTTGAATTCAGAACGAAAAATAAAATTTTTTATCTAAAAGAGCAGTGAGCTTGTCATAAAGGATTTGTATTATAATTGATGAACATAATTCCACAGAGAGCAAATCGGGGCCATCGAATATTGGGAACGTCATTACGCAAATCCTATTGTGCAAGCAAATTACGCTGGACTTCAACGAAGAGGAACTCTGCAGTATTCAAAAAGATTCCGAAGAAATAAGAGCCCTCATAGCCGAGTTACAAGAATTCATGCCACAATCAGAAGCTGACACTGGTGAGTTCTAATTGCATTTATCTCACTTTATGAACATTTCACTTTTCATGCTAGACTAGTCACAACAAAGCTGCATAATAATTTCACACAATGAGCCACCCTTTCCTTCCCTTAGTTTCGTGACGTTGCATAACATCAATTTTCCATTTCAAAAAATAGAGGAATTGTCGAGTACAAACACGACTTCAAAAACGAATAAAAAGAGAAATAAAAGTAGAACCGGTGTGAGCTGTTGTGGATGGTTATGAATACGTTGAACTGAAAATGCTTCAGTTACAAATTTTTTTGTTCCCTTTTTCTCAAACAGATTTATGTAGCACGTAAAAGAAAATTTTAATTAGAGCCTGCAAGGGTAATAATAATTTTATAGTTTTATATAACAAGCCTTTATTATTACTGCTGTGCAAAACAAAAAAACCCGTAACGTACATTTGGGATTTGGCATCTGATTGGCAGATAAGGGTGGGTCGAAAAAACAAAATTATGGAAATTGAACTTGAAACTTTGTGGTTAAGAAGTGTATTAGGATCCTGAAAAAATATAATTAATTTTGTGTGGATTGATAAACGCCTTCAACTTCCGCGTCAGAAAAGGTGCTTCAAAAGGTAATTCCAGGAATGGCGAAAGAATTTTTTCAGGTGTTTGAGGCCTTTCTACTGGGACAAATTAGTGAAAATAGGCGTATGCGTCTAGGAAAAAATGTTTCATGGACTATTTTATATAATATTTGAAAATTATAAATTTTCCCGCCCCTCCCCCCTCACGTCACCGCCCCTCCCCCCTCACTCCCAGCTCCCCCCACCTCCCGTCACTTCCCATCATTTCCCCATCCGTATCGCCACACCGCCCCTCACTTTCATTTAAACCTCCACCAATCACTTTCCTCCCCTAACTTTCCTCTCCCATTACTCCCCCTCCCATCACTTACCCTCTGTCCCCTCACCTTACTTCCCCTTATTTTCCATTACTTCCCCTCACTTTCCCTCACCGTCCATCTCTTCTCTGAACTTCCCCCCCACCCTCTCTTCACTTCCCCATTTTTCCCCACTGTCACTTCCTAACCCTCACTTCCTTCCCCCACTTCCTCCTTCCCCTCATTATCATTCTCTGACTTTCCCCTCATTCCCAACCCCGAAATTCTCCCCATTTCCCTCCATTTCCCATCACTTCCTTTCAATATCTCTCATTTCCTCTTTTTCATACGACGGACAGACACCTGACCGAAACCGTAAGGGTTTTGGCCCGGGGCCACGAAACCCTGAAAATGCATTCGAAAAAAATTTGATACTTGTAAGTCTGGGAAATCATAAGTGTGAACACAGTAAACTTTTGAAATACTGAGTTTTGTGTTATTCCAAATTATCTTTTTCTAACTAGCTTCAAAAAATCTTTTCAAAAATACAAAAAAAATTATTTCTAAAACTCGATGTCTCCCATTTCTCGATTCTTTAAGCTTGTCAATTTTTTTCTAGTACACTTTTACCAGTAAAAAGCCCTTGAATGTAGAATAGATTTATTAAAGCTAGCTGGAAAAAGTAATTTGAGAAAAATCCGAAAATAACTTTTTAGAAAACAGATTATTAATTTGTTGTTTGTTATATAGTTACAAAAATTTACTGTGTTCACATTTATAATTCCCAAACTTATCGAATTTTTTCTATTGCATTTTTACCAGTAGAAAACTCTCAACCACCTGAAAAAATTCTTTCGTCATTCCTTCAGATTTTGGAATAGTTATGACCCAGGGAATGTTAAACAAAAAGCTGTTAAAATTTGAAAAGATATGTAGGATCTTAAGTTTTTTTTTATTTCATACACGAGAAGATCAAAATTATGAAAATGAGAATTTTTTAAATTACATTTCTTTGACGCGTGAGCTGAAGGTTTTCATCAATTCACATTAGGGTGGAGCGAAAAAATATATATGTTTTTTTCGTTCGAAAGAGGCCCTAAAGTTGTAGTTCGGTTCCTGGATCTCTAACAAAAAGCTACAGATAAAAAAATATATCTTATGTTCGCGCATCCACGATAAAGCTTAAAATAACGAATAATAGAGAAATTTTTGTTATTTTGGTATGAAATCATTTTTTTAATTAATGAAAAAGTTTCCTAGAATTTGCATTTGCAACTATAAGTATCCTCCGGAAACTATGCAGCATTAAAAAATTTGTATGCATCTTATATTGTCATTAAACTTGAAAAAATCAGATGAATCATGTTTTTACTTGATTAAATGATACTTTTTTTATTGGTAACGATTTTTTATGGGTGGAGAGGCTTCCAAAACTTAGTACTTGCACATATAACTCTTACACGTCCTGAATTGTCATTAAAATTCAATAAATTGTTCAAAATCATGACTTTTTACTATTATACTTGAGAAACATTAGTTGTAAATTCAACATTTCTGGCTCAAAAGTCAACTGTTTGTTTTTAACATTCGACTTTTTAGCTTTAAAACTTAACTCTTTTGTTGAAAATTCGTTTTTTTGAGTTGAAAATTCATCTTTCATGGTACAAAAGTGATCTTTTTGGTTAAAAATATATTATTTGATAAAAATTCAACTCCTCTAAAAAATTCATCTTCTCGACTTGAAAGTTCAATTAATTGGTTGAAAAAATGCAACTCTTCTTGTTAAAGTTTTACCTTTTTGTTTGAAAATTCAACTTAGTGGTTAAAAATACAACTCATTTTGTCAAAGTTTTATTTTTTAGCTTGGGAAGTTCAACTGTTTCGTTGTAAATTCAACTGACTGGTGGCATTTTTTCGAAAATTTGTCTTTTCTGGTAGAAAAGCCATCATTTTTGGTTGAAAATTCTTTTTTCTTGGTTGATAATTCAGCTCGCCAGCTCTTAAGTATTTCAGCGGTGATACCATCCATACCAGTAGCCTCACCATTCTTCATTTTCTTAATCACGGATATAATGTCGTCGATGTCGATTCTTCTTCCGCCACCTAAAATGGGATTGTCTAACGTATCCACTTCAGTGTCACGGTTGTTATGCTCTATAGCTTGATCTTTATAAAATTTCTTGAAACAATCACTCATACAGTCTTCCACTTTGTCCGAATCTCATACCATTTCACCATCAGCATTTTTAATTCCGACTAACTCAGTGCTAGTACTTCCTTTTCTAATTTTAACCCATTTCCGAAATAATTTCTTATTTCCTTCAAAATCATTTCGCATTTTCTATCTTCTTCCAATTTGATTTTATTCTTGCTTCCTTTGACTAGTATCTTGGCTTTTCTGTTTTTATCCCTATAATCACTTTCTAATCTATTCCTTCTAATCACTTCCTAAGCTAGTCCTTTCCTCATCGTTCATGCTTTTAATATTCAACTTTCTCGAGTACGCTTGCTTCATCTCGTTGGCAATCTCGTGAATTTCATCATTCCACCAAACATCTCCAGTCCTTCTTCCTACAGCCGCAGTACCGCACACTTCAGCTTTTCACGATATACTAACTGTACTTCTAGTTTCTGTAAATTCTCTACTCCAGCTCGCCTCTGCTTCGACTTATTATTAATTCTTCTTCTCCTTCATCTTTGACCTAGGGTCATTTTTGGAACTATGATGTAGCGATCCGTCCCGCATTGAGAACCTCTCGTTACTCTTGCATCTCTAACAAGTCCTCTCAGTCTCTCATCTGCTACAACAAAGTCAATTATACTGTGGCTTTTGCCTCTGCACCAAGTATACGTGTGGATCATTTTATGTCTGAACCAAGTATTTCTAATAAACAAGCCTTTTTCTAAGCATGAGTCAATCAATTTATCTCCATTACTGTTCGCACATATTTGAGTCTCCAAAATGTCCCAGTACCCTATCGGTACCTTCGCGTTGCACACCAACCCAGCCATTCATATCTCCGAGTAAAATGATTCTTTCGCCAGGATCGCAAGTACTTATAATGTCATTCTACAAGTCCCAGAAGGTATCTTTCACATCCTTACTGTCACCATCAACTGGAGCGTAGCATGCTATAATAAATAGCCTTCTGATTCACACTTTCATTTCAACTTATAATAATCTAGGAGGTACACATTCATACCTTTTGACATGTTGTTTTGCTCTCTCATTCATAATTAGACTGACTCTTCGGCTACCACATGTTTCATTATCCACTTCTGACCAAAGTTTGAGTCCATTTTCTATCTTTCTTACCTCACATCCCTTTTTCTTTGTCTCTGGTACACATAAAATATCTAGCTTCCTTACGCGCATTGTATCCCACATTTCCTTTTCCTTAATATCACTCACACTTCTAGCATTCCAAACACCCAATCTCCATTCATCGCCTAAAACTTTTTCGAGGGCATGCTTTTCGTCAACAGAATTGTCAATCTTATCCGAGGCTACATTATTGTTTGTATTATTCATTGCTAAAAGTATACACCCAACTATGGTAGCAACTTGATGCGAGAAATTTATTCCATAAGTATAAAATCATGTCCTCAATCGTCTCAAGGTGGAGTCTCCATTCATAATGTCAGTCCCACCAAACTTCAGTCATTCAAAGGAAAGTATGAAAACAAAGCCAGAGCCAAAGGAGTTATGATCGGCTTATGTTGTACACTGAGGAGGGCACCAGTCTCCTGCAGTTTCGTCTCTGAGATGGGGAAAAACCATTCATCACTCCAGAAATGTGAAAAAAATTCTCAACCGTAAATAAAAACTTGCCAAGCTTAGAAACTTCCATAAATTTTCATTCCAAGCATTCAATTTTTAAAGATTCTTATACATTCCCAAAACCTTCCACAACTTACCAAGACCTTTTAAACTTTCACAAAGTTTCCATCAATATTCAAATCTTTAAATACATTTCCGCAGGTTTTCATACATTTCCGAAAATTTCCATGAATTCCTGAAAAGCGAACAGGCACGCATCGCGTTTCGTGTGCGACTGCTTACGAGAGGAATCTTGAGATTAAATTTGAGACCCTTACGGGGCTCGCCTTTGTATAACAGACGAAACTTTTAAAATTTGGGGCGTAAATGTGGAAAACCTGTTATCTTTGGAACTGAAGCTTCTGGGGTATTTATGTTTTACAGCAGATAAAATAGTACAGTAGAACAGTAATTTTTTTGTAAAAAAATTCACCTTTCTCTCTTGTGAATGATATTTTTTGTTGAAAATTTGTCCTCTTTAGTTGAAAACTCAATTGTTTTCTGAATAAAGTCATTATTTTTGGTTAAAAATTCACCTTTTTTGGTTGAGAATTCAAAATTTCAGGTTGAAAATTCAAAAGTCTTCTAAAAAATTCGTCTCTTTTGCTTGAAAGTTCATCCATTTGGCTGTAAAAGCAACTGCTTAGTTGAAATTTGTTATTCTCTGGTAAAAAATCATATTTCCTGTTAAAAATGAATCTTATATGGTAAGAAAGTTATATTTTTTAGTTGAAAATTCGTCTTTCTCGTTCAAATGTAACTCCTTTTTTTTTGAAAATTCAACTCTGTTCCGAAAAATTCGTTTTTTTGAGTTGAAAATTCATCTTTTATTGTAGAAAACTCATTTTTGATTAAAAATTCATCCTTCTTGATTGAGAGTTTTTTTTTAAATTCAACATTTCAGGTTGAAAATTTAAAAATCTTCTAAAAAATTCGTCTCTTTTGTTTGAAAGTTCATCCATTTGGCTGTAAAAGCAACTGTTTGGTTGAAATTTGTTATTCTCTGGTAAAAAATGATATTTCCTATTAAAAATGAATCTTATATGGTAAGAAAGTTATATTTTTTGGTTGAAAATTCGTCTTTCTCGTTCAAATGTAACTTCTTTTTTTTTTGAAAATTCAACTCTGTTCCGAAAAATTCGTCTTTTTGAGTTAAAAATTCATCTTTTATTGTAGAAAACTCATCTTTGGTTAAAAATTCATCCTTCTTAATTGAGAGTTTTTTTTAAATTCAACATTTCAGGTTGAAAATTCGGAAGCCTCCTGAAAAATTCGTCTGTTTTGCTTGAAAGTTCATCCATTTGGCTGTAAAAGCAACTGTTTGGTTGAAATTTGTTATTCTCTGGTAAAAAATTATATTCCGTTTTGAAAATAAATCTTTTATGGTAAGAAAGTCATATTTTTTGGCGGAAAAATCGTCTTTCTCGTTCAAAAATCACTTCTTTTTTTTGAAAATTCAACTCTGTTCTAAAAAATTCGTCTTTTTGAGTTGAAAATTCATCTTTTATTGCAGAAAACTTATGTTTGGTTAAAAATTCATCCTTCCTAATTAAGAGTTTTTTTTTAAAATTCAACATTTCAGGTTTAAACTTCGTCTTTTCGGGTTTGAAAATCAACTCTTCCTCAAAATCTAAATCATCTATAAAAGTAACATCTACTAGTCCATTACAAAAATTTGTTTATTGCTGTGTAGCTTTCGGAGGATAATTATATGTATAAATTTCAACTTTTATAACTCTTTTCATTAATGAAAAAATCGTTACCAATAAGAAAAGTATCATTAAATCAAGTAAAAACGTGATTTTTTTCTTTTTTTCAACTTTAATAACAATTCACGATGTCTCTGGATTTCTTATTGCCGCATAGTTTTCGCAGGATTGTTATAGTTGTAAGTACTGATTCTTAGAAACTTTTTTATCAATTGAAAAATGAATTTCGTACGAAAATATCAAATAATTCGCTATTATTTGTTATTTTGAAATTTATTTTGGAAGCCCAAAGATAACATATATTTATTTTTATCTGTAACTTTTTGTGGGAGTTTCGTGTACCAAACTACAACTTTTGGACCCCGTGCGAGTTCAAAAAAAATTTAGCTTGCTCTAATCCACACCAAATAAATTATACTCTTTCAGGGTCCTAATGCACTACTTTTTCACATAGTTCCAAATTTAAATTCCATAATTTCGTTTCTTCGACCGAGCCTATTTGCCATCCGTTTTTCAAGTATCATTGAATAGATACTTCGTGAGGGATTTGATGGGTTTGATGAATATTGATGATTATTGATGTATCACGTGATGGGGGCTCTTACGGCACTGTACAGTATACAGTGATGTAACCATTAACAAAAAATATTTCTTTATAGAACGACCCGTTGCTCTTCAAGAGGCAGCTAGTCGTGTCAATCGCAGTAATGGAAACCGGAAGGCCTACCGATGGGAAAATAGATCCAGAAATCCATCTTATATTCACGGAACCTTCAGCTTTTTGTGCTGCACTGCTCGACCCAACTATGTTTAAGGGGGTAAACTTTTCTCCATTCCTCATTATCAAATAGGTTTATAACGAAATTCGGTTATAAGTCTCTCCTTAGAGAATTAATTACAAAGTCGAACACTCAAAGAGACTTAGGGGAACGATGTGAACGAGACAGAAAATACTTTTACTTTCTCTATAACTGTCACAAAAAGCAGTCTGTGATGCGGCGTTCTCATGAAAAAAAAATTTAGATCAAATTATTAAAACTTACTTTGAAATAACTTTTCTTTATCTAGGGTTTTGTTTTTTCTTAAACTACTTTTATAGTCATAAAGCAGGGGTGGGCAAGGAAGTGAAAAATGTTTTCTCTCAGCACTAGTTTTGTTTTTAGTGTTATTTTTTTAGTTAAATTAAATTTTGGAGAAAAGAAGCAATAATAATCTAATGTCTGAAAAACTGCCCACCCCTGCTAATAACTACGTAAATCCATATTAGATGTAGATTAGTGAACACTCTACTTATCCGATGCAAAAAAACAGGGCCTCGGACAAAGAACCACGTTTGCTCTGAGAATTGAAATTTTCATAAAAAATACTATTCTCTCGAGCTACTGACGAAGGTACATAAAATATGAATTTACAACGAAAGAACATTATGATATATGGCTCCAGCCACGCCATTTGAATTATTAATCATACTTTTCAACTGATACTTTCTATATTAGATCTTCCATTTCCATTTTTTACATCCCACTTGGCACATTGAAGAACACAAAACTGAGAAACTAGCTACAAACAGTTTTTTACAAAAACTTTGTATAACTGTGATATAGATGTATAGAATTGTATTATACATGGTAATATTTTATAAAAATATTTTAATAAGTTTTGACCAAATTGATTCCAGTCCTCTTTAGTTAGAAACTGATGTAGACATGTTCATATTTTCTACAATTATTTACACTATATACATATTTTATCGAAAGAGATATATTGTGTGTAGTAGATTATGGGACCATTAAAGAAAATAAAGCAGGAACATAATCTCCTTGTGGTAAGAAATGCAAAAAATATATTCTGTGCTTCATTAGAAAAATGAAAATAATACAAAGCGTAGTATAACTAGCGATATTTTTCCTTCACTATTTTTATTTCATATTTCACTAATGGCTATTATCGTACAACAAAAATTGGAAAATAATTCGAGAAGGAATTGCGCGGACCAAGCCTGAGCTATAAATGATGTATTCTGGCTATTTCAACCAACCTAACTTTTCCCTTACTCATCCCAATTTTCTTTCATTTTCTTTGACCTCTTATGGCCTATAAGAAATCATCGGCTTAGGGTTCTCCGGCACTGTTTCCCGAACAAAAGATATATCATTCTCAGTTGACAAGAAGGGAAAAGCGAATAATATATTATGCTCTCAAAAAGATTGTTAATTATTGTAATTTATTTTGTAAATGAAGATATTTCCTATTGCTTCCTTAGCTTCAATGTGCTGAGTGGGAATTAAAAATTCTGTAGTTCCAACTTCTATAAACAATTCAAAGAAGCAGCAAAAAAGTAACTGCAAACTAGATTCTCTAATCAAATCAAACATACCTCGAATGACAATTCAAGCCACCTTTATTATTTTTTGAGTATTATTATTATTTGATATCTTCCCTTGTAAAAAAAAGTGCCAATGTAATGCCATTTGGAGCGGACTACAATACCATTAGTTCGTGTACATTTCTCCAAAGAGAAAAGGAAAATTATATTGGTCATATGATCTAATTAAGTATTTATTATAAAAACAAATTCATTTACGTTTCGACAGATCTTACTGTCTTTTCCAAGATTATAAAATTTTGTATCTTCGTTTAAAGTCAATAAAAACAAATAACGATGGATTCGTTGATAATAGTTGAACCGCTCCCGATCAAAAAGGGATACGCGTGGATTCAGCCTGAGAAGTATTGTCCTGAATGTCAACTTTAATAATCGTTTGAATCTATATTAAGAAGACTGATACTTGCAGAGAATTTCAAGACGTATTTCACTTTTTCCTGCAAAAATTTGTGGGTCTTGTAGTTTTTGAAGTAACTGGTTAAGAGTAGATTTTTCGAATACAAATTTTTGTTTTTCACTTTAACTCGCGCTAACTTGGCCAATTTTCAGAATTTCTCGACTTTATTAATACTAAATTACGTGCTCAAATCTTTTGAAAGAACTGAATAAAAAAACTTGAATATTTTTATAAACGAAAAAGTTTTTAATTTATTTTTGAGACTTTGCAAAAATCATGAATCTCAACATTCAAGCACTTTGTTTTTCAAGTGAATTTTAAGCAACGGCAAAAAACTTCCAGTGAGAAGGTTGTTGATTAAGGTTCAAAGAAGTCTTCTGAAAAGTTTTAGCTTAATTGAATTATTGATTAAAAAATTATGAATGTTTTAAACTGCAAGCGGCAACCTTAACGTTGCCCGATGCACGTGCCTCCTCGGCTACGAATGTGTTGCAGCGGACGACATGAAGGTCAAGTCGGATACCAAAACAAATAATAGCAGCAGTTTGTAGTTCTCTTCTGAAACATACTATAAATAAAGTAAAGAATCAGTGAATGGATTATTTTCTAGAATATCTACAAAATTATTATTATTGAGATAGGTTTACTTCAGTTAATACCCCATTAATTCGCGAAAGAATCTCAAAATGAATCGGGGTAAAAAAATAAATAGGCATGAAGAGTTATGGAATAAAAACTGGGAAAAATGTTTCAGAAATCAGGTACTTCCGCAAACTGTTAATATAAATGTTAATTCAAACTTTCATTGTAAACGTAATATTTTAGGACAATTTTTTATCCTTGATTTCTTAAATAATTTTTTTATTGAGTTATTTATAGATAGCTTGAAGTAATTAGTTTTATTTTCTAATGAAGAAGTTGGTAGCATTATTTATTATTATTTTAGGGAGAAGAATACATTGCAAATTCTAGAACTAAAAAAGACGATGTTGAAGATAATATAATCCCAGAGAAATCTTCAAAACCTATTGAATTTTGCTGTGGTGAAAAATGTTACCAAAAATTTCAAGTCTTCAACACGTTTGAACCTACGTTCGATATGGCTTTTTTCATGTAATGTGCACGTACATACTGCGAATGAAAGTTATGTGTTCCTGTGGCGAAAATGATTGAAAGTAGTTTTTAATAAAAAATTATTTCAATAATTTTTTTTTCCAAATGTCTGAAAAATAAATTATTTTAATGATAATATCTTAAGTTATATTTTGGTATTCGACTTGACCTTCATATCGTCCGCTGAAACCATAGCCAAGCATGTGCATCAGGCAGCGTTGAGATTGCCGCTTGCAATTCAAAGCATTCATAATATTTTAACCATTAATCCGAAAATCAACTTTTTTATCGAAAACTCGCCTTTTTGGCTTGAAATTTTAACAATTCGATTGATTTTATTTCTCTCTTGATTGAAAATTCAACTATTTTGCTAAAAATTATTTTTTTGGTTGAATATTACTGTTTTTTATATGAAATCAAACTGTATTTTTGATTGAAACATCAACTGTTACATTTTTCGTCTAGGATTAATCTTTTTCCGTTAAAAATTAATTTTCCAATTAAAAATTTAACTATCCCATTTTTAGATGGAAATGGATCTCCTTTAGTTATAAATTCATATATTTTGTTTAAAATTCGTCTTTTTTTGATGAAAAAATATGTTTTTGGTTGAAAATTTATCTCTTTAGTTTTAAATTTAACTATTTTCTTGAAAATTCATATTTTTTATTTAAAATTTAAAATATTACATTTTTCATTGAGAATTCAACTTTTTTAAATAGAAATTTCATTATTTTGTTGAAAATCAACTTTTTTGTCGAAAATTCGCCTCTTTGGCTTGAAATTTTAACAATCTGGTTGATTTTTCCTGTCTTGACTGCAAGTTCAACTATTTTGTTAGAAAATTGTTTTTTGGTTGAATGCCACTGTTTTTGATTTGAAATAAAAATATTTTTTGATTGAAATATCAACTATTACATTTTTTTTTATGAATGCATCTCATTTTGTTCAATACTATTTTTTTTCAATTGAAAAAAAATTCATGTGTTTTGCTGAAAATTTGTTTTTTTTCGGTAAAAAATTATCTTCTTGGTTGGAAATTCATTTCTTTTGTTCCAAATTTACCTATTTTGTTGAAAATTCATCTTTTCTGGTTGAAATTTGAAATACTTTGTTACAATTTTTTTTTTTTTTGGTTGAAGATTCATCATTTTAGTTGAAAATTGATTTCTTTCGTTGAAAAATTAATTATTTCGTTAACCTTTTTTTTTGTTAAACATTTTTTTTAAATGAAAATTTAACCATTCCATTTTTGGTTTACGAGTATACTGTTTAGTTAAAGATTTAACTATTTGGTTGGATATTTCTCTTTTTTATTTGAAACTTCATGTATTTTGTCGAAGATATGCCTGTTTTGGTTGAAAATTTATCCTTTTTAGTTGAAAATTCATAACTTTTGTTGAAAATTTAACGTCTTCTAAAAAAATTTCTGTGGGTCTTAGAATATTCTAAATCTTCTAGAAGTGGAAGTCGTAACTAGGTGAATCTGAAGAAACACTTCTAGAAAGAAATAATCAATTTTCATCGCCAAAGAGATTTATAGCCTGAAATGGAAAAGCTGAAATTTTTCTTCAACACTGAAATTTAAAATTTTCTAAATCATTCCTTGTTTTAGAAATATTATGTGGGTCATGACTAACCTATGACTTTCATTGAAAAGTGTAACAACTATCACTCGAAGGTTATGAATTGAAATTTTTTGTATTCGACAAATCTACTTTTTACTAATCACTACAAAAACTGCGAAACATACAAATTTTTGCAAAAGGAAAAAAGATGCTTCTTAAAATTCTTCACAAGTATCAGTCCTCAAAATTGAAATTCAAACGATTTTTAAAATTGACTTTCAGGACAATACTTCTTAGGCTAAAGTCGATTATTTTACATTTTGAACAAAAAAATTAGGACAAAGTTTATATTAGATAATGGATAGAGGACACAGTCCTCTGGCCGTTATAATGAGTGTGTTTGACTTTTTATAACTATTATCAATGATTACTTTGTTTTTTTATTTTATTGAGTTTAAACGATGATGCAGAGCTTTATAATCTTGAAAAAGACACTAAGGTTTGTCGAAACGTCGATGTATTTGTTTCAGTAATGAATACTCAATTAGAACTTATGATTTTTGTGTACCATGAGTATTAGCGTTAACATGAGCCTGAGAGTGAAAAAATCTTAAAAGCTAATAAAAAAAATCCCATTTAGTACGACGACCCCCATCCGACTACATCCGAGCCAAGTGATGCTTAACTTCGGTGATCGAACAAGAAACCTCAAACAATTCCATGTGTTCAAGCACATGGAACTTCGAAAAGTTTATTACAAGATTCACATTGTATTTTTGTTTTCAAATTTCTGACGAGTACTCAAAGGACTTATGTACCAACCAAGTATCTGAAAAAGTACTAAAGTGCCAAAAAAGTTCAAATTAAGTCCTCTTGACGAACGACTTTTTTGGGGCAAAAGTAATAGATTTGTCCAGCTTCATTTTTTTTGCTTATACAATTCCCAATTTATTTCCAACAAAATTGGTGGGTTCTTCTACACTCAGAGAAATTTCCTCATGACGACAAAGGAATACTTTTACGGTTAAAGTGCAATCGTTTGAGAATTAGTTTGGAAATATAGATCCTTTGATGGTTAAAGTGCGAATCGTTTAACCAAGAATCGTTTCAACGATAAGCGATTCTACTTTAACGCGTAGGCTGCGCAGTTTAACGGTTGAAGTGGGACGTAGATATGCCGTAAAATAATTGACGGTCTTCTAAAGATGAAGTGAAACGATAAATAAAATAAAAAAAGATTTGAAAAAACGATAAAAATGGAACGATTCTGCTTTTAAAGTATCCTACTTCAACGATTAGAGGACCGACTTTATCGTTAAGAGGATATTTCTCTGAGTGTAGTACTTTTGTCCAAAAAATTAATAAGAACTTCTAGAAATTTCAAAAAATTAGGTGGGACTTTTGTAGTACATTTGTCTTAAAAAAGAAGCTTAAAAAGCACTAAAGTATAACATAAGTCCAACCTCGTTTTTTTGTTTATACAATTGCTGATTTATTTTCATAAAAATTCAAAAAATAGTCCTGGCGTGAATAATTTTTCTGGGAAAAAAGAACTAGAAAAGATTCACTTTTTTTTTTATTTTCGCGGGTGCTCCCAGGATTCATGTTTATAATATAGGTCCTGATAAAACAGGGCTAAAATCAAGAAAGATCCACATCATTTTTTTCGAAATTTGTAAAATTCCAAATTCATGTCCCAAAAGGGTTCAAAAACAGTACAGCCGTGGAAAGGTATTGTTGGGACAAAAGTACTAGAAAAGTTCTATTAAATTTTTTATTTGCGAAATTCATGCAATTACTAATAGAATTTATGTCCCAAAAAATTGCAGGAGCAGGACGAATTTTGAACTTTCTTTGTAATTTAATCCTATTTCATCAGGATCTTTTTGGAATATGGGGACTTTTCCAGTACTTTTGTCCTAAATGAGAACTTGAAGATCTAAGTATTTCCAGAAAATTATAAAATTTTCATCCTAAAAAGTCTTGCTGAAACAGACCTTTTTGGAACAAAATGAACAATTGTACAAATTTTGATAAGAAGACATCCAACTGTTCTAGTGTTTTTGTCTCAAAAAATGATTAGAACTTGTAAGAATAAATAAATAAAATGGAACTTTTCTAGAACTTTTGTCCTAAAAAATGAGTGAGATCTTTTAAAAATTTCAAAAAATTACGTGGGACCATCTTAGTACTTTGTCCCAAAAATGAATTAGGACTTAAAAAAAAATAGATTGAACTTTTGTAGTACTTTTGTCCCAAAAAAGGAGCTGAAAAAGCAATAAAGTACTAAAAAAGTTAAAATTACGTTCAGTTGACAGAGAACTTTTTTGGGGCGAAAGTACTAGATAAGTCCAGCTTCATTTTTCTTGTTGATACAATTCCTAAGTTCTTTTCAAAAAATTTTAAAAAACAGTCCTGCCATGAATTTTTTTTGGGATAAAAGCACTAGAAAAGTTTCACTCTTTTTACAATTTTTCCCAAGTACTCCTAGGATGTATATTCCTAATAGGTCCTGCTAAAATAAGGCTAAGACAAAAAAAGTTCCACTTTATTGTTCTCGAAATTTGTATATTCCAAATTCATGTCCCCAGAATGTTCAACAACAGTGCCGCTGTGGAAGTGTATTTTTGGGACAAAAGTGCTAGGAAAGTTTTTTTTTCATTTTCAAAATACATATACAGGTTGCTAGGACTTATGTCTCAATACAATTGCTAAAACAGGACGAATTTTGAATTTTTGTTACTTCAACCCTATTTCAGCGGGATGATTTTAGAATATGAGCACATTTCCAGTACTTTTGCCCTAAGTAAGAATGACATCTAAAAATTTTAAGAAAATTATAGTGTTTTCATTCTAAAAAAGTTCTGCTGAAACATGCCTTTTTGGAATAAAATGAGCACTTGTGCAAATTTTGATTTAAAAAAATTGAACTGTTCTAGTGCTTTCGCCTAGAAAAATAATTAGGACTTGTAAAAATAAAGGAACAAAATGGAACTTTCGTAGGACTTCTGCCCTAAAAAATGAAGCAGGACTTGTGGCAACTTGAAAAAAATGGGTGGGTTTTTTTCTAGTACTTTTGTTCAAAAAATAAAAAAGGACACCTAGAAATTTCAAAAAATTAGGTGGGACTCTTGTGGTACTTTTGTCCCAAAAAATGAATCGGGACTTGTGGAAACTCCCAATTTTTCAAAAGTACTCCTAGGATTTATATTTCTAATAGGTCCTGATAAAATAAGGCTAAAACAAAGAAAGTTACACTTTATTGTTATCGAAATTTGTACATTCCAAATTCATGTCCCAAAAAAGTTCAAAAGCTGTACAGCCGTGAAAAAGTATTGTTGGGAAGTACTAGGAAAGCTATTTTTTATTTCCAAAATGCATGTAGATGCTGATAGGACTTATGGCAAAGTGCGATTGCTGAAACAAGACGAATTTTGAATTCTTTTGGTACTTCAACCCTATTTCAGCAGGATCTTTTTAGAATGTGGATAAATTTCCAGTACATTTGCCCTAAGTTAGAACTAGGACATCTGAAAATTTTAAGAAGATTAAAGTATTTTCATTCTAAAAAAGCCCTGCTGAAACAGAACTTTTTGGAACAAAATGAGTACTTGTGCAAATTTTGATTTAAAAAAAATCGAACTGTTCTAGTGGTTTTTGTCTCAAAAATAATTAGGACATGTAAAAATTAAAAATGAATAAATAAAATGGAACTTCTTTTGAACTTTTGTTCCAAAAATAGATGAGGACTTTTAGGAATTTCAAAAAGAATTATCTGAGGTTTTTCTAGTTATTTTGTCCCAAAAATAAATGAAAAATTCTAGAAATTTCAAAAAATTAAGAGGGATTGTTTTAGTACTTTGCCCCAAAAATGAAGCAGAACTTGAAAACATCCAAAAAAATAGGTGAGACTTTTGTAGTACTTTTGTCCCAAAAAAATTACACTGATAATAATCTTGAAAAGAATTAAGTGAGACTTTTCTAGTACTACTGTCAGTATTTGGGCTTCCAATGAATTGTAAGAAAAACTGGTTTTCTAGTACTAACTTGTCTCATACCCAGTACTTTAGTGGGACATTATTTGGAATTTTATAAGGATGACATTGGCATTTTTTTTACTGGTATCAGTGACGAAAAATGGTTTTTTTTTGGGAACAAAATTCAACATATTTTTACATAAAACCATGGACCAGAAATCATAAATAGTAAGTGACGTAAAGAAATGGGTATTTTCGAATTTAATTTTCTTCCATCAAAGTTAAATGGGTCCAAGTGCTTATTTATTAATTTTATTATAGTAATTATTTCATCAATTTTACTAGACGCGTAAAATTTTCGTGTAAATAATTAGTACCAAGAAAATATAGTCAATATTCGTGATATGCACAATTGCATCCGTAGTTTGTAGACTCACTGAGCAAAATTCAATTTCTGGAATGAGTTACTAATTCATTCTTTCACAATGAAATTAATGAGATTAATTTTTCAAGATGAATCTGAATGAAATAATTCCAGATATGGATATTTGCTGTGTGAGTAGCGTATAGTAAGTATACTATGTACTACAGTGTAGATTAAATTCGCATGTAAAATACACGATACTTAGTCCTATGTTTTAAGATCGATCCCTTGTTGGGAAATATAATTAAGACTACTGCGCAGACTAGATTATTATTTTTAATCATAGTGAAATTGTAAGGTTGTATAATGAAGAAAATTTGTTTGTCGCTGATGATTGTAGATAAATTGGCGAATTCAAAGATTCGAACACCATTCATAAACGTTGATACGTTACTTTCACGCACAAGGATATCAGTCGCAAGATTAATCTTCAAATCGTTAAATATGCGACATTTTGTACTTGTAATTATACTATTCAATTATAAAAGGCACAACTTCCTCGATCGTATTGTAATAAAATAGAAGATCGTTTCGCAGAAAGACAAAAGATCAATTTTATTATTAGTAAAGAATAATTGTACATTCAGCAGCAAATATAAAATCAAAATAATTATCTAATCTGATCTTTTGTTTATTCTGTCGTTTATGGGTACAATGCGATTCAAAATGTACTATTGATTCCATTTGTGACAAAGCCTCACACAGAGACTCCTATACTAATTCTAAAGTAAGCGAAATTGAGAAAAGTAGATTTCTTATAGGGGTTGTAATTAGAAGTAGATTGGAAAACTTAATTAAACAGTGCTACAAATAAAAAGTTAACGAGTTACATGTAGAGAGCATATTGCACGTTTGGGATTTACTCAAGCAAAATGAGGGTCAGAACGGCAGTGGTGAACATTTAGAACATAGTAAAAATCGACCAAAATGTCAATTTTCTCTTATTTCATTGAAAAATTTTACTAGATAGTGGATAGTGATTACAGGGAAATACTACAATACTGATTTATTGTATAAACAACGATATTTACTTATGAACTAACAATTATAAAAGAATTTATGTAAATAGAATGTAGCTTTTATTGAGGCAGTTATCGACGTTGGCAGCTCATTATATTTTGTTAGAAAATTGTTAGAGAATTTATTATTGAAGTTGTAAATATATGTATGCGGAAGAAGACATTGATTCTTTTACCTCTTTTGTTATCTTCTAACAATATTTTGAATAAATTTTTGTTTCTGGTAGATTTTTCAAATAATGCGAGCGTATATAGATTAGTAGAAAAAAATGAAAGGGTCAGCAAGATTACAAGGACAGTTGTGTACAAATAAAATGTTATGCAACTTTTCATAGGGTATACTGATAAATTACAGCAAGCATTATTTCCGTCAGAAAAAAATTCGTACATAGATCAAGGTATGAAAAGCAAAATTTGTATTATGAATTGTGTTTACTGTCACATATAACACATATAAATGCGTGTATTAAAAATTAGGAAGTTAAACAATTACAAATAGAAGAAAACAATAGATTTTACAGTTCCTTTGTTTCCGGTGGGTCGGGTTGATTATTAGGATGAGTAGCTAGAAAAGCAGGATGATTTTCTAAGTTTTTGTTTACCCGGGAAATTAAGGGATAGGAACTCATATTCACACGATAATTTTGAGCGTTGTACACTTGAGGTACTAAACAGCAATCTGCTAAAGTGATATCATCGCCAACACAATATTCTTTTCCGGTAGTTGACAATAT
>JAUMHM010000049.1:12486180-12498055 GCA_032362435.1 Melikaiella ostensackeni
TTCTTCATAGGACCAATCGTAAATCAAGATAATTGTTTTAATCGTCTTTTTAACTATTTATTTGTATATATTATACGGTGAGCGCAGAAAATCGAGCGCAAAGCGCGAACATTATGATGAGAATGTATTCCTTAAGGCCGATAGAGCCTTAAGTAAATAAATTTCCTTTCTCATTTGCAATCAAAAACAAACTAAATAATTTGTATATGAAGAATATACAACTCCGAGCGCGAAGCGCGCGATGAGAAAGTGCCCGCGACGCGGGCAGATTTTTTTTTCTGTTTGTACAATTATTGTACATCTGTCTCTAATGAGCCAGGAGAGCGGGTAGTTTTGAAGTCTAGTTTTGATTTGTGAACTTTTTGGGTGTTCCCTTTTTCAGAAAACAAAAAATTTTCATAAGAAAGTAGATTTTATTTCGATCTTTGAGAAATTTTAAAAGAGAGACATTAAGCCAGGATTTGTTTCAATCTGCAGGGTTGCCTATGAATTTTTCAGATTTCTTCTAATCGACGTGTTAATGGTGAACACAATTCACCAAAAGATATCTATTTTACTCAAATACAGTTTACATATTTGAGAAAGTTATGTACCTGAAATTCTGAACGTTCAAAGGAACGAAATATGTTTTCCCTATTCTATCTCATCCACAAATATTGTTCCAACTACAATTTGAAATAATGCATTATACATTTCTTTGGCTAATCTGTTATTCCCAATATAAATTAACAAACATTTCAGCACTCTTTTTAGTTTACTAAGCCATCAGCAAAAAAATTCATTCATTTGAACCTTCAGAACTTCAAGTACATAGGAAGTTAGCAATTTTTTAGAAATGTGTTATTGGTTTGGATTATTACCTTTTTCTTTTTTGAAAAATGGAATGATATAAATAGATTGATTCTTAATCAACCCACAAATAGTGAATCGAGCTTGCAGTAGTGAGATGGCCTGACGAGGGGTGGCGGTGGTGTAGGGCCACAGTAGAAACTACCCTCAGTGTTGTACTTGCCGCGAACGTTTTCGCACAGTGTATTATAGTTGGTCGAGGCGGGCTCCCAAGTTTAGTGATCTTTCATTTTTCGGGTGAATTTTGTTTAAAAAAATTATTAATAATAATAAGTGTCCGAGCTGTATTTTTGCTGTTTTCGTCACTCTCCTCGTCACCCTGGCTGCCGTTAATTTCGGTGAGTATTTTCTTTTTTTGATTAGCTGCCAAGCACTTGACCCGAGTGCTCAGAGTATTTCGACTGTCAAATTAATTGCGACAGTGGCATTGTACCCAAAATTCGAGGCGTGTTTGTAAGCCGACGATTGCTCGTTACCTTAAAAAAACTTTTTAAAAAACTGTATTTCAAATTTACCGGCGAATGAGCAACAAAGGAGTGCCGACAATTGTTTTAAACCTCATCATGCACTAGGAAACAAAATTTTATTATTGGTAATACTTCTGTATCGCGACTTTTTCGAAAAATGGGGGGGGGCGATTTTTGAAAATGTCCCAAAATGGGCTATATTTGGAAAACTCAGAGAAAAAAATAAGGGCGAGGCTTTTTTCTATTACTTTTTTTAAACCTTCGTGAGACTGACTGTCACTGCTCGGAATCGATCGGGAGTATACAATTTTTTTTTTCGAAGTTTCCCTGAATTGATATATTGTTTTCAAAATGTGACCCCTTTTCAGCTCTAAACACGGGCTTAGAGCTGGAAAGGGGTCACATTGGAAAGTGATGAAAAAGTGATAAAAAAAGCCTCCCCCTTATTTTTTCTTCTAAGTTTTTCCAAAATAGCCCATTTTAGTCCATTTTCAAAAATCCCCGCCATTATTTTTGGGAAAAGCCGCGATACGGAAGTATTACCTTATTATTCAAAAGGTAGTACTTTATGTACGTTTCAGAAGGCATTTTTTTCTGAGCTAAAATTAGGTCCTTTTGTGACTTTATTCACAATTTAAGAAGTTTTCATTGTAGTATTTGCACCCTTGCTTGCTACATTTTATTAATAAATGCTATTTACTGACAGTATAACAAATGTTTTGTAGACTTTCTTTTGAATTGTACTAAAATACAGAAAAAGTTATTTTTTCCATCATTGAAAAATTACAACTGGCAAATGATATTTAACCGATTTATTTTTTAATTAAATATAGTTTACAATAAAAAAATGAAGAGTTAAAAAGTTTTTTCAAAAATAACGAGGCATTAAATACACTGGAAAGCATAGATATATATTTACGAACGAGCTCCGGCGTCAAGTCGAGTTTGGAATCGACCAACCGTGAAAGTTAAACCACACCTGAAACCATAGTTCATAATTTAGTGCGATTCGATTCAAGTCACTGTACCAAATTTAGTCATTTAGAAGTCAGATTAGTGTAATTCCGATTTCCGCTGTCATTTTATGGAGAGGAAAAATTATATTTATCCCACATTTTTGTTGAAACTGTCTTCACTGTCGGAAATTCAATTCATCAATTATAATTAATGAATTACTACAGACCAGGGTGCCCGAAAAATGTGTGTTTTTGAATTTCACAAACGCTACCCCCTAAATTTCGTCCTTTTGGTGAAAAAATACTGTTCTAAATTTTCTTTTATTCTTAAAAAATTGTTTAGAGGTTCCGCTAGGTCGTTCAAGATCTGAAGATGAATTTTCTCAGTTATGAATTTTAGAAAAATACAAATTATCGGGCTTAGAATATTAAAATTTGTAATTTCATTACAAATAGTGGTCTGGAATGGCCCCTGAACATTTTTTTCTGGAGTAATTCGCAGAGGATTTCTTCTAGAATATAAAGAGAATATTTTTCATAAGGAATACATTTAAAATATTCATAGCGGGTGACAGAAAAAAATCTTGAATATCGAAATACACAGAAATACGCATTTTTTATAGTTTAAAGATTCCTATAGTACTTTACTCATCATTTTATATCTAGCCTTATTTTCAGCAACTAAAAATTGAATGAAATCGATAAGCAGAACTAATAAAAACGCAGAATTTTTTAGGGGTCATTCCAGACCATTAATTGTGATGAAGTGATAAATTTTCATATTCTAAGCCTGATTCCTTTAAATTTTTATTTGTGTTTCATCAAATGTATGGTTTATTCATCCATAAATAATAAATAATTTCTAGGGGTGAAAGAATTTTTTAGCCTTAAATTTGTATTTTTTCAAAACTGAAAACTAAGAAAATTAATTTTCAAACCTCAAATGGCCTAGTAGTCGGTGCGCTACACTTATAAAAGGCTCAAATTGTTGAGAAGGTATGAAACTAGGTGCAAGTGTTTTTTTAGCCTATAAAAGATTTCAGGATTGGCTTTTTTCTGAATATCTGATATTTTTCAAAATAATGAAGACAATTAACTTTTTCTTTCTTATATTGTGGAAGGCTCTCTAAATTTTTAAGCCCGGGAAAAAGTTTGAAAAAACTCAAAATTTAACAGAATGGCGGCTATTTTTCTGAAAATTCAAAATTTGGGTCTTTTAAAAAATATGCTAGATACGGGAAATGTTCACAATTAAAATTGCTGTTGTTAAGAAAACCTACAAGAAGTTGCTTTACCATTTTGCGATATTTTCAACTGTTTTTTGAGTAAAAATACAAAAAATTAAATTTTTCTTTCTTATGAGTGTAGGGAGTTTCCCAAATTTTCCAAATTTCAAGAAAAATTCAAGAAACTCAAAAATTAAGAAAATGGCGGCTATTTTTCTGGAAATAAGAAATTCGTTTTTTTCGAAAAGTGTGCTAGATACGGGGAAAGAATCCTCCGCGATAATCAAAAGTTAATTTTCTTCATTATTTTGAAAAATACCGGACTTCAAGTAAAATGCCCCTTTTTTTAAATGTTCAAAAACTTGTTGGCACCGCATACCAACCCTTTTTTTAGTTAAAAAAGAACACATATACCAAGTCTCATGTCTTCTTAATAATTTGAGCCTTTTTTGGATAATTTGCGTTGTACCGCACCGACTATAGAGGAACCTCTACATATTTTTTTTAAATAAAAGAAAATTTATGGCAGTATTTTTTCACCAAAAGTAAAAAAATTCAGGGGGTAGGGTTTGCAAAGTTAAAAAACACACATTTTTTAGGGCACCCTACTGCAGATTCGAAACACTACAAAAATTAATGCTTTTAGAGGGAAAAAGTATTTATTTTTTATTGCTTTTTTATTGCTTTTTCATTGCTTTTTTATTGCTTTTTATTGCTGTTAATAAGAAACTAATGCAATATATGAACATTTGAACAATGAGTATTCATTGGGAGTTAATTATTAATTTACAAAAGAGTCGTCTATTTATAAAAAAGTTCATTATGTTCTTTGAGCTGCGAATATAATGGACGAAACATATTCATAATTTCGAAATTTGAAATAACAGAAAAAGCAGGAACAATTATTTCGCAATTAATTTTCTGTTTCATAATGTACTTTGATTATACATTCCAAGGGCTTTAGTTGCAATGGGAATTTGTATTCAGACATTTATTTTTTTTAATCCAGCGCTATAGAAGGAAATTATTGCACGTTGAGTGCTTAAAATAAAGTAACTCTCGCATTTCCTGTTATGCACAGGTGGAAATAAAAGGTTGGATAAAGCCATTTTTTTAAATTGTACTAGTTTACATTTTCTTTGATATATGATAATTCGAAATAAAGTTCGTAACATACTTTTTAATAAAACGAAATGTGAGATCCGGAATGTACTACATGATGTTACAGTAAATCCTGAGACATCAAAAATGCTGCAGCTCAATTCAATTTAATATCAAAATGATCCAATCTAGTGAATCCAAAATCTACTTGCCTAACTTCACGATCTCACAAACAGACAGTCGCGTTGTTTTCTTTTGCAAAAAGACGGAAAGAAAAAAATTTTAACTTGAATTAACTTGAAACGCTTTGAATTCCTGAAATTTCAAGTGAAAGTATTGCATTTTCAACAAAATGAAGATAAATTCCTATCCAAATGGATGATTTTTCAACTAAAAAGATGAATTTTTAATCGAGTAGATTAATTTTCTAACAAAAAGTGAAATTTTCAACAAAATACATAAATTTTTAACCAAATAGTTGAATTTCTTCATAAAACAAGAATTTGCAACTGAGAAATATTTTTCAGACAATAAAGAAAGAAAATCTCACCAAAAATGTTGAATTTTCAAGTCAAAAAGGCGAATTTGTAACAGAATACATAAAGTTTCAAGCGAGGAGATTTATTTTCAACTGAACAGGCAAATCTTCAATGAAATATATGGATTTTAAAACAAATACTTGAATTTACGATTAAAGAAGATACATTTCGAAAATCAAAAAAAAAACTAATTTTCAACTAAAATGATAAATCTTCAACAAAAAAATGAATTTATAATAAAGCAGTTCCACTCTCGACCAAGTACTTAAATTTTCAATCAAAAGAGGTGAATTCTCAACAAAAAATGAAATAGTTGATATTTCAACCGAAAAAGATTTTAATATTTAATCATAAAAAATTGAGTTCGACCGAAACAGACGAATTTTCAACAAATCACATCGATTTTCAACCGAATAGGTGAATTTTTAACCAAAAATGAAATAATTAAATTTTCAGTTAAAAAAATTAATTTCCTACCAAAACAAATATGTTTCAACAAAATAATTAAATGTTCAAACAAAGACATGAATTCACAAATCAAATGATGAATCTTCAACCAAAAAAATTATTTTTTAACAAAGCAGTTCAATTTTCAACCAAGTAGTTGAATTTTTAACCTGTAAATCCTGAGATATCAAAAGTGCTGCATCTAAATTCAATCTTCCATTTAATATTAAAGTGATCCAATCTTGTCAATCCAAAATCCACTAGCCAAAGTTCGCAATCTTACCAACCGGAAGTCATGTTGTTTTTTTTGCAAGCAGATGGAAAAACAAAATTTTTATTTGAATTAACTTGAAATGCTTTAAATCCCTGAAATTTTAAGTGAAAGTATTGCATTTTCAACAAAATGTAGATGAATTCTTATCCAAATAGATGATTTTTCAACCAAAAAGATAAATTTTCAATACCAAAAAGAAGAATTTTCAACCAGAGAAGACTCTTCAATCATTAAAGGTAAAAAGTTTCATCTGAAATTTTGAATTTTCAAGCCAAAAAGCCGAATTTGCAACAAAATACATAAATTTGCAACCAAGAAGAATAATGTTCAACCTAACGGGCGAATTTTCAATAAAATAAATGAATTTGAAACCAAATATGTACTTCAATTTTCGACTTAAAAAAGTACGTTTTTCAAAACGAAAAAATGAACTTTTAACAAATTATTCAAATTTTAAACTGAAATGATGAATGTTTTACAAAAAATGATTTGATAACAAAGTAGTTCCACTCTCAAACAAGTACTTGAATTCAACCAGAAGAGACGAATTTCCAACAACATATATAAATTTTCAACAAAAAATTTGCATTTTTGAACAAAAAAATTAATTTTCTACCAAAAGTACAATTTTTGAACAAAATACATAAATTTGCAACCTGATAGGTGAATTTTTAACCAAAAAAGATTAATTTTCAGTCAAAAATGGAATAGTTAAATTTTCAGCTGGAAAAATTAATTTTCTACCAAAAAAACACCAGTTTTCTATAAAATGAGTTAAATTAAAAAAAAAAATGAATTTTAAAATTAAATGATGGATCTCCAATAAGATAAAAATGATTTTTTAACAAAGTAGTTCAACTCTCAACGGAGTAGTTGAATTTTATACCAAAAAGATGAATTCTCAACAAAAAATGTATTAGTTAATATTCAAAACATACAAAGAATGATTTTAAATCTAAAATAATTGAACTTTCTCAAAAAAGATTTACTTTCTACCAAGAACATTAATTTTCTTCTAAAACAGACGAACATTCAACAAAATGCATGGATCTTAAACCAAACAGTTGAATTTTCGATTAGAAAAATACATTTTTAACAAAAAAAAAAACAAATTTTCAACGGAATATTTGGATTTTTGATTAAAATGATGAATCTTAAACAAAAAAATGAGTTCGTCACAAAGTAGTTTCACTTTCAAACGAGTACTTGAATTTTCAACAAGAAGAGATGAATTCTCAACGACAAATTTAATATTTGATATTTCAAACACAATAGATCTTAATTTTAAATAAAAAACTATTGAATTCAACCAAAAAAGACGAATTTTCATCAAAATAGTTGAATCGTCAATCAGAACAAATTAGTTTCTAACCAAACAGTTGTATTGTCAGCCAAAAAGAATAATTTCTTACCAGAAGAGAAAAATTTCCAACAAAACACATAAATTTTCCACCGAATAGTTGAATATTTGACAAAACACATAAAATTTCAACGGAATAGCCGACTTTTCGACTGAAAAGGGAAATTTTCGAAGAAAAAGTTGAATTTAAAACAAAAAGAATTTTCAATTACAAAAGATAAACAATTTTAAATTGTCGAATTTTCATACATGCAGTTAAAGTTTCAACTAAAAAGAATGATTTTTCAATGATATTGATGAATTTTCAACAAAATACATGAATTTTCAATTAAATAGTGAAATCATCTAAAAAAGATAAATTCCTTATTCAAAAAAACGAATTTTTTAACAAGGTAGTTAAATTTTTCACGATATTGCAAATCAAAAAGATTTTAATTTTTAATCAAAAATAGTTGAATTCAACCAAACAGTGGCATTTTGAACCAATAAGGATCAAGTTTCTACCAAACGAGATTAATTTTTAAACTGAAAAGGCACATTTTCCACAAAGCAGTTGAATTGTAGACAAAAAGAATTTTCAATTGAGAAAGATAAACAATTCAAAATTGTCCACTTTTCATACTTACAGTTGAATTTTCTACCAAAAAGGATGATTTTTTAACGATATTGATGAATTTTCAACAAAATAATAGAAATTTTAACTCAAAAAGATGAATTCTCAACAAAAAATATAATAGTAGACTCTTCAACTAAGAATTGTCTTTTAAAGAAGTATAGTTGACTTTTCTTATTGGGTTCTATTAATTCAATCGTATTTTAGCTGAAAACGAGAAAAAGGGGTAAAGAGGGGAATTGGGGAAGGACTGTGAAGCCTGTTATAAATTAATAGGAATTTTGATAATTCGAAGACTAAAGAATAATAGTATAAATGAACATTGATGTTTATTTTTAATACTATCAAAATATTATGTTAGAAGACTGAAAATTTTCTCTTCTAAAACCAATTTAATTAAGGTTGTACGTTCATTTAATTGACAGAATTTGTATGCATGTTCGTGTCCTTTTATCAAGTCCTGGTAAGATTGTTTTGGATATGGGTCAGGGGGGGGGGGCTAAAAACTTCGGAAAACCACCTCACGTAATTTGCGGGTGATCAGTTAGGTGCTATGAGGTGCTATAAGGTGAACAGTGACATTTAATACATGCATCAAATGTCAATGTTCACTTGTCAATTATTATAGTTTTGATACCAAATCTGAATCATTTTAATCAGCTTAGTATCAGACTGCTGCAAAACACTTTGATCCAACTTCACATACTTCTTTTCATTTCGAAAATAAATATTTTGCTAGTTAGTTTAATTAAATTTTTTTAAATTAAATTAAAGTCAAATGAATTAAAAGTCGCTATCCTACTGACCATTAGTTGAACTTCAAGAAGCATGCTATAGATGTTTTAGGTTTTTCCTTTACTGGTCTGAGTTTTCTTATTGTTCTCAAATTTATATCAATTTGTAGGAGGTTATAATGTTTTCGCCCAAACGTCGGTGGGCCTCATCAGTAAAAACATAATTTAAATAAGAAGAAAACCTAAATAGATTATCAGAAATGCAGAGATAGCATGGTATCATTTTCGAATTTCGAAATCGAGCATTTGAGATTTAAAAATTTGAAGTAAATTCAAAACTTTTAAATTTACATAATAGATGAGGGCTTTGAAATTGTCTTCTCCCAAACATTATAATTTGTTATGGTTTGAATAATTAATAAGTAACGTCGACCAACACACCCACAAGCTCCATAATCCATAAACCATGATTTGGGGGCTTGTGGGTGTGTTGGTCGACGTTATTGATTAATTATTCAAACCACAACAGATAGTCATGGTTGGAACAAACAATTTTAACCCCCTCGTCTATTACGTAATCTTATGAGTTTTAAATTTTCTTTAAATTGTAAAGTCTCAAATACTCGATTTCAAAATGCGAAAATTATATCATGCTATCTATCTCTATTTCCGATAACCTGTTTGGGTCTTCTTCTGATTTAAATTACTAGGTCGTTTGAAAAGTCTCGGGCCTGAGTAATAAAACAAAATTTCTTTTGAGAAAATTCGCTTTTATCCTTCAACATAGTTCACTTCCAGCTGGATAAACTTATTCCAACGAGTTTCTAAAAGCTCAATGCCTTTCTCATAGTAGTCCGCACTCAACTCCTCAAAATATGCATTATTTTGACAATGACCTCTTCACTTGAGTAAAGTCTCTTGCCAGACAGCAATTCGAAGCCCAGTTCGTGTATTTTTGCCATTGCGATTGCGGTGGTGTGAGCCGGTGCGTTAAGGTGATAAAACAGCATTTTTTTGTGCTCCAATCGTGGCCGTTGTTTTTGTAGCTCGGCTTTTAAAGGGTCCAATAATGAAGCATAGTACGTTTCTGTTATAGTTTCACCATTTCCAAGTAATAAATGAGGATAATTTCTTGGCAATCCCAAAATGCTGTGGCCATCACCTTCCCAGCTATTAAAACAGCCTTCTACTTCCTTGGCTCACTTTCACTAGGCAGTAACCACTGCTTTGACTGCTGCTTCGTCTCGGGTATACAGTGGTGGATCTAGACCTCGATCTTCCATAACCATATGATGAAATTTTTCCACCATATCCGACGTGCTAACCTTAACCGGGCGTCTGGAGCGTGCTTCATCTTTAGTTGTGGTTTGGCGACGTTTAAATTCGTTTATCCAAAAATAAACGGTTCACAACGAAGGAGCAGGTGTGCTGTGCTACTTATCAAGCTTTTCTTTATCTTCTTTAGCCATTTTGCCTCTCAAATAATAATGTTTGACGAGAACACGAAATTCGTTTTTTCCATTATCCACAAAATCACTGAGATGATGACGCGACAATTACAATAAACATAAAGTACTTGACAGATCCTAATGAAACTTTGGATTTAGTGTCTCTAAGGTCAGCATTTCACAAGAATGATAAGGATTTTATACTAGTGGCGCCTTCCGGTCGTCAGGCCCGGGACTTTTCAAACGACCTAGTATGTTTTTGCTGATGAGGCCCACGGACATTTGGGCGAAAACGTTATAACCTCCACCAAATTGATATGAATTTGAAAACAATAAAAAACTCAGGCCAGTAGAGGAAGAACCTAAAATATCTATAGTATTTTATTTTTATCTGGCTAAAAACCATACCATCAAAATATATTAAGCAGCATTATTAATATAAAATCAATTTTACTATAGACAGGAGAAAAACACTTTGCCGTTTTGATAGGTACATACTCATCGCCTTATTCATGAGCATGGTGGAAATTGACCGAAAAGCCAAGGGGGTTTTGTCCACATAACGAGGAATTCACGATACAGTTCCCTAGTGAGTAGGATTAGAATGAGATTAAGAGCTTTTCCGGACTACGATCAATAGTGACTTTCCCCTTTTAGTACTTGTTTAATGAATATGAATAGCACCTTACCATTCTTTATAAGAAAATGTGTATAATATTGCCATCGATAAAGTTAAAGAAGCTCTCAGCGTGTTCTTTATAACAATAATTATCACTAAAGGGCCATCTATAAATTACGTAACACATTTTTAAAAATTTTTTTACTCCCCCCCTCTCCACGCAAGAAGTCGTAAAAAAATGGTTTGCCCCCCCCACCTATGTTACGTAATTTTTTCATCTATTTGAGCCATGTCTTATTTGACACAATTTAGTGACACCTGAATTACCAAATAATTAGAAGTTAATAAAATAAAAAGAAAAATATATGTGCATGGCAGCCTTTTTAACCAAATTCGAATAGATTTATTAAATTTATCTATATTCTCATTGTTGTGTTAAAATCTAGTATGCTACATGTGTGTTATATTACTTTGAGTACCTCGGTTCGAGACTTCTGCTTCAGGCGAAAAACTTCACTATCAAACATTTCATTGTATCTTGTGTCGTTTTCATATAAATTCAAGATTCAATAAGTAAGGTTGAAGAAGACCTTGGAAAACGAAATCTTACAGGCTAATAATTAATTTTTATATTTTAATAAAATCGATCACGTTTCGAAAACCAGCTGCTTTTACTCATCAGATCTCATATAGTTCTTTGTAAGATAAGATTCAATGAATATTATCGGGACGTAAATAAGAGAGAAGATATGTTATTGTTAATATCAAATGTCTTTAATTCTTAGTGTGTAAGTTTCATAATCTTGATAAGTAGAAATCTGTATATAATACTGTAAATGTTTTTTAGGATAGAAACTATTGTTTAAACTGTGATACATATAAAAAATTGGGTAAGTAGATATTTTTCGTGATGGTGGAGCACATGCTCCGTTTCCATCTTCTTGATATTTTTTGAACCTTAAGGTTTCCCAGATGCAAGAAAAAAAATTCTCATTCTTTTTTTAAATTATATAAACTTCAATTTGTTATCTTTAATGGCATTTTTCACGATTAAAACAAAAACTACGCGTCTTATCAGAAAATAGTCTTTAGGAAATATCAACTGTTTTGTTGAAAGTTATTTTTTTATTCAAAATTCGTCTTTTTTTTGTTGAAGATTTATCTCTTTGGTTCGAATAGTTGAAAACTTGTTTCATTTTTGGTTGAAAATAAATTTTTTAAATCAAAAATTCGACTGTTTCA
>JAUMHM010000049.1:12516731-12538031 GCA_032362435.1 Melikaiella ostensackeni
ATTTTGAATCCACCCCATGTAAGGTACCGTAAATTTCCTCTAACCCTCCCCTCCCACACAAAATCTTACTAGGATTTCATAAACTTAAGGAACAAAATATAATTATTAATTCTCTTAATTAAATAAACGTAGAACGTCAATGAAATTAGTTTCAAAAGAGAAAATTTGTAGTTGCCTCATATAATATTTTTAAAGTAATACAAATTCACTTCAATGTTTATTTGAGCTATTATTCTTCAGTCTGTCAATTATCATAATTCCTATTTATTTTTCGCAGGCTTCACAGTCTTCCCCCTATTCACTTATTTACCCCCTGTTTTTGTTTTCAACTTATGCAAATGCGAACTAAATTAACGGAACCCAGTAAAAAAATCCACTCATTTTTGTTTGAAAGTTTATTCTTTTTTGTTGAAAAGTCTACTATTATATTTTCGGTGGAGATTTCATCTTTTTAGTTAAAATTTTTATCATTTGTCGGTTGAAAATTGAATTATTTTGTTGTAAAATTCTTCTTTTTAGTTTGAAAATTATTATTTTTTTGGTAAAAACTTCATTCTTTTAAGTTAAAAAACATTCTTAGTGGCTGAAAATGCAGCTGTTTGGTAGAAAAATAATTTGTTTCGGTTAGAGATTTAAATATTTTGTTTAATTTTCATCCTTTTTGAATTGATTCGACTGTTTTCAAATTAAAATAAAATTGTTTCTAGTTGAAATATCAACTATTACATTTTTCGTTTTAGGTTCATCTTTTTTGCTTGAGAATTCAACTACTTGGTTGAAAGTTGAACTACTTTGTTAAAAATTAATATTTTTGTTCGAAGAATCATCATTTTAGTTGAAAGATCATTTCTTTGCTTGAAAATTTAACTATTTTCTTGGAAATTCGTTTTTGTGTTGGGAATTCATCTTTTTTAGTAGAAAATTCAACTATTTAAGTGAAATGTCATGTATTTTGTTGAATGTTCGTCTGTTTGGTAGAAAATTAGTCTTTCTGGACAAAAATGCGTCTGTTTAGTTTAAAATTCAACTGTTTGATTGAAAATTCAGATGTTTGTTTAAAAATGTTGAAAATTACTTTTTAACTAAAAACTTAACTTTTCCATTTTTGACTGAAAATTTACATTTTTCACTTGAAAATTCAACTATTTGATTGCAAATTAATGTATTTTGTTAGAAATTCATCTTTTTTGGTTGAAAGTGGTACTACTTTGCTGAAAATTTACTTTTTGGTTGAAAATTCATTTCGTTGGTTAAAAATGTACTATATTGTTGCAAATTCGTCTTTTTAATAAAAAATTCAACCACTTGGTTGAAAATAGAATTATGTTGTTATAAAATCGTTTTTTTTTTCTAGAAGATTTACCATTTGAGTTGAAAATTTATCTCTTTTAGTTGAAAGTTTAACTATTTGATAAAAAATTAATGTATTTTGAATATTCATCCCTTTTCTTGGTCGAACGTGGAACTACTTTGTTGAAAATTCACTTTTTTGCTGCAAGATTCATTTCTCTGGCTAAAAAGTGAAATATTTTTTTAAAGAAAAAGTTTTGTTTTTGTTCAAATGTATCTTCTTTAATGAGAAATTCAACTATTTGGTTTATCATTCATGCGTTTTGTTAAAAATTTGTTGAAATCAATTACTTTAGATTTAAAATTCAATTCATGTTTGTTTGAAATAGGTATCAAATATTACATTTTTCGTTGATAAATCATCTTTTTTGGTTGATAATTCAACTACTTGGTTGAAAATGGAACTATTTTGTTGAAAAAAATCATTTTTCGGTTGAGGATTTAACATTTGATTGGAAAATTCATCTTTTTGGTTGAAAATGTATCTTTTTCAGTTAAAAGTTCAACTATTTTATTGAAACTTAATATATTTTTTTGAAAATAATTCTCTCTTTGGTTTGAAGTGTAACTGCTTTGTTAAAAATTTCTTTTTTTTGTGGAAGATTCATACCCTTGGTTGAAAATATAACTATTTCGTAGAGAGTTTTTTTGTTTGGTTTAAAATTCATTTTTTAACTAAAAATTTAACTATTCCATTTTCGGTTGTAAATTTATCTTTTGTAGTTGAGAATTCAAGTACTTGGTTGAAAATTAATGTATTTTATTGAAAATAATATTGTTTTTTGAAAGTGCAACGACTTTGCTAGAAATTCATTTTTTTCTTTGGTTGAAGATTCATCATTTAATTTGAAAATTATACTCGTTTAATTGAGAATTCAACTGTCTAGTTCAAAATTTATGTATTTTGTTGATTATTATGCTTTTTTGGCAGAAAATTAATCTTCTTAGTTGAAAATTTATGTATTGTGTTGAAAAATCGTCTCTTTTGGTAGAAAATTAATCTTCTTGGTTGAACATTTATATTTTCGGGTTGAAAATATAAAAAATAAAATATAACTGTTTTAAGATAAATTTTTTTACATTATGAGAAAGCTTATAACGCAATAAATTATGCATTTTCTTCAGGAGAAAGTTCACTTTTGATCCAACAGATCAAATTCCTTAAGATTTTTATTAATCTTATTATCTTATTATCTTAAGATTTTTTTTAGTAACATTTTTCCTTACGTAAGATTTTTTCAATTTCACCAATAGAAAAATTTATGTGGAAACATAAGTTGCGATAAGGTGAACATTGCCGTTTGGTACATGCATCAAATGTCAATTATAATTATTACGTTCACTTGCCAATTATAATTTCGATACCAAATCTGGATCACTTCAAACAACTGATTATGAGTCTCCTGCAAATCAGTTTGATCCAACTAAGATGAAACTGAAATCCCAAGCTTTTCTGTGGCAACAAAAATTTTCCATATTTGTACAGAAGTATATTTTTCCAAGGGCGAATCAACATTAACAACAAATTAATTAAAGTCTAGCATTTTTCACAATCCAATCCCGAAAGGACGCCACTTCGGTGTAGACTCCAGGATACCCTTTTCTTGCACATCCATTGCCCCAAGAGACGATACCAGCTAATCTTCCATCAACCGTAAGAGGGCCACCAGAATCACCTTGACATGCATCTTTTCCTCCTTTGGGATAAGCAGCACAAATCTGGCCTTCAGGAAGTCCTCCATAAGAAGAATAGGCTTCACTGCACACTTTTTTTGATACGATGGGAACGTTTACAGTTTGAAGAACTTTAGATGTACTGCCTCCTTCTTTTAGAGCACCCCATCCGGTGATGGTAGAAAGTGATCCTTCAGCAGCCTCTTCACCCTGGTCAAAAAGAGAAACTGGCTGACGTGTTGCATCCAATCCCAGGGGTGTTTTCAGCTTCAGTAACGCTACATCATTTTCAGGAACTCCATACAAGTTCGTCCTGTAATGCTCATGTCTGACGACTTCCTCCACTTCATGTAGAGATCCTCCAGAACTGAATTGACTTGTACCAGCACGAACGGTTATCCACTGACTTGGATAACTGGTACAATGTCCAGCAGTCAATACCCAATCTGCTGAGATGATACTTCCTCCACAGAAACCAAATCCGTAAGCCTGCAGTGACACTTGATGAGGGTATTGCTGAATGGAAGCCGACTCTCCACCAACTATGCGTCCATTAGGAGTGAAGGGATTGATACCAACCAAATGTGGAACTGGATCAGCTGCTGGAAAGGTATATGTTAAAATGTTAATATCTTTGATGAAGATCATCACTTATGGAAAGAAAATATTTAGCCTGACAAAACTACAAAAATAGTTTGGGCTAAGTATTTCATTACCGGAAGATAAGGGTGCTTATTTGGTTTTTGTATAGATGTTGAGGATTTCAAAGAGATTGAGATGAGCAGTACTGATCTTTTCAATGTTTTGGAAGACCACAGAATGCATCAGTAGACCAAAACGTGATTTTATTTTCAACATATTTTTTTCCATCTTTTCAAATTATATAAAAGCTTTATAATGATTGAGTACTCGAAATAAATTAGATGTTGCGAACTTTGATTGATGTATGATCTGATAACAAAAGTTTTCTAATTCTTCATTGTTTTGAAATCCATCTGTATAATATTATCAAAGACGGTGTGGCTGAACCAATTTTAATTGAAATGTCATTGTACATAGAACTTTTTTAATGATTATAGTTCCCTGTCATCTTACAAACATTTGAGATCAAAAACAAAAAAATTGCCGGATAGCTTTTTCAAAAAAGTCGGTTTTAGAAGAAAAAAATGTATCAACAAGATATTTTGACAATAAAATGAGATGAACAGCGCTTGAACTTTTATAAAATTATATACGATCAGAAGCGGATTGGTATTTACCAACGGCCCGGAAAAACTTGCAACCAGCCCTAAAAGCGGTTTTACGCTTTTTTATTTTTTTTTGAGAGTTCAAAAGATTTCAAAGGCTTCCAGGAATTCCAAAGGATTTCAACAGATCACATAGGAATTTAAAATTATTGCAAAGATTTCAACATCTCTCAAGGGGCTTTAAAAATTTTTTTAAATCGTTATAAATTTGCAAAGAATTTCCTAATCTTCCTGAAGATTTTGAATCATTTCATAGGATTTAAGAGGTCTTAGGGTATAATATTGATTTCAAAGGACTTTAGAGAATATTAAAGATTTCAAAGGATTTTCATGAGATTTCTAGGGATTTTAAAAGTAATTTTAATGAAGATCGAAAATTTTTAACGATTTTATAATGTTTCTATACATTTTGAAGAATTCCATGGGAATTAAGAAAGTTTGCAGAATTTCAGAGATTTGAATAAAATTCCAAATATTTCAGGGGATGTCACAGAATTTATGAAATTTTAGGATATTTTAAAAAGATTCCAAGGCATTTCAAAGAATTTTAGAGGATTTCAATAGTTTCGAATGATTTTAAACGCATTCAATAATGTAATTTGATGAATTTTCCAGGATCTCAAAGAATGTCATAAGACTTCAAATATTTAAATGGATTTCAATAAAATAAATCACAGAAATTAAGGGATTTCAAAGAATTACTGAGGTTTGAAGAGATTTTCATATATTTAAAAGTATTTTCAAATATTTCACGGTATTTCCAAAGATTTTGAAGAATTCTAAATATCAAAGGATATTTTGAAAGATTTTAAGGAATGTCCAAGAGACTTATAGAATGTCAAGATATCTTCAAGGACTTTATTGATTATCAGGTATTAGAAAATGTAATACAGTTTTAAAGAATTTTCTAGGATTTTGAAACATTTGGAAGGATTTTATTGATTTTTATTTATTTTATATTTTTTTCTATTAATTTTATATTTCAAGAATTTGATGGGATTTCAAATATTTTAGGGTATTTTGAAAGATTCCAAGAAATTTTCAAGAGCTTGGAAAAAATTTCAAAAAATTTTCAAGGACTTTGTTGATTATTAGGTATTGAAAAAAGTCATACGGTTTTAAACAATTTCCTAGAATTTTGGAATATTTGTAAAGATTTTATAGGACCTATGGGATTTTAGGATATTACAGAAGATTCCAATGAGTTTTCGATGGATTCCAAAAACTTGAAGGGATTTCAAAGTATTTTAAAGATTTTTGGGAATGGTAAAAGATTTCAAGAAATTCTCAAGAGATTTGAATTTTGTCAAGAAATTGTCAAGGACTTCATTGATTATCAGATATTGAAAAATATTATATAGTTTCAAAGAATTGTCTAGAATTTCAGAAGATTTGAAAGGATTTTATAGGACCTATAAGATTTTAGGATATTCAAAAAGTTTCCAAGGAGTTTTCAATAAACTAAAAAAATTTGATGGAATTTAAAGATATTTCAAGGGATTCACATGTCACGAATTTTCAAAGGATCTTAGTGAGTATTTGATATTAAAAACATGTCATGCGGTTTTAAAGAATTCCCCAGAATTTCAGAAGATTTAGAAGGATTTCATAGAATCTATAAGATTTTAGGACATTTGAAATGATCCTAAGGAATTTTCAAGATTTTGTAAAAAATGTCAAGAAGTTTCCAAGGATTTTATCAATTTATTGGTGTTAAAAAAATTTTATACAGTTTTAATGAATTTCCTATAATTTTAGAAAATTTAGAAGGATTTCAGAGGACCTGTAAGATTTTAGGATATTTCAAAAAATTTCAAGGAGTTGCCAATAGATTTCGAAGGTCTTCAAGAGATTTAAAAGATTTTAGGGCATTTTAAAAAATGGTAAGGAATTTTGAAAAGATTTTCAAAAATGTAAAGAAATTTTCAAGGATTTGATTGATTTTTCGGTACTAGAAAAGTTTCATATAGTTTTAAGGAATTTCCTTGAATCTCGGAAGATTTGGAAGGGTCTTCAGATGCTTACTGAAACAGGCTTTTACAATTGACCGGAAGTCCTCGAAAACTTTAATGAAAAACAAAAAAACAAAAAAAAAAACAACCGGATAAGACATTCTGCACGTAAAACATGAATATTCTACGACAATCTTTTGCAGAAATTCTCATTGAATCCTGAGCCACCATGAGTTACTTTCGTTCTACATTGAAAGATTTTGCCCATGTTGAAGTTTCTTCATAAGATTCCACAATCAAGCAAGAGATATCGATAAAATATTTATTAATTTAATATAAGAAGTGTAATGTGTAATTTTCTAAACATTTAAGCGCAATTAATCGCGTTTTATTAACAAAATTTTTTGACTTTGAGTTTTTTTTTCAAAAATCGACTTTTTTAGAGGCATTACGGCGATTTCCTCGTTTTTTGTCTTAAAATGCTTGTAAAGTGTCAGGGAGCTATAATAATCAATAAAAAATCCCATGTACAATGATCTTTCAATCTACAGGTCACAATTTTTATCCAATTTGACCGGTTTTTCTATAAAGCCGATGAAACTCTGCAGATACTCCTTGAGGTGGATTTTGTAATTATTTTTTTTACAAAAAACTATGTGAAGAAGAAAAGTGAAAATAGATATTTTTATAAAACAATTTTTCAAGTTGTGAAGAACAAATCGTGTAGACATACTATAGAATCGATAAAAATGAATAAATATGCACTAAAGGAGCAAAAATAAATATTGTCATAATAATCTTAATTGTCATAAACAAATTTTATATATAATCACACAAATCTGAGTTGTGCACAAAAATCAATTTTTCTTGACCATAATTGTTGAAATTCGATATTTAAGAGTTATCTGTCTGCGAAAAAAATATAAATAAATATTTATTATTTTGTAACAAATTTTATAAACAAATATTTAAAGTCTAATATTTTCATATGAGAAAAAGATCTTTCTTACCTAAGATGACTGGAATATGTTATAAAAATTTTACCCAGTACTAAGAAATGCTATTAATTATTAACAACTTATATTACTGTAAATACATTTTATTAATAAATACTTAATTACAACATTTTCACATAGGAAAAAATAGATTTTTTCTCATTTGAAATGCTGCAAAACGTTGTGTAAATTTTAACTAGTGGTGAAAAATGCTATAAATTGACAACTGATATTGTTATGAACAAATTATGTAAACAATTTATTAAACAATTTCTGAAATGATACTTTTTGTGAAATAATAGCGAGTTCCTCAAGTTTTAACTTAATTAAGTTTTAAGGTTTTTAATGGTGAATTTTGAGGCTAAAATAATTGAAAATTTGAAACCGTGAATTTTTTCAAACAAAACATTACTTGAAGTTACGTATTTTCAAAACTGATTAATTAATTATTTCACTTCAGGCTAGATTTAAGCCCATTTTCGTCTTAAAATTAAACCTTAAGCCTATTTTTAGGTTTAAATCTTAAAACGAAGCCATTTGTCTTAAAACAAGACCCTCTATCATAAAATTGGGTAAAATTTGTGAAATTTTCAGTAATTTCAGGTAAGTAAAACTTTTTTCCCGTATGAAGATATCAGACTTATGTAATTTTATATGAAATTTGTTTATAACAATTAAGGTTAGTATAACTTTAATTATATTTATTTATTATATTATTATCATATAGTATAATATAAAGATTAGTCATATATATTATTTAATTTCCATTTTTCATTTTCCAAACATTTGAGCGTGATTTATCGCGTTTTATTTATTAATTTGTTTTACTTTTTTTCGAAAATTGGTTTTTCTCATTAAAGATTATTACTATTTGTCTAGTGGAACATTTATCAACATTGGTTAATTAATTTTTCATTATTCAATGAAATTCCGTTGGTTTCGAAAATATTTTTCTCAAAAAATTCGTCAAACTGGTAGTTTGTTATCGTTAAGCGACATAAATTCATTTTCAAATATTTTCCAATTGCTTAAAAAATAAATGATTATTCATTTTCAACAACATTTAATTTATTTAAACAATATTTTTTCCACAAAATTTGGAAATCCCTCTCTTCTGCTATTAATATTAGGACTTCTAATTGCTGGAAACAATAATTTTTTTTATATTTCTGAATTTTTCAACAATTACTTATCTTTTTAACAAGAACATATGAGAACGAATTTTCGAAAAAAATTATTTGAAGAAATAAAATTCGTTCAACTAATTGAAAATTAATTAGCCAATGTAAATAAATATTCCACTAGACTAATAGAAATAATTTTCATTGATAAAAAAAAATTTTCGAGAAAATTTTTTCAACAAATCTTATTTGTTCAAATAATTGTAAAATTTACGAACCAATGTTGATTAATATTCCGCTAGACCAAGAGTAATAATTTTTATAAAAAAAAGAATTTAAAAAAAAAATGCAATTTGTTTGAATGATTGAGAATGAATTAACTAATGTTAATGAATATTTTACTAGGCCAATAGTAATAATTTCTTGTGAAAAAATAGGGAATTTCTTTTTTCGGATTTGGAATCAAATGGGAAGGATCGTTGCTCTCTACAAAAAAAAGTCTTTTTGGACCAACCTAGTGTTCACGTACAAAATGAGGGACTACAAGAATTGCAATTTCATTAGAATAAACGTCTTGCTTAGAATCTAGTAAGAAAAAAATTATTTCCTCTTTAATATTTAAAAGAAAAACTTACCCGCAATCCCAACGGATAAGATTGAAAGAATGAAATACCCCAACATTTTTGTTACTACTGCAATGCAGAATTTGCGGTTCACCAGAACAACCTTATAATTTATACTGCTGACATAAATCTTTAAGCCAATGGAAATTGATTTCTCAAAAACCGGAAGATAGCGTTAATAAATCCTTTTCCTTAATTTTTTGCTTTGTTCCGGCAATAATTGGATGTTATCACGTATCGGCTAGGAATGTGAGGAAGGATGTCTTTGGTATGCTCAAAAGATTGATAATGATGGATCTGAGATTTAAAGATACTTGAACGTTTCTACGAAAAGTTGATGCGAAATTCTTGAATTATTTATCAGTTTAGGACTTATTTTATGAGACAAGACTTTAATTTTTGTCTGAAAAATAGCGAAAACGAAGTTTAAAAAATTGACACGGATGAGGGGCCATCTATAAACTATGGACGCTATCAATTTGATGATAAATTCGAACAAAGTTTGCGAATTTCGCAAAAGATGGCCATGCAACGGAATAGTTCAATAATAACTTGATAAGTTTCAAAATCACTTTCATATTTCAGACTTCACACTGGTTCACTTCTTCACACTCTTTTTAGTTGACAATTTTTCTTTATTAGCTAAAAATTCAACTATGTGGTTAAGAATGTATTCTTTTAGTTAAAAACTCAACTATCTGTTTAAAAATTCATTTTTTTTAAATTCATCATTTTAGAATATTGATGTTATTTTGTCGACCAGGAAAATCAATTAATTAATATTTTTATGTTAGGATGTCGAATACTGGTCAAAATTTTTTTTGGAGAAATGAAATCCGGACCGAGGTACATTTTTTGTCATTTTTCCAAAAATTGAAAATTCAACTATTTTGTTAAAATTTCATTTTTTTTTGTTAAAGAATCAATTCTGTTTGAAAATTTAGCTCTTTGGATGAAAATTCTTGTATTTTGTTCATAATTTGTCTTGTTTGGTAGAAGGTCAATCTTCTTGATGAAAAATTCGTCTTTTTTGGAAAAAGATACATCACTTTGGTCCAGAATTCAACTGTGGTGTTGAAAAGTCGTTACATTTTTGGTTGATAATTAATTTTTTTAATCAAAAACTTAGCTATTCCATTTTTTGTTGAAAATGTATCTTTTTTAGTTTGAAATTCACCTATCTGGTTGAAAATTTATCTTTGTCATCTGAGAATTCAACTCTTTGGTTGAAAATTCATGCCTTCCGTTTAAAAGTGGGTTTTTCGGTAGAAACTTGATCTTCTTGATTGAAAATTTATCCTTTGTAGTTGAAAATGCAACTATTTGGTTGAGAATTTAATTATTTTGTGTAAAATTCGTCTTCTCTGGTTGAAAATTAATCTCTTTGGTTGAAATTCAACTATTGTGTTGAAAATTCGTTACACTTTTGATTCAAGATTAATTTTTTGAATCGAAAATTTAACTATTTCATATTTGGTTAATAGTTTATCTTTTCTATTTGAAAATTCAACAGTTTGGTTGGAAATTTATGTACTTTGTAGAAAAAACGCCTTTTTTGGTAGAAAATTAATCTTGTTTGTCAAAAATTCATCTATTTTTTTGAGGATTCATCTATTTTGTTAAAAATTAATCTTTTTTGGTTGAATTCAACAAGCTGAAAATTTGTTTCTTTTAGTTTTGAAATTAATTTATTGTACTCAAAATTTAACAACTGCATTTTTTGTTGAAAACTCATATTTTTTTTATTCAAAAATTCCACTATTTGCTTGTAAATTCATCTTCCTTGATTGAAAATTAACTTCATTGTTCAAAATTCATCTATTCCAGTTTGAGAGTCAACTGCTTTCTAAAACATTCGACTTTTTAGCTTGAAAACTTGACTTTTTTGTTGAAAATAGTTCATCTATGTGGTTGAGGATTGAATTTTTTTTTTTAAATTCAACTCCACGGACTGAAATGTCTTCTAAAATATTCGTCTTTTCAGCACAAAAATTCAACTATTTCGTTAAGAATTCGTCTTTTTGGTTTGAATTCAGCAAATTGAAAATTCATTTCTTCTTATTTGAAAATTCATTGATTGAACTCAAATTTCAATAACTGCACTTTTTGTTGAAAACTTATCTTTTCTATTCAAAAATTTAACTATTTGGTTGTAAATTCATCTTTCTTGATTAAAAATTCAACTTATTGTTGAAAATTGACCTATCGCGGTTTAAGAGTCAACTGCTTCATGAAACATTCGACATTTTAGCTTGAAAACTCAACTCTTCTGTTAAAAATTCGTCTTTCTGTGTAAAAAATTAGTCTTCTTCGTTTAAAATTCATGTGTGTGGTTGAGGATTCAACTATTCTGTTGAAATATCAACTTCACGGGTTGAAAATTGAACTGCCTTCTAAAATATTCGTCTTTTTGGCTCAAAAATGAAACTATTTTGTTAAAAATTCACCTTCTGGTTGAATTCGGCAAGTTGAAAATTCGTTTCTTTTTAGCTGAAATTCATTTATTGAACTCAAAATTAAACACTGGCAGTTTTCCTTGAAAACTTAGCTTCTTTATTTAAATATTCAACTATTTAGTTGTGAATTTATTTTTCTTAATTAAAAATTGACTTCATTGTTATAAAATTCATCGATTTTGGTTTAAGAGTCAACTGCTTCCTGAAACATTCGACTTTTCAGCTTTAAAACTCAACGCTTTTGTTAAAAAATCGTCGTTTTGGGTAGAAAATTAATCTCCTTTGCTGATAATTCATCTATACGGTTGAGGATTTGAATATTTTTTAAAAATTCAACTTCACGGGTTGGAAATTCAACTGTGTTTTAAAATATTCATCTGTTTTGCTCAGAAATTAAACTACTTGATTGAAAATGCAACTGTTTTTGCTTGAATTTTTATCTTTTTTGTTTGAAAATTCGACCACTTTGTTGAAAATGCATCTTTGTAGGTTGAGAAGTCAACTATTTCGTTCGAAATTCAACTATTTTCGTGAAAATTTAACTTCACGGGTTGAAAATTCAACTGTGTTCTAAAAATTCATCTGTCTGGATTGAAAATTAAACTACTGGATTAAAAATGCAACTGTTTTTGATTGAATTATTTTTTTTTTGTTTGAAAATTCGACCAGTTTGTTGAAAATGCATCTTTGTAGGTTGAAAAGTCAACTATTTTGTTCGAAATTTGACTAATTTGTTGAAAATTGAACATATTTCTTAGGATCATCTTTTTTTGTTGAAAATTCAACTGTCTTTGAAAAATTTCGTCCTCTTGGCTTGAAATTTTCAGTATTTGATTGTGAATGAAAATGTGAAGAATATCAAGCTTAAAAATGAAAGGTACATAAGATATGAGGGAACTTACTTGAAAGAATTGAAGAAATTTGTCATATTAGTCTTATGCAACATATATAATTTAATAACAGAGCCAACAACTAACAAAAAATTATTGACTTTTGGTAAAATCTTATGTTAAAATAAAAGAGCACTACCTAATAAAAAAGTTTAATGAATAATTTGTATTATTTTAACCTTAGAGTGTTGATCACTCATTTATGATGCATTTGATATCATCGAGTTTTTTATCTTTAATCGCATTGCCAGTGCATTCAACCGATTTAGTGATGCATATATACTTTGGGGTACTAATAACAAATATACACGCTATAATATAGATGGCAGCTATTGCCGTCGGTACAAACTAATGGTATATTATGCATCTAGGGATGGAATGCGCCTGCCTCATACCATGGTGCATATGATATTTTCATAAGATTGAAGGTTACATGAAGGTACAAGAGATTTAAGGGAACTTACTCTGAAAGAATGGAAGAAATTTGCCATATTGGTTCTATTCGATATGGATAATTCAATAACAGAGCCAACAACTAACAAAAGTTTTTTTTTACTTTTGGTAAATTATGTCAAAATGAAAAAGCACTACCTGATCAAAAAGTTTAATATTATGTATATATTAAGTTTTTAGGGATGAATTGCACCTGCTTCATCCCGTGGTGCATATGATATTTACTAAACATGGTGAAAAATCGCGGATTCGAGTCATGTGAAGCGGATCAGACATTGCTGTTTGTTGATCGGAAAAAAATACTGAAAAAAATCGTGACAGGATGAAAAGCTCTTGACTTGTATGTCCGAGTTTTTTCCCAGTTTTTTCCCCTGGTCAACCAAAATCTATTTTAAATTGATGTGCCTTTGTTTGAGGGGCTTTAGGCCCATGGACGTAGCCAAGTAACTGATGGACCACTTGGCGAATGTGATAACACACCTAAAATCCGAGCTTTTTCAAACGAGATTGGTTGGATTGACGGGTTTCCTATATTTCGTACAATTTTATGTCTTTTTGCATCATATGTTGAATGAACAAGACCATTGTCGTCCCATCCAATGATTTTATCAGGCGTTGCTACAACATTTAAATTATTATCTACAATTGGAAGTATGACCCCATTTTTATGCATGATGTTAACATTAGGAAGCTCTAGAAAATCTTTTCGTGGACGAGAAATCCGCCTTTTCACGAAGGCAAACTGAAACACCGCGACAAATTTTTAAAACGTAAACGGGGTCAAACTTGTAAATACTAATTCAAAAAATTATTGAAAAGCAACATGGAGGTGAATACGAGTACTTTGTTTTACTGAAAGTACCACTATTAGAAATTATTTACAATAATTCATGAAATTATTTTCTTGTCCATCTTTTTATATGAATATGGCAGTGTGATCTCTGATAGTGGAGTCTAAGTAAAAAAACATCTCAATATCACTTACTCTTAATTTTTTCTAGGGCGATGAGGGTGAAGCTCAAAGTTTTCTTTCACGAGAGGCGTAACATTTTTTGATTTAAGAGAAAAAGGGTGTTATGTATTTACCAATAGAGTTAAGGAGAACCGCTAAGGTGAGGACCATAGTACCAACGACGATCATTTTTTCCAGATAGAGAAAACTAATGTTCGGAGGAATTCGTGATCGTAGTGTAATTAACAATTATTCTGCAAGATATTTCAATGTATATATTAGGCACTATCTCATTTATCATTCGAAATTCTTTCACAATTTATAAGATGCATTGGATGGGATTGGCTTATTTCTCTTGCATCCTTGTATGTATACAAAGTTGCAAGGTAATAAACTAATGAAGGTTCATAAATACATATTAGTCGCCATCTCATTCGTCCTTCGAAATTCATTCACAATTTATAAGATGCATTGGATGGGATTAGCCTATTTCTCCGAGATATTTGTATTTCATCAACAATATAGAGGAATTTATATCACTTGTACGTTACTTTATCCAATCGCAGTTATATTTCTTTCACGTAGCACAGAGAATTAATTACCTTGCAACCTTGTATGTATACAAGGTTGCAAGGTAATAAACTAATAAAGGTTCATAAATACATATTAGTCACCATCTCATTCGTCCTTCGAAATTCTTTCAGAATTCATAAGATGCATTGGAGGGGATTAGCTTATTTCTTCGAAATATTTGTATTTCATCAACAATATGGAGAAATTTATATGACTTGTACGTCACTTTATCTAAACGCAGTTATATTTGTTTCACGTGTCACAGGGGGTTAATTATCTTGAAACCTTGTATGTATACAAGGTTGCAAGGTAATAAAATAATAAAAGTTCATAAAAACATATTAGTCACCATCTCATTCATCCTTCGAAATTTTTTCACAATTTATAAGATGCGTTGGATGTGATTAGCTTATTTCTCCGAAATACTTGTATTTTACAACAATATAGAGAAATTTATATCACTTGTACGTTACTTTATCTAAACGTAGTTATATTTCTTTCACGTATCACAGAGAATTAATTACCTTGCAACCTTGTATGTATACAAGGTTGCAAGGTAATAATCTAGTAAAGGTTCATAAACACATATTAGTCACCATCTCATTCATCTTTCGGAATTCTTTCACAATTTATAAGATGCAGTGGATGGGATAAGCTTATTCCTTCGAGATATTTGTATTTCATCAACAATATAGAAAAATTTATATCACTTGTACGTTACTTTATCCATTCGCAGTTATATTTCTTTCACGTATCATAGAGAATTAATTACCTTGCAACCTTGTATATATATACAGGGTGTTTTTTTATCTTGGCGGTGGGGAAAAGTCTGAAAGAATTATCGAAAATATTCCTTTTTAGATCTGCAAATAACACGTTTCTGTGTCCGCATCTATATATTCTTCTATCGCAAATGTTCTACTTCCATAATTTTCTGCAAAAGACTTCAAACTCAGATAGGCTGAACCAATTAATTGCTCCATTCTTCAAATCAAATATTTGTGAAAAATTTTGAAAGCATTTGAAAACTATTTCATACTCAATCGAACTTCGTTGTTTGTTTAAAAAATCAGCATAAAAAGATCTGGTATCACGCATATCCTTAATAATTGTATTAAGAATGGCGATAAAATGGGTTGACATCTTTATAATTTCCTAAATTGAAAATGGTGGATATAATATAGTGATTATTCGTAAGTTTGTTTTTTGAAATTTTTAGAATAATAATCAAGCATGCTCCTAGCTTCTCAAGTATAGATTATGGGGCACATTTTTGAGGTAACTCAGAGTACTATTTTTCACCTATAAAATCAATTTGAGTTTTTAATTCTACGATTTTTTTCTGGTACAGATATTCAATGATGAAGTTGGAGAGTTTTTTCGTAATGTATTATAGCATAAGACTTATATTGCTTGTGAAAATCATAAGCATCTAGGGCCAAGAACTGAAATAAGCGTTCTAAATTTGTTTTTCGTAGAGCTTTATGAGTAAAAAATGAAGAACAAGTGACTTCTGGAACTACAGATCCATATGAAATAGTGCAAAGTCAATTTTTTCAGCTTATTTATTTGTATTAGATCCCACATGCAAGAAAATTCGAAAAATCCATTCTAAACATATACTTTTGTAATACACTGTATATTTTCCTACAATGATATCAATTTGAATAGCGCATGAAAATTATTTTTGCTCTATATAAAAGCATATCAATAGAAAGAATAGTGCTATAATAAATATAGCTAACTTTCGTATTATCAGTGGAATACATTAATGATAATGTTATATCAAAATTAAGGAAGTTGTTATCAAGAAAAAATACGTGAATACATCAAGCAAGGAACTCCTAAAACAAAACAAAACAAGATGACAACAAAATGAGTGCAACTATATCAAGCGAATTTTGATCAATTCATAATAATCACAGGAAGAAATTCCCTTTCCGGATCTTCAGATGATGAATTATCATGGAAGTGTTCAATATAGAATCAATACAAAGTATTCGCTGGCGCTATCTTATAAGAGAGGGAATTAATCGTACTCTATCAATCAAAACAGCTTATGATACAGTATAAATTTCTGTGTTTCTCGGGGAAACAGCAAGTGTTCCTCCAAGATAGAAGCAAGATGTTTAGATACCTGGTGCTTTCTGTTCTCCTTGCTACGGCTAAAGGTAAGTTCAACTATGAGAACTAGAACAATATTATTCATTCTTATCATCAATCCTAAATGCAGTTCAATCCTTTGAATCCTGAATTACTCTGAATGCAAAAGTTATTTTCATACACTATCGTAATAAATAACCGGATTATTTAATCTTCTCATTAGGGAACCTAATAAATTACAACAACATATTTAAAGTATCCAGTTACGAAAATGTATCTAATTACCCTTTTTTCAAACAGCGGAGCCAATTCAAAAGTTCTTAGGTCTGAATCCATACACTCCTAATGGACGCATCGTAGGTGGTGAACCAACAACCATTGAAGCTGTTCCTCACCAGGTTTCTCTTCAAGCTTATGGATTCAGTTACTGTGGAGGAAGTATTGTCTCCGAAAATTGGGTTTTGACCGCAGGTCATTGCACTGTGAGTTATCCGGCTAAGTGGATAAACGTTCGAGCTGGAACCACCCATTTCAGTTCAGGAGGAACTGTTCATCCAGTTGCAAAAGTTGTTAGACACGAAAATTACAGAACCAACAAGTATGGTATTCCCGAAAACGACGTGGCATTGTTGCAGCTGAAAACACCTTTTGAGCTGGGAACATCACGCCAACCAATTGCTCTCTTTGAGCAGGATGAAGAGGCTGTCGAAGGTTCATTGGCAACGATCACTGGATGGGGTGCAGTTAGAGAAGGAGGTAGCACTTCCAATGTTCTTCAGACTGTGGATATTCCCATAGTTTCCAAAACTGTGTGCAATGAAGCCTATGCTTCTTATGGTGGAGTTCCTACAGGTCAGATTTGTGCGGCTTATCCTCAGGGAGGAAAGGATGCTTGTCAAGGCGATTCTGGTGGTCCCTTGACCATTTCTGGAAAATTAGCTGGAATCGTTTCCTGGGGCAATGGATGTGCTCGCGAGGGATACCCTGGAGCCTATACTGAGGTGGCAGCCTATCGCAAGTGGATCATAGAGAATGCTGTTCTTTAATTATACATATATTTTATGAATTTAGTCTTCAAAATTAATCTTGGAGAATCAGGATTCAATTATGTGTTTCGAAAATTCATTTCAGAACAGTTGTAATCTGTATAAGAATCTGTGATGTGCAATTTTTACATATTGTAAATAAATTATTTTTGTGATGGCACCTACCTCTTCCATTTATTAAACTTTCATTATAATTCTGAATGATGAATACTGGATGCGTACTGGATAATTTTTGACATGAGCGACGTTTCATACTTTATAGTTTTACCTAAATTCATGACAGAAACACTTTTTACATAAAGTTTCAAACGTTATTTACATTTCAAATTTGAAGCTCTTTTTTAGTGGAATTCATAATTGCAATTTTCAATTCATAACAACGAAATAAGAAATCAACACTTAATATTAGCAGCAATTCTAAAAGGTACATTGATTCTTTGGATTGAATAGATTCTCGTTTGTTGATGTTTTAGTTAGCTTTAGGATCCAGAAATAAAATGCTTCATTTTTTACAAGTCAAAAGACGTTTCATCCCAGGCGGGGCTCTTTATCAGTGTTTCATTCTAGAACAATTATTTTACATGAAATAATGCGACATTTGTTTAATAGGATATGCTCATGGGGCCTATTGTCTATGTTTTTGGTTAGGTTGGCTGGTACAAAATAAAATATAAATTTGTGTTTGCGTTTTGGTACAATATTGTACTATATTTCAGAAACGTAGGGAGGGTCACAAATTTAAGTGTATGTTTTCAGTTATGTTTTCCGCTAGGTCAGTATATCTGATAAAATATTGGATAATATGGTATATGGGTCAATACGACACATGGGGTAAAATTTGCCAAGTGTTGTCGCCTAAAATTCTGTTGTCGCCTATTTTATTCAAACTCCGCCAGATTGTAGTGCTTGTGGGCCTCTCTAAATTCTGTAAAGGGGGGTGCACCTAGTACAACGGGTTGTCAAGATACAGGGGCCCGAATTTCTGATGATTCACCCCGACCGCTATCTTTCAATTTTACATAAGTCCTGATACAATTATTCAATTTAACTTTTTATGAGGGTACTGGGAAATTCATTCAACGAGGTTTACAATAAAAATAATCACCATACAATGGGAAAATTATTTCACCTTGATTTCTCATTCTTGAAAACGTTTTTGAGTTTGTCTCCAAATGCGGCATTTTTAATCTTTTTTAATTAGACTAGAAAGAAAGCTTAATTTTTCCTCGTAGACAAGATCCCAAAACAAATTCGAGATGCAAAGTATAATGGAGTTGTAGGAGGTCGTAACGAGCGCGGGTGCCCCGCGCCAACTAGTCACAGTGCAACTAGGCGTGCTGTAGTCTCTCAGTGGTTCTAATACTCGATAAAAATGATTTTTTTTTGTTTACGTGTAACAAATATTACATTTTATTCTGACTTTCTGATAGTTTCAGAACAATTCAGATATCTCGTGCCCGCAAAACCAATATATTCCATCTGAAGTTATAACTTTTACCTAATCCGCATTTGTTTTGTATGTCTAGTCATAGTGAACGAATGAGATGTGAATTCTTCGACATTCGAAGCTAACACCATGCGCATCATTCACTCCAACAACGGTTGCTCTCGCTTCGCTAAATCGTAGATTTATCGCATTCATATCTCATTTTAGGCTTGCTTAGTAATTGTGTTGGTCCTTTTTTTCATACTTACATCAACTGTTGTGGTTTGATTTTGTACAACACATAGAATAATATTTCTTGGAGCAGTACTTTGGTACAATGAAAAGACGAAGGAGCTTTGGTCATCCTAGCATATAAACTGATTTGAAAGTGTGTGGATCGTGCAGAACAGAGATGTCTGAATTTTCCCTATTTTTCATTGTTTATTGAAGTAGATCCTATGCTTGGAGATGAAGATACCCTCATTTTCAATAACAATGCATCCCTTCTTGAAAGCGACATATTATCTGAAAGAGGAAATGAGGGATTATTTGAAAGAGATTATCCTATAAATAATGATAGTTTTCCTTCTCCGTCAATATCCAAATCTAAATGATTAACAAATTATTGTAGCAATGAAGAGCATGAGTCGGCGATGGAGATTCTTCAAGAAATCGAAGAAAAATTCAATGCCCGGAAAGAAAGATTTCGTCTCAATTAGAAAAGATGATGGCTTCCGCGAGCAAATTCAAAAAAAGTTAATTCTGGGCAATCTTTTGAAATTATACAGCAATTTCAAAAATCAGTACCCCCAAATTGAAATAAGTTTTTCAAAATTCTCTCAATTCAGACCTCGTCAATGCGTACTCGCTGGAGCTAGTGGAACTCATAATGTTTGTGCATGTGTTCACCACGAAATTGTTAATTTAATGCTTGATGCCGCAAAAATAAAAGAAGTCGCCTGTGATACTGAGTCTCCTATTGTAACACATCATGACGCTATCAAAAAAATCATAAGCAGCAGTCCTAGCCTAGAATGCTATCTTGATGAATGCAAATCATGTCCCAGTATAGATGCACTCAAAGTTTTTTTGAAATCGGTTTTTGCTGATCACTCTATTGATAGGATAGAATATCAGCGTTGGCAACAAACCGATAGGAGCACATTACGTACTGAGATTACTGATGCAGAAGATTTTGCAGAAGAACTTGTCGAGCGTCTATTTAAATTAAAGTCTCATTGATTTATAGCTAAGCAGCAGTCTTCTTTCTTTAAACATCTTCAGAAAGCAGACTTCGGTATTCAGGCGGAATGACACTTTCACGCAATTGCACATGGAAAAAGACCACATGATGGAATTGGGGGCAATCTGAAAAGACTCGCCGCACGTGCCAGTCTCCAGGCGTCTTCTCAGAATTAGATTATGGCTGCTGAAGCTCTCTATCAATGGGCTAAGAAAAACTTGCCTGAAACGGTAATATTTTTCATCTCTGAAGAAAATCGTGCCGCCACTGCTGAAAACTCTAAAACTCGATTCGATTCTGCAAAAATTGTGCCAGGCACACAGAAATATCATTTTTTTTGTATCCTCTACAGAATTTGAAGAAGTGTTCGTCATGTCCACAGTATGACATTTTTCCGGAGAGAAAGATCGCGAAAAGCTTGCGAAGAGAAGAGCAAAGTGAACGTTAATTCGAACAAAGAATTATTTTTTAAGTAACACCGTGAGAGGCAAGGGGATCTACACCAAAAAGCACCCTGAAATGTGTAAGACAAGGAGACTCACATCAAAAAGCACCCCAAATTGTTAGAGACAAAGAGATTAACACCAAAAAAACTCCCCAAAACGTGAGAGGCAAGGGACTCACACCAAAAAGCACTCCAAAACATGAGAGGCAAGGGGACTCACATGAAAGAAGCACCCCGAAATGTGAAAGGCAAGGAGACTCACATCAAAAAGTGCCCCAAATTGTTAGAGACGAAGACACTAACACCAAAAAAACTCCCCAAAACGTGAGAGGCGATGGAACTCACACCAAAAAGCACCCCAAAACGTAGAAGGCAAGGGAACTCTTCAGAAATCATCTCGAAATGTGACAGGCAAGAAGAACCGTCCATCAAAATAAAAAATTCCGCATTTGGAGTAAAACTCAAAAACGCTTTTAAAAATGAAAAATCAAGGTGAAATAATTTTTACATTCTACGGTGATTATTTTTATCGTTATCATTGTTATATGGCCTTTCGAAAACCCTGATAAAAAAGTCAAAATGGATAACTGTATCAGGAGTTATGCACAATTGAAAGTTAGCGGTCGGGGTGAATCATCGAAAATTCGGGCCCCTGTATCTTGACAACCCGCTGTACTAGGTGCGCACCCTTTACAGAATTCAAAGAGGTCCACTAGCACTACAATTTAGCAGGTTTCAAATAAGACACGAA
>JAUMHM010000049.1:12538131-12567593 GCA_032362435.1 Melikaiella ostensackeni
TGCAGTTCACTTCTTCAGGGCTAACCTGAAACTGAAGCTTCAGGTTATGTTGTTATTATATATACTCTCTGCGATGCATACATATTATACATACATATTACATACATATTACACATATATACATACATATTACATACATATTACACATATATACATATATACATACATATACATACATACACATACATACATATACATATATACATACATACATATTATACATATTGTCTCAACGTCGTCTTGCTCCATAATGGAAACCAGTTTCCTTCGATTCCCGTAGGTCACTCAGTTCACATGCAAGAAGACTATAAAAGCGTTTAATATTTGCTGCTTAAAATCGATCATGCACGCCATAATTCGGAAGTATGTGGAAATTTCAGAATGTTGAGGTTTTCACTTGGCTTACAGGGGGGCTACACTAAATATTTATGTTTTCTCTGCTGTGAGATAGTAGAGCTGATGCCCAACATTATGTCAGGCAACATTGGTTACCTAGAAACCACTTTACGTAAAGCTAAGACTCATGAAAGAATTTGTAAGACCATTGAGTACAGCAAGTGATGCTTTCCAACATATACGCTTTATGTTCCCTAAACTGCCTACAAAGTCAAAAGTGGAATAGTTGTTGGGCCGCAGGTAAAGAAAATGTTGGAATGCAAGGAGTTGGAAGAAAAAATGTCTTGTACAGAAAAAAGTGCTTGGTGAGCATTGCGCCTTGTCGTAACTGAATTTTTGGGAAACAAAAAGTCTCAAAATTGGAAAAAATATGTACAAAAGTTAATGAAGACGTACAGGAAACTTGGCTGTAAAATGTCCTTGAAGTTACACTATTTGCACTCTCACCTAGACTCCTTCCCTGAAAATTTAGGATACGTAACTGGAGAGCATGGTGAACGTTTTCACCAGGATATCATGAAAATGGAAAAAAGATATCAAGGAAGATGAGACGACGCCATGATGGGTGACTACGTATGGAATTCAATCTGAAGTGACCACAAGTCACACAAACGAAAATTTCGCTCGAATATTCATTTGGAAAGCAAACATTTACATGTTCCATGGTTTCTTCTTCCATGCGTAATATTTATAATGTATTATTTCATCAAATTTCCAATATTTGTGATGTATTATTTCACTTTCTTGATGAGAAAATGTATATATTTATAGCAGTTTGGTTTTTTCATTTCTTATGTGATACTGAATATTGAATCTCAAATATCTCTTAAAATATTGATGCTAGGAAAAAAATAAGAATAATTTCAGTATCAGCGCTTCAAAATACATGAAGAGTACCTTGAAAATCGAACGAACGCCAATTTAATAAAATTTTGTAACTTAGTGATCAGCGATACGAGCTACGTGACGCGCGTGGTGTCATCAAAAATTTTCAGAATCGTTCAACAGCGAAATTACACGATTCATGTAATTTCACCATCTTTTGTTATATCCACAGCGCTGCTGTGAATGTCTGTAAACTTAGTTACCACAGAATTGCAGCACGCGTGTAAAATTACACCAAGGTTTTTTAAACTTTCGTGTAAATTTTGCTCAGCTTCACTGGCATTTTTATGTCCTATGATTGTTTTGGGAAAATTACGCGTCAATTCTAAACTTCATACGACGATATATGGAAAAATTCATTCAACAATCATTTTTTACAATTTAGAACGGATTCTTAAACTAATCAAAAATTATATTCAAATATTGTATTCCGAACACCCTTTTTTGTTTTGTTTTTAGTGATTTGCTTCAATATGCAAATTAATTACATAAAATTGGGGATTCGCTGACAAATTTCAGGTAATTTATTTGGACATTAAAATTTGTTAGCGACTTACGAATTTTATTCTGAGGTTGAAAATTATCAGTTGGGGTTGAGTGACAATTTGAAAAATATGATCGAATTCAAAAATAAACTTCAAAGTGAAGTTCTCAATATTTCTAAAGAGTCTAAAATTTCTTTATAATTTTCATTACTCAAGTATTTAATGGAATACAATAGTACAAGCAATTATTCATAATCGCTTTCAAAATCTACTTTAAAAATGGTGCCATGTCCAAAATAGCTTTTTGATTTCTGTTGAATTAAATTATTAATTGTATCAAAATTCATGTTAGTACAGTATGTATAAGTTCTGTGATTAATGTTATATTTATAAACGTCTTATAGAGGTAGCTGGTATAATTTCATGAAAATTTTTAAGCTTACTTTATCAGTTTGACCGTCAGTGCTGCTGTCCAACGAAAAACCCTAGTAATACACATTTGCCATAGAGGTTATTTTCCCATGCGAGACTGTTTGAAAATGGTCACTATAGCAAATGTCATTTACTAGGTTTTTCCGTTAGACAGCAGAGTGGACATGGCGAATTCTAGCTCTTATGCGGCGATTTATGTTTGCAAAAAATTAAGAATTCGTTCATTTTTGGTTATGCTCTTATCGAAAGAATTTTGTCAATAAAAAATGCAATAGCTCATTTCTTTATATATAATAAACGGTTATTTTATTATTTGATCGAATAAAAAATAATTCAATTATCAATGCCTAGTTCTAAAATCTTCTCATCTTCAAGGCCTGAATTCGAGAGATAACTTTCTGAATTTTTTATTATTTTGAATTTATTCTGGAGGCATCTGATTTAAAATTGTTTGATAAAACTTCTTTACGCTGGAAACTAGGCAACTATCAGGACTTTCAATTTGATATTCCGACCTGACATTTTTAATATTTGAATTTGAAACTACTATCGATTCGGGAGGATTTCAATTCAGTGAGAACAACATTTCTTTCACTCATGTTAAAAGAGTCACGAATTTTTAAAGAGGATATTATCCGCTCAAGACCTACTGAATGCTTATTTTTACGAATAAATAATTAATTTAAAAAATTTTTTAAACCACTTTTCGGTAAATATGTGTCCCAACGCCAAATTTTGTCTTCATAAACTATCATCTAAAATCACTTACTTCAGAATTAAATACTATTTCAAAATGAAACAATCAAAATCGAATGATCGAAGAAGATCATAAAACAGTATAACAACTATATGGGAATAATTTCCAGTTGCTTGGAATAATAATTTGAGAAAATTGTTATTGTGTTATAAACAAATTAATGGAAAAAAGTCATTTTTGAGATTGGCAATGTTGAGCTCATTGATATCAATATATTTTGTATAAAATGTGAGATAAATGAATGTTCCATTACCACTTATTGAGAATAGATGCTTCTTGGTAATTGTTCAAACAATTTTCATGAACAAATCTACAGTTTGGCGACTTTTAAATCAATAAGCTCAATTTTTGTTTACGGAATCAACTAGATATGTCTTTCCAATGACTCTCTACTTTGATGCTTTGCAAATCGACAACAAGTGTTCATTATTTAAACAATTTTTATGTACAAGTTCGCAGTTTGTCGATTTTCCAATGAATAGGCTCAATTTTTGTTCACGAAATCAGCTAGGAATGTCTTTTCGATGACTCTTTGCTATGATACTTAGGAAATTGACAACAATTATTTATTATTTAAACAATTCTTGTGAGCAAATTCACATTGCAACTATTCTTCAAAGTATAGGCTAAAATTTTCTAGCGGAACTGAGTAAAACTTGCCGGCTTCTATTCGCGGCGGAGTGTGGACAAAAGACAATCGATCAGTGTAGTGTACTGATCATTTGTCCTCTGTTTCTGTTATGGAGCTATCATTTTCTGTTCGCCATTATTTGAAATACCTTTCAACGATTTCAACGATGTCAACGATTTCGCGTTTTATTGAGTGTTCGTCCAATTCGTGTTCCGTTTTATTTAGTGTTTTTACAATTTGTCTTCAGTTTCATTTTCATACATACATTTAATGTTGTTATGAATTTTTCTTATTAAGTACTTCAGTTGAAATTTTTTTTTCATCTTCCAGTAGTGATTGAACATTTTGAAGCCGATTTCTATTCCTTGCAGCTGTGCTTGTTGCAAATTTGATCATTCAGTTTCACTAACATGGATACTTTCGAGTTAAAACACAATGAATTGTCAGATAGCTTTCTGAAAATGGACACAAAATGCATTTGTTTATAACAATTGTATAATGATGAATAATTGTTGTTAATTCGCTAAGTATCATAGCAAAGAGTCATCGAAAAGACATTCTTAGTTGATTGCGTATACAAAAATTGACCTTATTCATTGTAACTGTGAATTTGTTTGAGGAAATTGTTTATATGATGAATAATTGTTGTCAACTTGCAAAGTATCATAGAAAAGAGTCATTGAAGACACATACCTAGTTGATTCCGTAAACAAAAATTGAGCCTATTCATTGAAAAGTCGCCAAACTGTGAATTTGTTTATAAAAATTGTTTAAACAGTTACAAAAAAGCATCTATTCTCAATTAATGGTAATGGGACATTCATTTCTCTAACATTCTACACAAAATCCACTTATTTTAATAAGCTAAGCATTGCCAATCCCAGAAAATGATTTTTCTCCATTAATTTGTTTATAACACAATAACAATTTTTAAAAATTATTCTAACCAGCTGGAAATTATTCTCATATAGTTTTAACACTGTTTTAAGATCTTCTTCGATTAATCCGAATGTCTTAAAAGAAATGGCACTTGGAAAATTTTTTAAAAAATTCAACTTTGTTGTTGAATAACAAATTCTTAAACAGTTGAAGCGAATCTAATCACCCGAATATTTTCATAATTTAAGAAGCTTTTATTTGAAAAAAAAAGTTCAAATGGGATGAATAGTGTAGGCTGAAAATTGATTTTCCCAAAGGGCACTTTTTTTGCCCCACTGTGCGATAGTGAAATTTTTACTTTCGCGAGACACGCAGTGTAAAATCTTTCACATTTCTGTGAAAGTTTCTGTGCATTTACTTTTTGAAGAGCTGTTCGAGCAGGATGTTGACCTCTGCTTTCTCCACCTGGGCTCTCAGAAGTAAGGCATCTAGATGGAGTAATGCACTTTCCTCACTTCTGGTGTTAAGGTCCAGGCCAAGGGTCTCGGTCGCCTGCTCCGCGGCTTTGTAGAAATACGCTTCATTGACAATCATCTCGTAATTCTTGACCATTTTCAAGTCAGAATCTCTTCCGTTCAAGACGATATGAGCTGTACCCAAGATAATTCGATCATTAAGACACTGGATGTTTAGAAGTCCGTGTCCGCCTTCATGGCGTAGGATGTATAAAAGCGGAATCGACGTGTTGATATAAAATCTCTTCTGCGTATGCATGATCTTACGTGTGGAGATATCGAGGGCCGTGGGATTATGCTCCGTTCATGAAACCACCCCAAATAAATAGAGGGAACCGGTACGGCAAGCATCTTAATTACAGATACCTTGTTCAACGCCGACGAATTGGAAGACCAAATCTGTCGAAGGAGACGCTTGTATCTGCTTTGGAGAGCCTCCTTCACTGATGTTATATCCTGAATGCGACTCTCTGGCACGTCTAGGTACAGGTAGGTCTCTCCAGCGCCAAAGTATCTAATAGCACTCCTGTCCATGAGTTCAGGGTCGTTGGTAACGCTGGCAAGTCGTCCTCGCCTAAGATGAATTTTGACACATTTGTCTAATCTAAAGTCCACATCAATTTCTCGTGTGTACCCCTCGACGATCTTCAGAGCGTCCTTGAGATCCTGTGTTTCAGAAGTACAGATCTTCAAGTCATCCATATCAAATATATAAGTGACCTTATGCCCGCGATTCTTAGTCTTACCACAGAGGTACCTATGAGAATTGCGTGGCGCGAGAGATAGTGGCAGAAGTGTGATGCAAGAAAGGAGAGCTCATGGTGTCGCTCTGAAAGACACCCCTGAAAGGTGACGTTGTCAGTTGTCACACAATGTTTTCCAGAAGAGATAGTAAATCTGGTTTTCCAAAGAGGCATCAATCTCTCTATGCATCTCACTATGTGTGGATGAACCTTCAAGCTTTCAAATAGACAGATGCTAAGTCTATGGGAGGTTGAATTGGAAGCCTCTTGGTAATCAATCCAGGCCATCGACAGACTGCGATTGTAGGCTACAGCGTCTTTGCAGATGTTCGTGAATATCCTCTTCACACAGGTCCAATTTTCCGGACAATCCTGCCATGTAGGATAGCTGTGAAGATTTTATACAGCATGTTCAGACAAGTTTTGGGCCTGTAGTTTCTTGGGTTGGACAAATCGTCTTTCTTCGGAAGGAGTACAGTGCGTCCTGACACCAGCCACGGCGGAATAGGCTTCTCCGACTTCGAATATGAGGTGAAGATCCGAGCCAGGTGTTGGTGTGTAGAAGTGAACTTCTCCCACCGGAAGTTCTTGATACCATATAGTCCAGCAACGGAGAAGTTCTTCGTGCCCCTCAGTGCTTTCTTCACCTCTTCGGCACTGATTGGTGAGCATTGCTTCTCGATCTTCATGAGGTTGTCGCACGCTGAGGAGGCGCGATGGATCTGCGAGAAACTGCTGATTCTCCCTGACCCATGCTATCACCTTCTGTATACTCCTCCTCGTGTCAGATAACACCCGTATATTGTCAACAATGTGCTGCTTGATTGTCAGCAGCCTGACTTGTTCAATGTGTGATTGTGGATCCACAGTTCGTGAGCGAACTTTTGGACCCTTATCGTAAAAAGTTTACCAGATGTTATGCTATTAATCACACACTGAATACGGGACGCATTCTGTCTAGCCCAGCCAATCTACTTGTTTAGTTGATGCAAGCGTCTCTTGGTCTTTCGATCCCTAATCGGCGGTTGTACTCTTCGATTTTAATCGGCCAAAGCTCTCGCCGCATCATTAACTGAACAAGTGATGATCCAGGAGTTGGACTCCTCCTAGAAATCCTCGCGAAGGGCGGCATCCATTTCAGCCAGATTTTCAGGCTCGGGAGGAACATTGATGTTAATATTTCTCCTTGTCCTAAAATTGATGCCGCTTCCTCTTCTTAGTATGCGGCTTGTTTTTGCAGCGGTTGGGGAAGCGTTTCGCGTACATATCCTGTTCGCAAGAGATTGTCGGCGTACAAGGACTTTCCACAAGGAAAAATCCATCACAGCAAACTTTTTTGTAATCTATCCTTCGTTAAAAATGGTCGTGTTGGGAGAATGTATCAAGAATGTTTAACCAATTTAGTGCATTTAGGCAAGGTGAATGGTAGCGTACCCAGATGTAAACTGCAGAAAGAATGGTTGGAATATGTAAATGTGATTCTGAAGCAAAATGATAAAAAGAGTCGCAGAAACACGAGTGTCTCCATGAAAGGATGTATGGATGTAACCAAAGTAAAAAATGTATGCAAGGATGAGAATGCATGGAAGACAACTGTTTATAAGAAGAAGAAGAAGAAGAAGAAGAAGAATAAATGCCTTCACTTTTAAAGTAATACTATTATATAATGAAATATGCATTAATCAATTGAGAATATCAAAACCAAGAATAAATCGATTCAATACATTATAAATAAAGCGTACGTTACACTTAAAAAAAATTTCTTCTGTTGCTAGAATAAGATTTAAAGATATTAGCGTAAAAAAACTGAATTTTTTCAATTCTAAAATTTTTTCTTGCAGTATAGACATACGTACGAGGGATGTCGAGAATGTAAGATGATTCGATTTTTCTGATTGAAAAAAGAATGTATGTAAAAAAAATTACAGGGTCTTATTCGTATACATGACAACTATTTTTCCACGCAGTCGCCTTCCTGTTCTATGCAAGTACTATAGTGAGTCGTGGCACAAGTCTTTTGATGCCCTCCTCGAAGAAGTTTCCCGCCATCGCCTTCCCCCACTTCAGGACATCTGTTTTTTCGTCCTCGTCGGTGGAAATTTTTTTTATAAGGCTAGTCTTTACAACTACCGTAAAAAGACTTTATACCGCAGTTTTGATGTGCAGTTCAAAATGCGCATTTCCGAACTGTCTTAAAAAGACTTTGTTGCGCAGTTTTCATGCGCAGTTAGAAGCGCCCATCTCAACCCGACGGGAAATAATAAGATATTATAAATCATTGATGATTCACCGATAAATTACCAGGAATTTCAAAATTGTCCACAATTACCCAATTTTTCTTTCATTTTTCTTCATATCAATGCCGTAAAAAATAATGTACCAGGCACGCGCGTAAACTTTTTTTGGCTCGAGTGATGTTTTTAGAAGGAATCGTCGGCTTGCCTGCAGCTCACCTTCGACTTCGTCTTCGGCCCCATCTACGTCTAACCTTCGGCTCGCCTACGACTGTGCCTTCGGTTCGCCTACGTCTCACCGACTGCTCCTGCTGAAAACATCCTGCTTGCCTAAAAAGCCCAGTCTTACGCACCTGCTACATACTATAAACTACTATTTATACCGCATGCATGATTTCGACTCTTTTTGGTGACTGTAAAGCGGGGCTAACGTAGTGCTTTCCGCACATGGTGACGGGAAAGCAAAACTGTGAGGTCAGAGATAAAGTATAAAAATTATACATCTATGAACTCCCATTTTGGGCTCACAAGAAGTGATCGTCAAGCGATGAGTTGATTGTGTTGACAGATTTTTCCGCAGATCGGACAGACTAGAAGCAATAATTTACCATAAATTTCCGATGAATTACGATAAATTATCATAAATTACCATAAATTACCATAAATTACCGGGAATTATCATACATTGCCAGATATTTCAAGCATCAAAAGATTTTCGGATATTTTTAAAATTTTGAAAATTTATGTTAAATTTATAAATTACCGAAAATTTCCAAAAAATTCTGGTAATTTATAAAATTACTACAAGTTTCCATAACTCACCAAATTTTCGGTAATTTATAGCATCTATCAATTTCTAGAATTCCTCTATTATATGAGCAGAAACCGTGCATGTGTTCCAATCGTGTTTGAAATCATCTATTTCTTATAAAAAATATCGTATGCACCAAGGGGGTGGGGACTTCTCACTCTTGATGCATGATATTCTATTTAATTATAAGAGAGAGTGAACACACAAAAAAGCAACTGGAAAATTACCTTTATTTTCTTGTGTACTTTATGACGAATCCAATGGAGATTCAAAAATATCAGCCGTGGCGAGTACGTATAATAATCTCTATTCAAATTCAAATTATCTGGAGTATTCCCGTATTCATAACATATCAGTAAGTCATGAATCCCTTTGTAGAAGAGCAGGGATTTGAAGGGACACGTTAACTGATACCGTCGGAAAAAAATATATTGAAATATTTTTGACTGAAATTTTTCTCGAAAGAAAGACAATATTTCGAATGCGAACGAAACGGGAGGGAATCGAACTTGTATAGATCGATCAGAGAAGGGGTCGATTTTTCCGAAGCATTGTTTCTTCAAAGCATGATTTGTCCAACGACAACTATTTTCAGAGAGCGAAAACTTGGGCGCGTGTTATGATTGAGATGAGAGGCGTGTGTTTGTCAAAACAGGGCGAATGTCAGTAATGTAAGAATATTCAATTAAATTTAAGCACTAGATGGAGCTGCAGAGCAATAAAATTCTAAATTCAAAATGTTAGTACCAAAGATGAGTACATCTCAGCAAAAAAAGTATTGTTAAGGATTGGGGCTGATTAACATGTTTTGAATGCGTGTGAATCCCGTTTTCTGAATCGTTTAAACGAATTGAGACGCATTTAGATGAATTGAGACAGCGTGAATTGAATGCGTGTGAATTCATCTGAATGTGTGGTTAAGGTTAGTTCGAAAAAAAAATAAAAAGCGCATGCGTCGAGACTCGAAGCAGCAATCCCTCGTGTATCAGTCCAGGGTATCCCCACTAAGCTACGGGACCATTTACATACTAAACATTTCCAAAAATCCTTTATGCCGCGCACGTTAGTCGTCCTGGTACGGATTAAACTGTATAAGTCAACACTTGCTGAAATTCGCCGTCACGCATTGGGGCGAATTCAAGTGTGCATTTTACTCTCACGAATTAAGACGCATTGACCAATGTTGAAGTGTTTGCGTGCTGACGCAAGATTCCAAATTGAAATATCGTCTTCTCGAATTTACACGCATTGATACACTGGTCCAATGCGTCATTGTCGCAAAGCAGGATTCACGGGGTGTCTTTGTCTTTTTAATTCAATGCGTATCAAGTCATTCTTTTTTGCTGGGATATTGATTTGAGATGAACCGCGACTTCTATCACATATTGCAGCAACGGAATTGAATAATTAACTAATGAAATAATAAACTCGCAAATTATAGATCTGTAGGTTATATCTCTTCTTTACGGTCGGAAATGAATATTTATTGATTGAGCACGAGAAAGTAACAACCAAAATACACAAATTATGTTTAAAAAGTTACAAATTTAAGAGTTGAAGGTTATATTAGTGGTTATTCACCGGAAATGGGTATTTTTAAGAACAAATCTTCAAGTGTTGGAAAAAACATGCAGGTTTCAACTTTTTAAGGTTATATTAGAGTTTTTTCGACGAAAACGGGTATTTTTGAAAACAAATCTTTGAATATCGCAGGAAACTTACAGGTTTGAACGTTTCTACGTTATGTTAGATGTATTCACCGGAAATGGGTAATTTTATGAACAAATCTTTAAGTCTCTTACAAAACTTACAAGTTTGAACATTTTAAGTCTATATTATGGTAATTTTACTGGAAATGGGTATTTTCCGATAGAAATTGTTAAGCCTTGAAGAAAACTGTTAATTTTGAATATTTTAAGGTTATGTCAGGGTTTCTTCATCGGGAATGTTTCGTCAAGTCTGGAAGAATGCCGAGAATTTTGAATATTTTAAGCATATGTTGGGGGATTTTCAACAGAAATTGCTCATTCTCAGAACAAATCGTCAATTCTTGAAGAAGATTGCAGGGTTGACTATCTTAAGGTTATGTTATGGGTTTTTACCAGAAAAACGTATTTCTCTTCTCTCCTGCAGAGCTTCAAGGAACTTTACAATTTTGCTTCTTTTTCCTCAACAACCGTTACCCTGAACTTTGGTGGAGATTAGGATGATTCAACAGATTTCGATATTATTCTGTAGCCTGCTCTAAGAGCCTAAAGGATGTAAACTGTCTCATCTAAAGAATGAGCATTGTTAAGAATGATTTATAAAATTGAGAAAAATATTCTTATTGTTAATTGTAACAAATCTGAGAAGGAAATAACTCATGGCGAACTTCAAAAACAAAAAAAAATTTCAAGTTAAAATTATGAATATGACGATAGTTATTATGTGTTATATTTTTTGCTTTCTCTCTAGTTAAAATGTGCATTCTTGTTTAATCCTATAGTGTTAATAAGCAGTCCAACTTTTACCTAAAGGGAATGAACAAACTAAAACTCTAAATAACTATTTTTAAATCAACAATAATGATATTTTCCTCCATTTTATAAATTATTTTCGATAATGTTCATTTTTTAGATAAGACAGTTTGCATCCTTAAGGCTCCTGGAGCCAGGTACAGAAAGAAATATAAATCTGTTGAATCGCCGCAATCTCCACCGAAGTTCAGGGTACCGGTTTTTGAGGAAAATAAAGTAAAATTGTGAAGTTTTTTGGAGCCTAGCAGGAATGACCAAGAATGACCAATTCCCGATGAAAAAATCCTGTCATAAGCTTAATATATTCAAAATTTTCAGTATTCTTTGTGACTTGAAGATATTTTCTGGAAAATACCAATTTCCAATTAAATGACCTTAACATAAGATTAAAATGTTCAAACTTGTAAGTTTTGTAAGACACTCAAAGATTTGATATAAAAAGTACCCATTTCCAGTGAAAAAACCATCACATACTCTTGAAATGATCATGCCTGTAAGTTTTCTCGCAATATTTGAAGATTTATTCTTGAAAATACACAATACTGGTGAAAAACTTTAACATAACCTCAAAATGTTCAAACCTTTAAGTTTTCTCCAATGCTTGAAGGTTTATTCTTAAAAATACCCATTTCCCTCGAAAAACTTTATCATAACCTTAAAAGGTTCAAACTTGTTAGCTTTGTGAGAGACTTTAAAATTTGTTGTTGAAACTACCCAATTATGTTGAAAAAACCCTGACATAACCTTAAAATAATAAAATTTTATTTTTATTCAAGGCTTAACGCGATTTCTGCTGAAAAATACCAATTTACTGTGAAATTACCCTAACATAACCTTAAAATGTTCAAATTTGTAATTTTTATACAATACTTAAAGATTTGTTCTTAAAAATGCCCATTTCCAGTGGAAAAAATCTAACATAACCTAGAAACGTTCGAACTTATGAGTTTTCTACAATATTCAAAGATTTGTTTTTAAAATTACCCATTTTCGGTGATAAATCACTAACATTACCTTCAGATGTTTAAATTTGTAAGTTTTTCAAACATAATTTGTGTATTTTGATTGTTACTTACTCGTGCTTAATCAATAATTATTCATTACCGACCGTAAATAAGAGACATAACCTAAAATTCTATAATTTGCGAATTCATGAATTCATTAGTTAATTATTCAATTCTATTGCTGCAATATGTGATAGTAGTCGCGGTTTATCTCAAATCAATATGTACTCATCTTTAGTACTGAGATTTTGAATTTTACTGCTCTGCAGCTTCATCTATAACTTAAATTTCATTAAATATTCTAACATTACAAAACAACGCTTGAAGTCACACGACATTGCTCAAATAAAGTTACATTGATTTCAACGGACTTCGGAGTGAATAGCCCCTCGAGTAGAATAGTTTACTTGCGGTTAATATGGGGCAACGAAGAATTGGGTAATATGACATGAGGTAATATAACATATGGGGCAATATGGTACGTAGGATAATGAGGCACAGGCGGTAATGTCGCACATTAGGTCTATATTTTTTGTTAGGTCAGTATATTTAGTACATTATTTTACTACAATTTCTAAAAACATCCTCGATTCCTGAAACAGCAGCGGCGGCGAGATCTTTTTATAACATAGAGAGAAATCCGTCTGTGTGTATAGTATTTGAAGTATTTTATAACTATATTGCAACTTAATGTTTACATTAATCGAGAGTCAATTAGGTAAATTTTGTTTCTTACTCATTGAAACAAAGAAGATACAATAATTTCATGTGTTAAGGCTAGGGTAAATGTTCCAATTATTGCGGTACTCATATATATGCTTCATACTCAGAGTAAAACAAACAAATCAAAAACTGTAAATAATTTGTAGAGTCGACCAAGAACTGAACCTTTACGGAACGGAAACAAGGTCTATGGCTTGATGTCTCTCTTTTTAAATTTGAAGGTAAAATCTTTAAAAGATAACCTCCGATAGAAAGGACTTTATCAGAGGTTATGTTTTTAAAGATTTTTCCTTCTAATGTAAGTAATTGATAAATTTAAGTGAATTGTTACGTTGTTTGATTTTTGTTAACAATGTTGTATTTAAAATAATTTCGGATTCTCAAATATAACCTATATATCCACAGTAATAGGTACACACATCTGTTATTGTATTTCGAAACATAGGTTAAACATAAAGTGAATTTTCTATGACCTAATCTTTTTTTCAATCATAAGGTTATTGTTAATAAGGAAATCCCACGTAGGACATCTCTTTACTTTTTATACGTCGCTTACCTAAAACCAAAATCCGCAGTAATAGGGACGTATTAATACGTATACAGTTCTTGTCCATACGCAGTAATACCTACAAACATACTTTTTATCTGGATATTGAATATTTTTGTAGGCGGCTTTATGTTTGAATATTTATTAATGTTTCTTATGTACAAAATACGTCCCACTTTAGAGTGAAACAAAAACATATTGTTGTTTCATTATATATTAAAAATAATAGTAAAAATAAAGTGAGACTAACCCTTGAAACCGCAGTAATTGGAACATTTACTTAGTTGCTTGTGAGAAGGATAATCATGTACAGGCAAAGCCAATCAGTGAAATACATCAATAGTAATGTTATATCAGAATCAGATAAATTTTCAACCAAAAGTCATTTATTGATACATCAAGCAAGAAACTTTAGGACACAAAAAAAGATTGCAACAGAATGAGAGCACCTATATCAAGAGAATTTTGATCCATTTATAATAATCCCAGGAAGGAATTTATTTTCCGAATTTTATGATCGATTATCGCGGAAGTGCTCATTATAAAATCAATACAATGCATTCGCTGGCGCTATCTTATAAGATAGGAAATCAGTCGTACTCTATCAATCAAAACCAGCTTATGATTCAGTATAAATCTGCGTGTTTCTCGAGGAAACAGCAAGTTCTCCTCCAAAATAGAAGCAAGATGTTCGGATACCTGGTGCTTTCTGTTCTCCTCGCTACGGCTGCGTGTAAGTTCGATTATGAGAAACAGAACAATATTATTAATTCTAATCATTATTTCTAAGTGAAATGCAGTCCTTGAATCTTGATTTTCACTGAGTGCAAGAATTATACTCATACACTCTCGTAATAAATCAGGTGATTATTCAATCCACCTATTAGAGAAACTAATACATTACAACATCCTACTTAAAGCATGCAAATATCGAAAAGTAACTAATTGCTTGTGTTTTGAAACAGCGGAGCCGATTCGAAAATTTGTAGGGCTGAATCCATACACTCCTAATGGACGCATCGTGGGTGGTGAACCAACAACCATTGAGGCTGTTCCGCACCAGGTTTCTCTTCAAGCCTTTGGATTCAGTTACTGTGGAGGAAGTATTGTCTCCAAAAATTGGGTTTTGACCGCAGGTCATTGCACCGTGAGTTATCCGGCTAAGTGGATAAACGTTAGAGCTGGAACCACCCAATTCAGTTCAGGAGGAACTGTTCATCCAGTTGTAAAAGTTGTTAGACACGAAAATTACAGAACCAACTTGTATGGTATTCCCGAAAACGACGTGGCATTGTTGCAGCTAAAAACACCCTTTGAGTTAGGAATATCACGCCAACCAATCGCTCTCTTTGAGCAGGATGAAGAGGCTGTCGAAGGTTCATTGGCAACAATCACTGGATGGGGTGCAGTTATAGAAGGGGGTAGCACTTCCAATGTTCTTCAGACTGTGGATGTTCCCATAATTTCCAAAACTGTCTGCAATGAAGCCTATGCTTCTTATGGGGGAGTTCCTGCAGGTCAGATTTGTGCTGCTCATCCTCAGGGAGGAAAGGATGCTTGTCAAGGCGATTCTGGTGGTCCCTTGACCATTGCTGGAAAATTAGCTGGAATCGTTTCCTGGGGTAATGGATGTGCTCGCGAGGGATACCCTGGAGCATATACTGAGGTAGCAGCCTATCGCAAGTGGATCATAGAGAATGCTGATCTATAATTATTCAAATTTTTTATGAATTGATTCAGTGAAATCATTAATAATTGAAGGATTGTATAATGTATTTCGAAAATCAATTTCAAAACATGTGTGAGATTCTGTGACGTCCATGTTTATTGATTGTGAATAAATTATTTTTGTGATGATACCTACCTGTTTCATTTATTGAAATTTTATTAGAATTGTGAAGGTCCGATACTGAATACGTTTTTTCGTATATATATACATTACGTCTACTCTGGTGGAAAAGTAATTTCACAAAAAACACAATAAATTAAAATAAAATAGAACAATGTGGAAATTGCAATTTTTTGTAAAATTTAGTGATTACCTGTAAAATTGCGTGAAACTGTCCGAATTGTAACAAAACTTGTAGTTTCTAGTAGAATTATCGAGTTTTATTTCTGACACTGATCAACTACCGAAAAAAAATCTAAATCAATAATGGACTGGTAGTTTAAAAGACTGAAGCTTATTTAAAAATTAGCAACTCAAGTTAGGCAAAGCAAAAATATCAAAGAAACTAATTTTTCTAATCCATTTTGCGATAAAGGATTAAACGTGTAAGCAATTAAAAAATCAATGTAATATTTTACATAAAAAGATTGGCTCTAAAAATAGATTTACTGCCAAATTATTTGAAACAGGAATTAATAAAGAATAAAAATTGCTCAAACAATTAACAAAACATTCTAATATTTCTTAAGAATTGATGATCAATTACCTACAGTCATAGGTTTCGTAAATGAAAGAGATAGGTACCATCAAAAAATAATTTATTCACAATATGAATAAACATTTTACAACACTGAATCTTATATACGTTGCAACTGTTTTGAAAATGATTTAAAAGACACATTATACAATTACACAATTGTTAATGATTTCACAAACTAAATTTATAAAAAAAGTTTAATAATTAAAAGTCAGCAATCTCTATGATCCATTTGCGATAGGCTCCCCCTGAGTATAGGCTCTACGATATCCAGTTCGAGCATATCCATTGCTCCAGGAAACGATTCCAGCAAGTCTTCCATTAATTGTAAAAGAACCACCAGAATCACGTTGGTAAGCATCATTTCTTCCTTGAGGATAAGCAGCACAAATCTGACTTGTAGGAACTTCTCCATGAGATTCATAAGCTTCATTGCACACAGACTTTGAAATTATGGGAACATCTACAGTCCGAAGAACATCAGAAGTGTTACCTCCTTCTCTAACTGCATCCCAACGAGTAATGGTCGCCAGTGAACCATCGACAGCTTCTTCATCCTGCTCCAAGAGAGCAATTAGTTGATATCATTTTACCAAATCATATGGCCTTTTCAGCTGCAACAATGCCACATCGTTTTCGGGAACACCATACAAGTTGGTGCTGTGATTTTCGTGTTTGACAACTTGCGCAACTGGATGAATAGTTCCTCCTGAACTAAATTGTGTGGTTCCAGTTTGAACGTTTATCCATTTAGCCGGATAACTTGCGGTGCAATGACCTGCCATCAAAACCCAACTTTCGCAAACAATAATTTTTCCACTGTAACTGAATCCTTAAGCTTCAAGAGAAACCTGATGCGGAACTGCTTTAATAGTTGTTGTTTCACCACCGACGATGCGTCCATTTGGAGTGAATGGATTTTACCCCACAAACTTGCGAATTGGTTCCGCTGTTTGAAAAAATTGATTATTATTCACGTTTTTGTAACTGTAACTTTTAAATATACTTTTAAACCAATGAATGGATATAAGTAACATAAAATGTTATCCAAAGTTGAAAAAGACTATAAATTATAGACACAGAAACGTAATTGCTGGGTTCTAGAAAATGTTTTTTAAATTTTTGAATGACAATGTGAACTGTGACTTTTGTCGAAGGATTCAGTAATTTCACCAATGAATGAATTGAATGTGTCAATTAGTTGATTGGCCGAGGGCATGTCAATAACTTTTGCATACTAATCAATTACTAACAAGTTATAATTGTTCGATGAAAAATACTAGGGTATATACGTGCATAACAACTATGCATTTATCTTTTACCAATAAACAATACGATAAATAAATACTTTAAATATAATTTAGTATTAAAATCATAAGCCCTGCATATGAATCAGTTTACATTTTTCCTAAATTAATTCAGTCACTGAATTAAATTAGTAAAAAATGTTAAGTGATTCAAATTTGGAGAGTAATTTAAGGATGATAATGAAAAGTTAAATAATCGGTGACTACTAATTAATACTGGGATTGAGTGATTATAATAATGGCAATTTTGGAATTTTTATATATGAACTTACCCGTAGCAGTAGCTTAAAGAAGAGAAAGCACCAGGTATCCAAACATCTTGTTTCAATCATAAAGAAGCATTTTCTGTTTTTTCGAGATACACGGTAATTCATGCTAAATCTTAAGCTGGTTTTGATTGATAGACTGCGATTAATTTTACATGTCTCAAGATAGCTCTAGTGTATCTCAAGTAAGAAGACTCCATTGACCTCCGCCTGAACCAAGTTTAACAAACTTTTTAAAAAAAAAAATCAGATTTTTTGGTATAATTTTTATTCGACTATTAAGGGTCATTTTATCATAAAACATTACACAATCCTAACTTATTTAATTTTAGGAATTAAATGAAATGTGCTGAATTGTCATGAAAATAACGATATCTTAGTATATTCAAAGAGCCTTAAACCTTTTTTTACCCTTGAAATCTGATTCAGTCATATTAGTCGGAGACATGAGAATGACAATGGGATGAGGAGCAACTTTTCGAAATTCTGTTTTTCACGATTTCAAGTAATTTGGGATACTATTTACCGATACACATTAGAAATATGTGAAAATCGTTTCCCTTTTCACTCGAAAGAATGAATTTTGAAATTATGAGAATAACACCTGGATAAAGACCGTTTGGTGTTTCTCTCCCCAAGCACAGAAAATAAAATAAATTAAAATGTTTTCACCTACCTTACGCAGCGTCAATAATAGACACATACTTCTATAATTTTGAGCACATTTTCTATCATGTAGTATAGAAATAATTTCATTTTTGGTCCTTATCCAGTTGTCATTCTCAAATTTTATTACGAATTTTAAATTTCAGTGTAAACATTTTTCGAAATTTTGGCATATCGAAGAGTAGGTACATATATTGCACTTATTTAAAAGTCCCGAAAAAGCCTTTACTATATTTTCGTGATTTGGTAAGCAAATACGCAGTTTTGTAATTCATGAGATGTGAAACTGGATTAGGACCATTTTGATTTTCCCCCCCCGACACAGAAACAATTTTTTCCTAGAGTTTCCACATCTTCAATATAGATTTCTTGGGTAACACAAGCATCTATACTTTATCAGAATTTTGTATTTGAATATTATCGAAGAAAACTTTTCTTGTCTGTCCTATAAAGTTTCATTTTTTGTTCTTGTCTAGTTGTCATTCTCATGTCTTCTAATATCTCAATGAATATTTTTTTACATTCAGTGAAACAATAATTATTTATTTCCATTTTATAGCGATGCTCATTGATTAAATAGAATTTTTCCTCAATGGACTAAAGAATTATTGTACGCTATCTTTTTTTTTACGATAATGATTTCGTACTATTTGTTTATAAACTTAAGATTTTTGAAATTTGCAGAAAAATAGCTTACTATTGAATTCGCACGATAATCCAGCTTCTTTGAATTTAATTTAAAATTAAATAAGAAGGATTTTATGCAATATCTTTTGAGAAATTGATCCTGAATAGACTTTATAAATTATTTTGAAATCAGAATATTTAAAAATGTCATTGCACTCGATTCAGACGAATGTCAATGGACTCACCGCACTCTAGATTTGCAAGCGCTATCTTAAGAAATGTAATTAATCGCACTCTATCAATCAAAAAACAGCTTAAGATTCAGTATAAATCTTTGTGTTGCTCGGAGGAACAGCAAGTGCTCCTCCAAGATAGAAGCAAGATGTTTGGATACCTAGTACTTTTTGTTCTTCTCGCTACGGCTACGGGTGAGTTCTAATATGAATATTAGTAAAATTATTCATTTTAATCATTATCTCTCAATGTAATTGAATGCTTCAATCTTGAATTTTTATCTGAACAATTATGATTCTTTAGTATTTATTTAGTATGCACAAATACTTCTATATATGTATATTAGAATGGTCCAATTTTTTTTAAATTTTCATGCTCTCACCCCCGCCAAATTTGTTCAAATAAACAAAAGTAAATAAATGCGTATTTTTTTTTTTAAATAATATTTAGAGGTTCTGCAAGCTCCATGAAGTTTAACACGTATTTCCCTTAAGAAAAAAAGACGTTTTTGTGAATTTTATTCAGAATCGTCAATATTAGGTGTATCAAGTTGACCCTCCGTATTTCTCTGCGCAATCAGCCATAGAAAACGAATCGAAAATAACTTTTTGAATTTCACCCCCCCCTGAGTCTGTTTTGTAGGGTCCCGAAAAAATCCCATAAGTGAAAAATTGGGTTTTGCCAGTTTTTGGCGCAAATTGTTATTTTTTTTGCTGTTGCTTTTAGCAATAATGATTCATAATACGTGAAATATCACTTTCTGCTGATAATAAGATATTTAAATAAACTTGAAAGAAAATTAATTGTTGTTCATAGCAATTTTCTCTTGGAATAGAATTGGAAAGTCGCGCTTTTTTCCAAATTTTTCAACTTTTCTGTTAGAGCGATTCAGTTAGCCATTAATCAATTAAAGTCACAAAAAATAGTTGCTGAAACAATATATTATCATTTATAACAAGATTCGCTTAAGAAATGCCGGTAAGTTGAGGTTCTTCCTGAAATTTGTAGCTTTTTGTCCATTTTTTACTTACAGGGTAATAATTAATGCAAGTTACCAAACATAAATTTTTAAACAATTTACTATTATAGTATATTCAATAATATTGCCTTTGAATAATGGTGAAAAATTGCGGTTTTTTCTCAAATTTTCAGCCTTTCTTTGACTTTTTCGTTACGAACAAATAATAAATGAACATCAACAAGAGTTATTTTTGAAACCTGTTTTTCTTTAATAGATACTTTTAAAACAAAAGCAAAAGAGTAGAAATACTCAATTAAAAAAAAATAGAACATTACTTCAAAAATTATACTTGTTGATGTTAATTTATTATTTGTTCATAACTAAAAAGTGAAAGAAAAGCTGAAAATTTCAGAAAAATCGCAACTTTCTAGCATTACTCTGAGAAAAGATAGTTACAACAAAACTTAATTGCTTAAACAATTATGTTTGCTAATTTGCATTAATCATTATTTTAATTAGTGCAAAGAGGACAAAAAGTTTAAAATTTCAGAAAAATCGCAACTATTTAGCATTAATATAGAATTGAATAGTTATGAACATTAATAAATTTTTTGAACAGTTAGATTTGTTAAATAGCATTAAATTTTACCTCACTCAAAGCGAAAAATGGAGAAAAAGTTGAGAATTTCATGAAAATCCGCAGTTTTCTAGCATTATTCGACGAGAATATTCATGAAGATGATAATAAATCGTTCTAACAAAAATGTTTCTAACTTACATTAATGAATTAATGAAAAGTTAACAAATTTGACAAAAGCCGTGACTTTCTAACTCTATTCCAAAGGAAAATTGTTATAAATTATAATAAATTGTGTGAACAATTCATTGAAACATGTAGTTATCAGGAGAAAATAATATATTGTGTATTAGAAAAAATTTTTAGTATTAAAAAACCGAAAAAAATGATTAGCGCCAAAAACTCGCAAAAATAAATTTTGCATTTACGGGGACTCTTTGGGACCCTATAAAAAAGATTCACGAGTGTGAAATAGAAAAAGTAATTTTTTATTCATATTCTACGACTAATTGTGAAGAGGAACATTGAGTTTCAACTCAATACACCTAATATTGACGATTCTGAATAAAATGTAGAAAAACGTCTTTTCTTCTCATGGAAAATTCATGTTAAACTTCATGGGGCTTGCGGAACTATTAAATATCATTTTTTTTAAACAAAAAATACGCATTAATTTTTTTGTGGATTCAAACAAATTTAGGAGGTAAGAGAATGGAAATTGGAGAAAACAAATTTTCAATGCATTTTTGGATTACTCTAATATTTTGGTAATCCACAAGTTAGTCGTTCAATCTATTCGATAGAGAATCTGGCAAATCACTGCTTCGCAGAATCAATTCTTTTCAATTTCGACAATGATCATAATCAGTGTAATTATTTTATTATAATAACAAACTCTTAAGTACCAAATATCAGACAGTAATTAATTCAAAATTTTCACAAAAAGCGGAACCGGTTCGCAAATTCGTGGAGCTAAATCCCATAACTCCAAATGGACGCATCGTAGGTGGTGAACCAACAACCATTGAAGCTGTTCCGCATCAGGTTTCTCTTCAAGCTTATGGATTCAGTTACTGTGGAGGAAGTATTGTTTCTGAAAATTGGGTTTTGACAGCTGGTCATTGCACCGTGAGTTATCCGGCTAAGTGGATAAACGTTCGAGCTGGAACCACCCAATTCAGTTCAGGAGGAACTGTTCATCCAGTTGCAAGAGTTGTTAGGCACGAAAATTATAGGACCAACTTTTATGGTGTTCCCGAAAACGATGTGGCATTGTTGCAGCTGAAAACACCCTTTGAGTTGGGAACATCACGCCAACCAATTGCTCTCTTTGAGCAGGATGAAGAGGCTGTCGAAGGATCATTGGCAACAATCACTGGATGGGGTGCAGTTAGGGAAGGAGGTAGCACTTCCGATATTCTTCAGACTGTAGATGTTCCCATAATTTCTAAGGCTGTGTGCAATGAAGCCTATGAATCTTATGGTGGCGTTCCTGCAGGTCAGATTTGTGCTGCTTATCCTCAGGGAGGAAAGGATGCTTGCCAAGGTGATTCTGGTGGTCCTCTTGCGATTAATGGAAAACTTGCTGGAATCGTTTCCTGGGGCAATGGATGTGCTCGACCTGGATATCCAGGGGCTTATACAGAAGTGGCTGCTTATCGCAAATGGATAATAGAGAATGCTGAACTTCAATTATGAAAATTTGTTTTAAATTAATTGTGTGAAATTTTTAATGGTTGGTATTGAATTCGGTGTTCATTTTCAATGTGAAAGCTGTAGGAATGTGTATAAATACTCTCTGATGTACAGTATTTTTTATTGTGAATAAATTATTCTTGCGATGGTACCTAATTTTTTGATTTATGACATTTTTCAATTATTGTTATACCTACACATAAGTTGTTGATAGTTGGTCGTCACATTTTTCAGATTGGTAGTGGTAAGGAGGAAACGGAAGCCCAGGGTAAGGTTGCAAGCCTCTAGGATTTAGAATAGTGTCAAAGACGATATTTGAGAAATAGTTGTTAAGCTAGTACATAAAGGTTATCGATGAGAAAACGTGTAATGGTTCTGTAAAGATAATTAAACCCGTGAAAGAGAGAGAGAGAGTATAAACAAATAAAGGAGAAGTGCAACCCCTTGCATATTTGCAGGCACAATATCCACAATTTCACAAATGGATTTTCGAAATTCAATGAAAGTTCACCTCATAACTGAGCAGAAATCCGAATTTATTTATTAACTTCATTGGACGCTTGGGCATATCGGCTTATTTAAGGCTTCTCGTTCGATCACCGATATTAAGCAGTGCTTAGCCCGGTTTTACTCGGATGTGCGCCGTCGTACTAGATGAGGTATAATCAGCTTTACTATTTATATCAAATCGTTTGTCTTCAAATCGTTCAACATTTGAAAAATAATTAGCTAAATTTCCTGTATCCGAAGTCAAAAACTTTCTTTGAATATTTTAGGGAATTAAAGCGGAGTGCGCTCCGAAAACTCTTCTGATAATTTTTCTACACGAATTCTATGGATTCTTTCAAAAATGATTGAGGAATTCTTTGGATATAGTAAATACAGTAAAAAGAGTAAGAAACAAGTCACTCTGAAGGTCAAAAATGTTAAATCCATCTTATCTGAAATCGTAGTGGAAACAATATCTTCTTTCTAATCCAGTTTAGTTAAACTTACATGATTGATGGAACACTAAATAAATCATTTTGTCAAGATATAAAGTGGTACTTGTACTCCTGCATTACGTAACCTTAGAGTTTAAATTCAACGATACTTTACTAATTTGATAATATATCTCTCTAAAATAAAAATAAATCGAAGAATAAAACCTAAAAAGCCACTTCATGAGCATAGACTTAAATTATTATTTCATACTTTTATTTTCTCAGCTGATAACATAGATAGATATTCGCAAGAACATTGAACATTGAAGTTTCAAAATGTTACTCCAGAGAGCTTATCAATTATGCAAGACCACATTTTACATTATCAGATTCAAACTTTATTCAGGTACACTAATTGTCATCTCTAATTGAAGTTTTTCTGCAGAGAATTTTTATAAACTGAGGATCTGCAAACGATGAAATCTGTCCTTATAAATTTGTTCGTAAGTTGGAACCACCCTAGTTTACAATCGTCGAATAACTTAAATTATTTTGTACATTATTCTTCAAGGACCTTCTCAGAAAACTATTTTTCATTGCACTTAATAAATCACACATCAATTTGTCATAATTTTTTCTCAAGACGAAATTTTTACACTCCGGAATTCTCCTGGATCCAGTCGCGATAGTAACCCACCTCAGTATACACTCCCGGCATTTGTGGTTGAGCACAACCATATCCCCAAGAAACTATACCAGCAAGATTTCCTCCAACAACCAAGGGGCCACCAGAATCGCCCTGACAGGAATCCTTGCCACCTTGAGGATAAGCAGCACAAATTTCGCCCTTGGGGATTTTTCCAATGAAAGCGTACTGTTTCTGGCATGATTTCTTGCTGATGAGGGGTACTTGAACGGATCGCAGTTGACTAGAAGTAAGTCCACCTTCCCGGGTTGCTCCCCAACCAGAAACAACACCAAAGATTCCGGGGATTAGAATTGTGCCTGTTTTAACCAGGGGAACAGCTGCACGAGTTTCGTCCAATTCAAAGGGTGGGTCCACTTTCATTAGAGCAATGTCATTTATGATGATGCCATCAACCGAGTTGCCATAATTTTCGTGTACTATCACTTCTGATACGGAGTGTTTGCTGCCACCTTCGGCTTTGAAACTCGAGCCAGCTCGGAAAGAATAACTATAGGCACTGCCTCCAGAGCAATGTGCTGCTGTCAGAACGTAGTCTTTTGAAATTATGCTACCACCACACTGAAATCTTCCATATGAGAAGAGGCTGACTTGATAAGGAGCTGCTGTGATGTTGATTACTTCCCCGCCAACGATTTTGCCATCCAGACGCAGGAGTGGATTCGCTGTTGACGGAATTCTTTGTTAGAAAATATTTAATAATTTACAAATCAAAGTGCACAAATGACAAGGTTCTATCTCGGAGAGAGCTTATAAAAAGGTGCTAGTTCGTGGAGACAAAATTAAATGAGGCTAACTTGCGTGGCGAACTCTCGAAGTTTCAACATCGCATATGAATTGTATTGGGTACATCAGCACCCTCAACTCTGTAGCACCTTTTTATTTGGTCTCTTCAGACGGAACGTTGTAATTTGGACACGTTGAAATAAATATGTAGAAATCATTTCTCCTTTCGCTCAAAAAAAAAATGATTTTTAAAATTATGAGAATGACAAATGGATAAGGACCACTAGGTTTTCCGCCCTCAAACACGGAAAATTTCTTTGAACAATTTTTTTACTTCCCTGAAATATTGTACATGATGGCCATATACTTGTATAGTTTTGACTTAATTTTTTATCATGTATAGTCTAGAAATAACTTTTTATTGGTCCTTATCCAGTTATTATTCCCATAGTTTCATGAATTCTTAAATTCCGGTACGAACATTTTTCGAAAGTTTGGCACACCAAGGAAAACATATATTGCACATATTTGGCAGGCCCAAAAAAGTCCTTACCATATCTTCGTGATTTTGTAAAAATAATCGGAATTTTGAAATTTATGAGATGGAAAACTGGATAAGGACCATTTTGGTTTCCCCCTTTCCACAATAAGGTAACATATGAGTATTGTCGATAAGAAAACACGTAATTGTTCTATAAAGACTCTGAAGTCCGTAAAAAGGAGAGTATGAACACGATAGAGAATAATATTAAATTATAATAAAAAAATATCAGATTTACCATTTGCGATGGCAGCGAGGGCAACTACAACTAGACACTGGATCATCTTGAATTAGAACTAATCTGGAAGTAGTGAATAGCACAATTTAAACCCATTTATATACAATATTGCTATCGCAGACTGGAGAGTTCGCACATGAATTTTCATAAGAGGCGCATCAATCATTTAATCTAATCACTGCGTCATTTACCAGGTAAGGTCTCTCTAAATTCTATTCATTTGTGCTGAAATGATTTAGACGCCACTAAATTTAATCAAAAGATGTCTATCAATATTCACGTAACATTCCTTCTAGAGTTCTAGACGAAAACGTAGAATCGTGCATTTTTCATTCTCTCTAGTAAGTCACTTGTAAGCGGATCTTTCACATTAAATTTTCACCATATTTATATTCTTCTACAACTTACAATTCGAATTGAGTGTCTAATAAAATTATTTCATCAATACAGAGCTTCAAAACTAGAAAACAAATAAAAAAGGTCATTGATTTCTTGAAAAAATTCTCACTAATGAGGTAAAATAATAATGTGTGCAGACTTTTATATTTAAGGGGATACATTTATTGATATTCTCAATGACTACAGTTCATAAAAATAATTCCATTAGTCAGTATAAAGTTTCATAATTAGACAGAAAAAATTCTTAAAACAAATTTCTCCAAATTGTTGAAAAAAATTGATTAATGAACTAAAATCATAATCTGTGGTTGCTTTTATATTTCAAGGGACGCACTTGCAAATATTATTATGGATTACAGATGAAAAAATGTATGTTTTGATTATTCTGAGAACATAAATAGAAAAATCTGAGGATGAGTATTCAGTAAACGAAGAAAGATTATAACTGAAACACTTTATTTCCAAAAAATTATTACTATGGTTATCACACATTTATATTAGATATTTCAAAATTCCTAATTAACGAAAAGAGGTTGCGAGATACGCACGCCGATTCGACTGGTGCTTTACAGTTTGAAAGTAAATCAAAATTCATTAGATACAGTTTCCTTCTTTTGATGCAATAGGCCTTAGATTCTGAGATATCTAGGTTTGCGTATTCACACTTTTGAGCGTGGTCAGCGTTCGACAGTGGCTGTTCGAGTGGTCCACGCTCGGCAGTTGCGAGTTGAACGCTTAAGCGTAAATACTCAACCGATATTTCGGAAACTAAGGCCCATTGGATCAAGGGAAAAAATATATGTCTATAGGATTCTGATGCACTTTCACCATGCAAAGTTCCAATCGATTTTACGTTCCGCATCTAAGGACTTCCCCTTGTAAATATAAATAAATCAAACCTAATAAATACTTGAGATCGAAGAAATAAGAACCATATGTGAAGAAAATATGTGGAATCTGTATAAATAAACTTCCTATCCAATTTTTCTTTCTCTACAGATATCACAATCACTGATATCAAATACAGTGAATAAACTAGAGCCCTGACTTCTTAGCTATCCAATTCCTATAAGCAGAAATTGCAGTATAAGCCCCTGGAAATCCAGGTCGAGCACATCCATTTCCCCATGATACAATTCCAGCCAATCTTCCATCGATAGTTAGGGGACCACCTGAATCACCTTGGCATGCATCCTTCCCTCCTTCAGGATGAGCAGCACAAATTTGACCTTCAGGAATACCTCCATAAGCTAAATATGCTGAACTGCATTCCTCTTTCGATACAATGGGAACATTTACAGTTTGAAGAATATCAGAAGTGCTTCCTCCTTCCTTAAGGGCACCCCATCCAGTGATGGTTGAACGTGAACCTTCGAAAACTTCTTCATCATGCTTAAAAAGTTCAATAGGTTGTTTTGTTTCATCTAATTCCAATGGTGTTCTGAGATGTAATAAAGCAACATCGTTTATGGGAACTCCAAAAATGCTTGTTTTAAATTCTTCGTGCAAAATGACTTTATCCACTCGATGGACAACTCCTCCCTTTGTGTATCGACTGGTACCAGCTCGAACAGAGATCCACTTGGTGGGGTAGCTCGCACAGTGTCCAGCTGTCAGTATAAAATTTTCAGAAAGTATACTGCCTCCACATAATCCAAAACCCAAAACTTGCAATTGTACTTGGTGGGGAACTCTTTCTATTTCTGTTGCTTCACCACCAACTATACGTCCATTGGGTGTTAGAGGGTTCAAGTTGAAGAATGCAGGAAACAGATGAGCTATTCGGAAAAATGTAAATATTTTAGTCATTGTGTTCAGAGTATTTCATCATTGGACGAAGAACTTAAAAATTGAAATTCTGAATCTAGTATCTTTCATAAAGAGAATATTTTATTGTATTCTGTATAATTCACTGAACTCACCAGCAGTCGAAACGGAAATAATTGAGAGCCCAAGAAACATGAACATTGTTGTTCCTGCCATATTGCGCTATTTCTTTTTACCCCCAAAGGTATGATAATTTATACTTTCTCTCAAAAACTTGTGATTGATGGAGGATCCATCAATGTGTAATCTTCTTCTGTATTGATCCAATTATTAATGCACCATAATTCATATTATCTGGAAATGTATTAACAGGAGAACTTAAGCTCCACAACGATAGACAAATATAAATCCTCAATTCTCCGGAAATAACAATATTCAGGATCAGCCATATCTCGACCTATTTTTCCCAGAAATCATTATCAAGATAAATGTTATGAATTCGAAAAAATATGCTCTGAAGTGTAGAATATTAAGTAGAATATTATTAATATTATTATTATTAATATGGGTACTATTCCACATACAGGGCACTCTTGAAATAAGATTCTTTTCCAAAGTTGTATTTTGTAGTTCAAGTTAGATTAAGTGGCGCTTAAAAAAGAGTTTGCAAAAGTATTCACGCTATAAACTTATTTGTAACACTCCTGGAGCATTTTGACATCTTGCATTTTCCATGTTCCTTTAAGTAAGGCTTGTTATTTGGAACGATAAGGCAATGCAATGGAAAGGACGATAAACGTATTGGTAAGGTCATGGGAATAACCAAAAAACAGTGGGATTATGTTTTTTGCACTTCATTTGTTATGTTCTCGAAATAAGATTTTTTTTTCTGAAAATGAAAATCATGGAGTAATAGTGAGGAGGCCAAACTGTGCGACAGAAATTTGGTTGTCATTTTTTTGGACATGGTTAAAAGGGAGGACGTACGCTTAATTGTGAAGGTTCGCCTCGTTCTGAGTGGAATATCTTCAAAAGGTCTTTCATTGGTGGGTTATTCGTGATTCAAATTTTACTGCCAACAAACCACCAATCAAAAATCTTTCTCTCATTTCTCTTGCAGATATTCCATTCAAAACGAAGCGACTCTTTACAATTTAGCGTATCTTCTCCCCTAAACTATGTCTGGAAATTCGAGATTTATTTTTCATTCTTGCGCGCATTGTGGTCTGGTCTCCTTACTATTATTCCATGAGGAGAATACTTGAAGTGTGAAATTGCAACACGAACATAGCTTCATTATCATTCTCTGGTGTCACACTTTTGTTGCAACTCAAAACAACAGGCTCGATAACAGGAGCAAAACTATAATTCATTTTTAGAGGGATTCTTTACAGAAAGAAAATGATATTTCAAATTGGATTAAATTGAGTGGGCGTGTATTTAAGTCAATATGCGTACTTTCGGATTATATTATTTTTACTGGTTGTGGATTTAAAAATAATATTTTTTTCTCTCTTACATGGAAGAATAAAAAGCAAATCTTTTGTACACGTGACCTCATTATTGCAGAGAGGAAGATAAAAATAGCATTCTGCCCTTGGGTTTATGCATTATATGTCTATATTGTCAAGTAAAATAGACAACTGTTCAAAAATTCTATTTATCTCGAAATATATTCCATAACTTTTATTCAAATTTGTTATTTTCGGAAATATTAAATTACTACGTAGTATGTAATCAGATACTATCATTCAGGAGAGCTGCAATGCTGACATGTACTTGGAAATACAAAGAATTATCTGAAGAATATCTGATAAGCTGTCTGTCTCAATTCGATTAATG
>JAUMHM010000049.1:12579199-12598365 GCA_032362435.1 Melikaiella ostensackeni
AGGTGCACACGATATTTTGACTGCCAACGGGAGAAAACGCGAGTTTGAGCGGAGCGAAAACTCGCGTTTTCGCTCCGACGGCAGCCAAACATATTTTTATTGAAGATCTTTTAACTCTCGAGGATATTTAAATGTTTAATCAACAATACAGCATAGTACTTCAGATATTTTATTTAAGAGTTTCCTACTAGTTTGACTTACGAGGCGGAAAAATGTTCAAGAACACAGTTCGTTAATAATTTAACATAAATTTATTCACTAAGGTACATGTAGTTTATTTTTATTTTATAACTCAAAAAACAGGGACTATACAGAACACTCTTTCAGAAAAAAAAACTTCTGGTCCTTATAATCCGGTATTTTCTTTAATCCAAGATGCATAATAAGCTACTTCAGTATAAACTCCCGGCTTTCCTTTGACTCCGCAACCAAATCCCCAAGAAATGACACCAGCAAGTCTTCCATCAATAGCAAGTGGTCCACCAGAATCCCCCTGACAAGAATCCCTTCCTCCAAGTATGTCCATTGCACAAATTTCTCCATCTGGAAGATTTTTATAAGCTTTCCTGCATTCTTCTTTACTAACCACTGGCACTTGAACAGCTTCTACAAAAATTGGTTTCGAAGTTTTCAGAGTTTTACCCCAACCACTCACGAGAGCATTGCTTCCTGGAACTGCTTCTTCTTTGAGTTTATACAATGTAATAGGTGCACATTTTTTCCAAAATTCGAAAGGTGGATTAACTTCAAGCAAGGCAATGTCATTAACTGGCATAAGATCTGCAGTCATTGTAACATTGTGCCTCATAATTTTCACAATTTCATGAAGACTTCCTCCAGAGTCTCGATTTGCTGATCCTGCTCGAATTATGTAGTTTTTTATATTGGACACTGAAACACAGTGGGCTGCTGTAAGAACATATTTATTCGAAATTATACTTCCACCGCAATGATGTCGTACACTATTTCGAATGCTGATTTGGTAGGGGATTTCCTCTATTGAAATTGGTTTCCCACCGACTACTCGACTTTGAGTTTCTGGAATAGGATCCGCTGAAAAAAAATTTACTTAACAGTAAAGTAATTTTATAAATAAAAAATGAATTGCAATCAAATTGAATTTTGATTATAGTGCACTAGCAAAAGTGAAGCGCTATGCGCGCTTATAACATGTTTTTTTTATTTTAATTGCCTAATTATCAATCTAAAGTATATGCTGAGATTTAAAGTGCTATGAAATATAATTATTATTAATAATGAATTAAAATAAATATTGAAATAGATACATTGGCTTTCAGACAATTTTAATCGGCAACTTTTTTTAATTTTAGACGTCACTTTAGTTTAAAATCGTGAAATTTTGAACAACTTTTTGAATAAAACTATCTAGGAGACTTGCAATTGAGGATTCTTCAATGTTGAGATGTATAATTGACAATTATTAATTTTGAATATTTTTTTCAGAACAGTTCAATTGTGAAGATTTACAATTAGAAATTTTTTAATTTTAAGGCTGTATAAATAAAACTTATTGAATTTCACTAATTTTGATCTTCAAAAGTGAAAAGTTTTCAATTTGAAATATTTCCAATTGAAGAAGTTTAAAACGTGAATCATCAAAATTACAAAATTTTCAATCGTGAAACTTTAAACTTGCAAACATTCGAAGTGCTACAGTTTTTTAAGAGTTATAATTTGAAATTATTCAATTTTAAATATGTAATTTATCCGATTTTGTAGATTTCCTATTTAAAATTCATCAATTTTCATGGTTTTTAATTGAAGATTCATTAATTAATTTCAATTATTTCATTAATTTTGAACGTTGTTCTTAATATATAGTTGAATTTTCAAGATTTACAATCTAAAATTTTTCAATTTTGAACATTCTCTTGAATATTTAATGTGTAAAATAGAAAATGATACAGTTTTGAATGTTTTTTTTCGAATAATTCAATTTTCAAGTTTTAAGACTGAAATTTATTCAATTTTATATACTTGCAATTTAAAAATCATCAATTTTCATGATTTTTAATTGAAGATTCATTAATAAATTACTATTAATTCATTATTTTGAACGTTTTTTAAAACATAGTTTAATTTGGAAGACTTGCAATGTGAAATTCTCCAATTTTATATATTCTCTTGAATATTTAATGTGCAAAATAGAAAATGATGCAGTTTAAAAATTTTTTTTTTTGAATAGTTCAATTTTAAAGATTTGAAATTGGAATTTATTCAATTTTATAGATTTGCAATTCAAATTTTATAAATTTTCACGATTTCCAAATAAAGATTCATTGAATTAAAATGTTCACAGTTTAAAATGATGTAATTTAGGATGCTTTTTTGGAATATTCAGTTCAATTTCGAAGATTTGAAATTGAAAATTATTCAATTTTGACAATCTGCTATTGAAAATTGGTCAATTTGGAACGTTTGTGGTTCAGTATGACGTAGTTTCAAATACTTTCTCTAAAACAAATCCAATTTTGAAGATTCAAAATTGAAAATTATTCATTTTCGATTCAAAATTGGAAATTATTTAATTATGAAGGCTCAAAATAAAAAAATTAGTCAGTTATGAAGATTTAAAATTAAAATGTGTTCAGTCTCATAGATTTGCAATTTTTAAATGCTTCAATTTTGTAGATTTTAAATTGAAAATTATTCAATTTTGAAGATTTGAAATTCAATCAATTTTACGGATTTGAATTTAAAGTTCATCAATTTTTTGATTTTTAATTGCAGATCCATTAATTTGAAATGTTAAGAGTTTGAAATGATGTAACCTAGAATTATGTTTTTGGAACAGTTCAATTTTGAAGATTCAACATTAAAAATTATTCAATTTCGAAAATGTAAAATTTAAATTTATTCAATTTCATAAATTTAAAATTTTAAATTCATCAATTTTCATGATTTTCAATTCCAGATTAATTGATTTATAATGTTCACAATCAAAAATGATGTAATGTTGAACGTTTTCTTGAATATTCATTTCGATTTTGAAGACTTAGAATGAAAAATTCTTTGATTCTGAATTGTTGCAATTGAAGACTCTTCAATATTTGATATGTAAAATAGAAAATGATGCAATTTTGAATGTTTTCTTAATAGTTTGATTCTGAAGATTCAAAACTAACAATGATTCGATTTTCGAGATTCAGAATTGAAAATTTATTTACTACAATTGAAATTTCATTAATTTGGAACGTTTATAGTTTAAAGTCATGTAATTCTGAACGTTTTTTGCATATGTTGTTCAATTTTTATGATTCTCAAGGAAAAATTCATCAATTCTGAATATTCGCAATTAAAGAATCTTTAATTTTTAATATGTATAATAGAAAATAATGCAATTTTGAATGATTTTTTTGAAATGGATCAATTTCGAAGATTTAAAATCAAACATTATTCAATTTTATTGATTTGCAATTGTAAATTCTTAGTTTGGAAACAGAAAAAATGACAGCGTTGATTTATTTTTCGGAAATTCTCATAATTTTCTAATGTATGTAATATATGTTTCCATAGAAAAAAAACTTTGCAGGAATTTTAAATTACTTCAAACAGTGACAGGAAATTTAACAAGTTACTATTTTCACGAAGTAACTGTCCGGAATGACTACATTTTTTTAATGAACTTCCTCAAAACAGCATCCAGCTTTGAAACATCCTAGAATCAGAGAAAAATTACGTCATGTCGAAATAACATGATGAAAATTTGATATTGCAATTCAAAGTAAAGAATTCCCAATCAATCGAAACAACTACAACCGAAAACAGAATTTTATAAGATGCCAAAACACACGCGAAAATCGAGCAGAAACATAGAAGCTTCAAATTGTACAAACTGAATGAATCAATTCAGAATTTATTAATATTAATTTTTAATAAAAAGAACTCACCACTCGCAATTGTAACCAAGGAAAAAAGTAAAATAATTCTGCTCATTTTGAGTGCTTGTTGTTGATCGATTCCAATACGAATATGCTTGTCATTCGAAAAGACTGTTTATATGTACCTGCAGATGCAAGTAAAATCATGATTTAGGATCTGATTCAGAGATATTCCACTTTGTAATCTAATCATGTTATTGACGGGAAATATCGAGAAAAAAAACAATGTCTATTCATAAAGATGTTTTGAGACTAATTGGACAAAAACGCTTCCTCCTAGGTTTGAAAAAATCTTTTCTTGTTTGAAAATAAAACAGTTGTGTCAAACTTTGCTAGTAGATTCAATCAATTCATCTAAGAGAATTATTTTTGTTCTCATTATTGGACATATGAGTAGAAAAATTACTCAATAACTTGAGGGAAAGTAGGTTACAGGTAAGATTATTCCATAAAGTTCTCGTTATTTGTTAAATGTAATAGATATTGCAAGATAAATTACTGCAATCAAATCTTTGAGGAAAATGATTCAAATAGAATTCAGAATGATAATTAAATCGATAAAAGATAAAACGATTTTCTCATTATGATGACATTGATTTTTGTATCTTCACGGTCTGTAATAACTGACATCATTTTTTATACTTTTACACGAATAGACAGTCACAAGTTCTAAGAATTTTTATCCGAAATTTGTTCATCGAGCATTTTTATACAATCTTGGGATAAAAATTATAGATGATGTAAAAAAATAAAAAATAATGTATAATTTGGTGTCACCAGTTTTGTAGAAGAAAACAAGTAGATACTATACTATTTTATATTTCCTTTTGTTTCATATTAACAATTTATAGATTGCAACTAGATACAAAAAGGAGAAGGTGTAAATGAGAAAGAAATTTCCAAAAATATATTGACAAGAATAATTTATCCTTCAAATAAAAAATATATTTCCTAACTCTCAAGGACAGGGATTACATGTACAAAAGATTCACGGCCTAATTATTATTAAAAACAGTCATGACTTCAAAAGTCTTAGTATTAAACAGTCAATCAACAAACGACTTTCATCTTTTTAAAAGCAGTCGTAAGACAAAAATGAGAATTGATTCTGGGTTCTTCCAAATCATCAAATCCTTAAAGTCCAGCATTTTCCTTGATCCACTCAGCATAATGAGAAACATCAGTATAAACTCCAGGATTTCCTTGTACACCGCAACCAATTCCCCAAGAGACAATTCCAACCAGATGACCCTCAAAAGCCAGTGGACCACCAGAATCGCCCTGGCAAGCGTCTTTTCCTCCAAACTGATACAAAGTACAAATTTCGCCTTCTGGAAGCTCTCCCTGACTTTTATAAGCTTCTATACATTCCTCTCTGGAAATCATTGGTACTTCCACTGCTTCAAGATAAGATGGTCTCATCATAAAATCAGTCCTACCCCAGCCACTGACGAGAGCCATGCTTCCTGTTTCAATTTCTTCTTTGAAAGTGTGAAGAGGAATTGGTGCACGTTTATCATCGAACTCGAATGGGGGACTAACTTCCAGCAAGGCAATATCATTGTATGGAACACCAGTGGTCGTGAAACGGAAACTGTGCTTGATGATTTTCACAACATTATGAATACTTCCACCTGCTTTCTGATTGGATGAACCTGCTCGAACTGTGAAAACGTTTGGTGGGTCGTCAAAAACGCAATGGGCTGCAGTGAGGACGAAATTTTTTGAAATAATGCTGCCACCGCATCCATGCCTGGAGTGTTTGTGGAGACTAATTTGATAAGGAACGTCCTCAATTGGGATTTCTAGGCCACCAACTATCCGTCCATCATTCTTTCCAATTGGATTGGCTGCAAACAAATTTTGAGTTAGGTAATGTATGAAATATCATGGGGACATGAGACCTCTTCCTATAGTTTGATCATGATGGTGAAAGAAACCATCTGGATGAAAACTTCACAGTTTCTAATAATGGTGCAAATTGTTTGGTTGTAAATAAAAGAAGAAATTCTTCAAAAAATTAAGACATTTCTTCAAGGAATATGAGATAATATATAATATATTTAGTCGTTATTCAACTACTTTTATGTACAGAAAGGTGGTCTGAATTTTAAAAGGTTGAAATAAATTTGTAATTAATTCATATATTGTGTTGATAGAGACACAATAGTAAATAAATAAATACAAAAGTAACTAACCAACTGCGACGGCCACCAAGGCAGTGATGGCAAGGAACTTGGACATCTTGGGTGGCTGCTGGTCGTCGAATCTGAACTGATATTATGATACTAACCGGGGTTTATATATATATCCAGAGTCATTCGCAATCAATTATTGTATCATGATATCAGAGAACAACTATCAACTTTGGAATCTTATCAATTTTATACGTAAATAAAACATTAGTAGCTGAATTGGGGTACTTGAAACCCTGATAAAGCTAGAATGATAATCATGAGTTCAATCTGATTTTTAAAATCACAATCATTACTACATACTCAACCCAGATTACAATCTTAGCAGCATAAAGCTTAATAATTTATGCAAAAAGAGCCTGCTCAATTACTTTATGCAAAAAAAATTGGACTTAGCAATATTATTATTATCATACCATTAAGCCACGTCCCTTTCGGCGTAAGCGTAACTCGTTTGGTTCTAGCCTCGTTATACTACCGAGAATCAAGAAATGTATATCGCAAAGGTAAGTAAAGGATGTGTAGAAGGAATAGGTTTTAGATTAATATAAAAGTCGCGTATTACTCATTCAAACGATACACTCTTCCTACAACACCACTCCGACATGGGTCGCATAAGCACTTAACTGACTGATAAACCCATAGGAAGATCCATACTCCTTATCCGAACCACATCTACCAAGCAAAGCTCTCCAAGAAGGTCCATTAGTATCCAGAGCCACGCGGACACCATCATTCCATCAAGCATCTCTAGTATTTTTTTTTACAGTCGTAGTACCGCACACTTCAGATGCACTCTTGAAGATACTATCCCGTAGTATCCATGCACCCTCCACATTTTTATTATCTAATTCTTTCTTTCAATCTTCTTTATGATGTCCTAAATATTTATTCACCTTTTCATGACATACCATTTGTACTTCTGGTTTCTGAAAATCCTTCTTCTTCTCCTTCATCCTTGAACTAGGTTCATTTTTGAAACTATGAAGTAGTGATTTGTTCTACATTCAGAGCCTCTCATAACCCTTGTACCTCTTACTAGCTCTCTCAGTCTCTCATCCGCTGCAACAAAGTTAATCATACTGTGGCTTTTGCCTCTGCACCTAATATACATGTGAATAAATTTATTTCTAAACCAAATATTTTAAAAGAAACAAGCCGTTTTCTGAGCATAAGCTGATCAATTTCTCCCCGTTACCGTTCGTTTTTAGATCTCCTAAATGACTAACTACCCTGTTGGTACTTTCGTGTTGCGCACCAAGTCAGCCATCCATATCTCTGAGTAGAATGATTCTTTTCCCAGGATCGCAAGTACCTACAACATCATTCAAGGTCAACATCAAAAGTTTCACAAATTCCTGAAAGTTTCAAACCTTCCCAAACATGTCTATCAATTTTCCAAAATTCCCACAAGTTTCCAAAGCTTTAGAACATTTTCATCAATCTTAAACATTTCCACAACTTTGACAGTTTTCAAAAATCCCCACAAGTTTCAAAAAGTTTCAAACATTTGCATCCATATTTAAAAAGCTCCATAAGTTTCCAAAACTTTGCATATGATTCACTAACTTTCTCTAAATTATCTACCCTTTTCACAAATTCCCAAAACTGTTGAAAAATAGAAACAAAGGAGACCAAACAAGAAACAAAAGTCGTATCATTATATTTATTCACACATATGTACAGATATTCTAAAGTCGATACATTAATCAGGTACTCAAGATCGAATTCATTTCAAATCGGACAGGCTGTGCATGCTCAAGTCACAGAATCGTTTCGGGACAAAATGTGTTATTGCTTAAGAGGTTTCAGACGATACGTATCTCACCGATTAGAAAAAATTTTTTTCGAATTAGTTATGAGTATTAGAACTTCTAAAAATGGTGATGCAGTTTATAAAAAATTTGTAGAAATTTTGTTTAAAAACATTGCAGCATCTAAACCAGTATAGATATTCAAGTTTTCCTCATTGTTTCTGACAGATAATTTTATTCACTTTCAAAATCCGCCGCAAAACAAAAAAAAAGTTCCAAAATAAAAAAAATATCGACGGCTATTCTTAAAATGTTTAAACTCAATTTCCTCAAAAAGGGCATCGTTTGACTTTTTCTTGGTTTTTAAAATTGGTCCTGATAGTGTGCATATATTCCCCGTCTTGGAGATTTTTGCAATAATAAGCCGAGATGCGGAATACATCAAAGTGGAAAACTTGTTCCACTTGAAATTTGAAAAAAGGCTCTGATAACTTTTCTCCACTTTGCGTTGCTTTCGAAATTTTCTCTAAAATAGACTCTATTCATATTTGAGCGAAAATTTCAAAAAAACGCAAGATAGAGAAAAGTGCTAAAAGAATTTTTTTACAAGTTCTCGAGTAAAACAACTTGGAATTCTTGACAATTTTGAATTTTTTTGAATTTATTGGAGGATTTCGAAAGTGAACGGAACGATCTATAAGAATCAATAAGGAAAAGTCATATATCCATATTGGTTTAGGTACTGCAACACTTTTTATCAGAATTTCAATAAATTTTTTATGAACTGCGTTACCATCTTTAAGAGTACTAATGCTCATAACTGATTCAAAAAAAATCGTCTAATGCCTGTCACATTTGGAATGAAGTCGGACTTACAATTTTCTTTCACGCTTGAAACAAAAGCTATAACTTGAGTAATAAGGTTAGTATTATTTTAGTTTAGCAATCCTAGAGGAAAATTGCACGTCATTATTACAGATTGTGAAGGAGAACTTGAAGAGATTGCCCCCCCTTGAAATATTTTTCAAGATCGTCTTAAGGCAAACTAATTACGTGGGAATTTGTTCCTGGATCCAATCTGCGTAATAAGCAACCGAAGTATAAACACCGGGATTTCCTTTGACACCACAGCCAATTCCCCACGAGACAATACCAGCTAATCTTCCATCAACACTGAGAGGACCACCAGAGTCACCTTGACAGGAATCCTTACCACCACTCGGATAAGCAGCACAAATTTCTCCTTCAGGAATTGAACCCAAAAAGTCATAGGCTTCATTACAGTCTTCTTTACTAATGATTGGAACCTTGACTGCTTGCAGATTAGAAGGAAGTGCACCAGAGGAAGTCCTTCCCCATCCACTAACTAAACCAATGGTTTCCGGTTTGATTTTTTCCTTCAGATCGTAGAGAGGGATTGGTGCACATTTTTCGCTGAATTCGAAAGGTGGGCTGACTTCAATGATTGCGAGATCATTGATTGGCACTCCGTTTGCGGTAATTGTAAAATTGTGGGAGATTACTTTTACGGCCTTGTGGATGCTTCCACCGGATAGTCGTTGGGTAGAACCTACTCGGACTGAATATGTAGAAGGAGATCCTCCGACACAGTGTCCTGCGGTGAGGATATGTCTATCGCTGATGATGCTACCTCCACAATTATGAGACTCATAACTTCGGAGACTAACTTGGTAGGGAACATCATCAATCTCGATATCATAACCACCGACTATCTTTCCATCTAAGCGACGAGTTGGACTAGCTGCAAATAAAAAAAGTTTGTTAAATATATTTAGGGTTAAGAAGGTGGAAATGAGGAAATAGTATATTGTATATCAAGGGCGTAAAGTTGGCAATTCACAGTCGTAAGGATTGTCGAATGTTTGCTCATGATACACACGATATTCTTTGCCCATAATCTGCACCGAAAGTTTGCCTTTGAGGGCATGTGAAGCGGGTGGAAAAAGTCACTTTGCTCACACTTTATATGCACGAAAAGGCATACTTTCGGTGCAGGTTGGATAAAAATAATTTTATTGTTCTTCTGTAAAGCTTCTGGTACAAAAAGAGTTACGTCAGTGAGTAGAATGTTGGTTTGGAAACAAAAAACATTTACTGAATGAAAATAATTTAGCGCAAACAACAATACTAAAGTCTTTTTGAATCAACAAATCAAATTTTCATTTGGATAGCCAACATTTTATTGGAACCACAAACATACTTTGTTTTATTCATGGTTATCAAGTCATTCTGTTGTACCAACCAGACATTTTTCTTTGTGTGGACAATAAAATTGGCATGGAAAGAGATCTGGAATCCAATAAAAGACAAAATAATTTAGAAAGTTTTCAATTCTTTTGCAACGAAATTTTTCGACTTTAAAACTTGTCTCGAATTATACGAAAGACCAGTATTTCTTTAGCTGTTGGTCTCAACTTAATGCATCTCTGAATAAGAATTATTAAAGGGTTAGCACTAATTTGTATTTATAAAATTCTTAACAAATATTAGTTTTTTCTTAAAGTAGTGTCTATATTAGGGTGGGCCGAAAATACAAGATTTTTGAAAATCAAAAATGGTCCTATATTGTGGCAACGAGGTCAAAATTTCTTTCTTTCTGAGAATTAAAAAAAATATTTAAAAAAATTAAAAAATTAAATGAAATAGAAAATATAAATTAGAAAGATGACTTTCGTACAAGTTAGAATTTTTCGAAAATGAAAGAAAAGACATTTTCTAAGATTCATATAATTTTCATTATATTTTTTTCTAAATTTATATTTTTTTATAAAATTCTTTACCGTACTATAAGTGAGGCATAATTTTCTTAGATCTCGAAGAAAATGTCTGAGACGCTATTTTCGTTAAAAATTCGTGAATTTAGTGGCTTGTGACTATCTTTAACAACTGTAAAGTCTAGGAAACAAATTTTTTGAGGGCAAAGGTAATTATAGCCTGCTTCTTCAGTACGAATTAAAGGCATCTCACATAAAATACTGATCTTTTCTCAAATTAAATCAAAGAAAATCTTAAAAGATGACATTTTTTCTTATTAAAAAAATTCTAACTTGGAACAAAAGTTATATTTTTTTCATTCAAATTCTTTAATAGTATTCAATACCCAAAATTGTACATAAATGAATGATCATAATTTTCTTACCCACAGAAAATTTTTCTCAAATTCCCAAAATTAAAAAATTTCAACCTCTTTTCGACACCGTAGGACAATTTTTGATTTCGAGAAACGATTAGAGTTTCTAATTTGTAGTAACATTTAGTCACTTTTTAGCAGTAGCTATTTTCAATTTTCAAAAATGTTGTATTTTCGGGCCATCCTAGTCTACACGTACCGAAAAAATCTGACTAATTGTGCCTAAATTTCGGTACGAATAGTCCCTTTTTCCAGTTCCCGTTATTCTAATCGCGAAAATCTGGCTATTCGTACAGAAATTCCGGTACACGTAGCTACGGCCTTATTTCAATAATGATTCTAGTAAAAAGATGAAAACTTACTAAAAGAAATATTCATTTCAATTCATAATTAGTACATATATTTTCTGAAGCAAATTTGTGGAGCAATTTTTACTGATTTGTATTTAGAGAGATGTTTTCATTCTCTAATTTTTTATCTGTAAATAAAGTATTTGGTACTCATCTGGACCCAATTGTGAAATTCATTTTTATGGTTTTCAATTTTTATCATCAAATAAAATTAACAGACTTCAAAATCCACGTGAGTAGCTTTTTTAAATCATTCATAAAATTTCAAATTGTTACAATCGAAAATAATTAAGTTTTCGCAAGAAAAGTCATTTTAAAAATTTAAACATTTAAAATGAATCAAATTTATCACAACAGAAATATTTAAAACAGTACGCGATTTCGAGCGATTTTTCTGTTTCTAAAATTTTTTGGTTCTGAAGAGATAGCAGATCAAATGGAAATTCATTGACAAAAATTGAGAACAAAAGTCTTTTTTCAATAAATTTAGTATGATGTACAATAAAAGGTAGTGGTTCCGAAAACTGTAAGAAACACTAAAAGGATTTCTATTACTATAATTTCTAGAAAATTCACAAATTCAAACTATATTTTTAAGGTGCTCCTGAAAATTATTAGAAGTATCATAAGTTTAAGAGTTAAATTTTTTAAAAGCTATTTTAATTATAAAAAATGTATGCATGACAATTGAAAGTGAATTTTTATTATGTAAATGAATAACAAATTTAATACTGACACCAAGAATTCCACAAACACCTCTTTTCATAAAATTAAAACATATTTAAACAAAATTTATAAAAGTATAAGAATGAAACTTACCAGTGGCTAGAGCCAAGAAGCCAACGATTGCAACAAGCTTGCACATGTTTAGATTTCACTAACCAGACTAGAGCAATAATCAAAGTTGAATCTACCTTTTTATACTCATTTTGCTCATCCTATAATAAATTATCTAAACTCTCATGGAATTTTATCAGATGCGTATCATCATTACAGAATATTGGCGCGTATAAGTCAAAAGAGATACTTGATGCTACAACACGTGTATGTAGGCTCTTCCAATCGCGGAAATCATAAAGATTATCAGAAAAATTTAGGGTACGACGTCATTGAATTAGCTCAATCAGACAAATCTGCCTGGAAGCTCAAGATTTATTAAAATTCCCTGCGCGCCAAAGTACTTAAAGATATAAATCGACGGGTCTAAATATGTGACATGCTAGACATTCTATTTCGAAATTTTCAAATATTTAGGTAAAAATGAACATTTTTTTGCAAAAAATGTATTTGATTTATTATACAGGATAAAGGTGTTTTAAAGTATTTTAATAATAATTCAAATTAATTAATAATATAAATTTTGGCTGCAGTTCCGAAAACTCCGGACCTCCGATTTTTTTGGAACGATGTATACTTTCGTATCATAACGCGCTGGTTATGAATATGATAGTAAAAATTGGCGCAAATTTTATTTTTATGCTAAAAACCATTTTTAAAAAATCATAAAATCGTGATTTTTTTCTATTTATTTTTGTAAATAATGGAAATTTCGAAAAATATTTCAGGCAAAAGTTGTAGATCTTATCCAAATGCACAATTTATGTTTTATTAATTTTTACTGTGAGGATGATATTTTTCAAGAAAAAGATCAATAAAATGTAGGAGTTGTAACAAGGTGGGGTGCGATAGGAGCTGGGTCTTTCTTCAGCGTTCGCGCTTTCGGGTGCGTCTTCATTATTCTCGAGGATTTGGGGAGCGGGAAGGCAACCATGTGACTGGTAACAAAAATAGTTTACGTTACATCGCTATTCCTTTCTAATATCTTGTGGGTGCAGGAGGGAATTCCTGTGACTAGTCACATAAATAATGTAAGTCACATCCCTACCACTTTCCAATGTTTCGTGGGGCGGGAAGGCACCCCTGTGACTGGTCACACAAATAATTTAAGTCACACCACCAACCTTTTATAATGTTTCATGGAGGGGCGGGAAGGCACCCATGTGACTGGTCACAGAAATACTTTAAGGAATATGAAATCTTTGTGAATTTTTCATATTCAACTTTGAATATCTCGAAAACTATCACTCGTAGACTTAAAATGGATTAACTAAAAATATGTCCTTTCATGAGTTCTACAACTTTAGTCCATTTTACGAAATTTTATTTACTGAGATAAATAAGAAAAACCATTTTTTTCATTAGTTTTTAATGGTTTTTGTCATCAAGATCAAATTTGCGCTACTTTTTCACTATTACATTCGTGATCAGTGGATCAACATGCATAAGGGTAGATTAGAAAAATCGCAGGTCCGACATTTTCGGGACTTTATCATTCATTTTTTTTTATTCTTCAAGTTCGATTTCTAATTCTATTATAGATAAAATGTTTTGAAGCAGACTTAAAGTGAGTAACATTATTCACACCTCCTCTTTAAAGTCGAACATTTTTTAAAGAAAGTTTCGCTTATGAGATACCTCTAATATATGAGCCAATCCTTCCAATTTTATATATTCGAAGAACTTAATATCAAAGACGTGTGAATTTGTATTAAAGGCCTGAAATATCGTGATCTTGTGAAAAATGAACGAAATCCTCTTCGTTTTTGAGAAAAGGGTAGCTGCGAATTATTTAGGAAAGGAACAATAATCTCAAAAATTTTCAAGAAATGTATGTACTTAATAAAATATTTGTTCATTTTCAAATCTCCTCAATTGTACAATGACAAATTATTTTTATCGGCTTTGACCTTAATTAAGAATAATTAGCTTTATAGCAATTTATGAGATATAATCGCAGTATGCGTGCAGTGCTCACAAATTTATTAATATACCTTGAAAAAATTATCAATGTCGGATAATCCTTTTGATAAGACAGTCTTCTTTGATGAAGATATTCTCACATGATTACCTTCGAACCCCGAATTATTTCGTTGTCAATTCTCGTCAGTGAAAGTCATTGGTATCTACGTGTAAATATAAACATAGGAATTGAAAGTACTGACAATAAACAATTACTTTGATTAAATATAAAAACTTTATAGTCAAGCCTTTAAAATAAAAATTTGTCTCATGATATTCAAAATCGAAGTTGAAGTGCAAAAAATATTTTGCTTCGGAAGTATCTTGCCTCTGTAGGGGTACGTGAAAACAACCCTGTGGGCCAATATATCACTCGTGAAATACGCTTCTCCTTGCAAGCATCTCACAAAGAAAAAATTACTGCTTATAAATGTTTTTAAAAAGAAGATGAAACTTCACTATTCCACAGGGCATCTTTGCTAAAGAAGTTATAAAGGGAAAATTGATCTTTTCTATTAATTTTATACATTACCTTCATTTTAATTATACCGCATCATAATTATTGGTATAAAAAGTATTATAATAATGGTAATCACTGAAATAAATAAATATTGCGATACTAGTAAATATAGTTAATGAATTTACATGAAAATACATTCTATTCAGAAAATGAACACTTGTATTTATATTATTGTTGCTTCTTTTCAGGTGAGTCAGTCATCCTTACTGAAGTGTCTCTGATAATCAACGCATACTCACAGACTATATCAGAAGATAGGTAAATATCCTTTATAAATTATAAATCTCGAGTTTAAAAAACAAAGATGTAATCTACCGATAAAAAAAATTTAATTTAGCATCGATGAAAAGAGAAATTTATATATCAAAATTTTGGTAGAAAGAATTTGTTCAAAAATTTATTGTACAATGATTTCTTATGCAGATTTATCATTCAATTAATATTAGAAGATAGTTGTCTACTTGGGAACATGGAATTATTTAAGGCTTTTCGTTCCATCACCGAAGTTAAGAAGCGCTTGATAGGGTGTTTCTCCCGAACTAATAAATACAAATACTAAAAATTTGAGATTCCAATAATAGAATTCTCATTCAAATTATAGAAATTCTGAATTTAAAACTAGAATTTGAACTCCTCTGAAATTGCTTTTTCCAGGAAGTATTCTGCAAAGCATTGTATTTCGGCTCTTTTGATCAAGTCCCACTTGCAAGATATGTTTGATCTCTAAAACACCCGTAAATTTTCTTTCTGCACCTGAAAAGTATTTTTCTACTTTGAAAATCAGTCTTTTTATTCATGAAACTGGTTTTTCGACCCAAATAAATTTATCGTCCAACCTTAATTCGTACTACTAATAATAAACTACAAGCGTACTCAGCTAATACATTCCGTTCGCAACATGAAGCAGGTTTGCAGAGATGCTTTTGTTTTTTCATTCCAGTTTTATCAGTTGGTTCATTATTTTTTAAAGCTGAGAAACACGTAACTGTAAAATGAAATAATAATTGATAATATATGAAATTATTTTTGATGAATTAAAAAGTCTTTGAAATTGTACAACAAAATGAAATTAATAATTAGAAACTAATATTTTCGGAATGAATACATTTCTCGTTTCACTTATTATTCTTCTTTGATTCTCAGTGTATTTTAATAAGTTTTTAGTTTTTACATACTTAATATACTTGAAATAAAGGAGAAGAAATTAATCTTTTTGTCTTCTGATATTAGTTTCATTAAAAATAATTAAATTGCTAACATTTATTGCAATTACAGGTTTTTCCTTTCAAACGTGAGTAAAGTCTTTCATTTTCTTAGTTTATGAAACAAAAAAATCAGAATGATTCTTAATATTGTACAAGTTGTATGAATTTCCCATATTTTTAAATCTTTCAAAACCGTAAATTAAAAAATTTTTAATCTTGTGGATCAGCTTTCGGCTTGAAACTTTCAACATTGAATTATTTCAAACTTGACTCGTTTAACATTAAAGAGCTTTGAATTGCAAGCACGTATCGAAATATATTCATTTTTAAATCTTTCAAAATGATGCATCGTTTTAAAATGATTATATTTTGTAGTTCAAAGAATAATTAAAACCAATGCTTAGCTAAATAATTAATATTATCCTGGGATGTCCGAAATTTTTCAGTTTTAAACTTACATTAGTACAATATTCTTGTCATCAAATGCTTCGAAATAAGAGCCTGAATAAATAAATTTGCTGATGTTTATTTTTGCCGAAAGCAAATAGTTGTATTTAAACGTACAGAATTTAAGAGTTTAAAATTCAAAGTCATAAACGCTATAGCATAGTCCATGGGAGTGTATAAACAATAAATTTATCATTTTAACCTTCTTAAAACTATTATTTATTCAACGTCAAAAACCATCCCATGAGTCGTGAAATGAGACTTTTGCAATATATTGAAATTTATTAACTTTTTTGACCACTTTTTCCTATATAGATAATCACTGATCAATGTGCTATATATTTTAATTATCTTTCAAAATAATATGATGTATAAAAAAATATACTGATAGTATTTAAGTTTCATTGTAGCTTTTTTAAAGAAAGTTTTCTCAAATGTGCTTAATTCTTATAAATATCAAAGATTGTGTACTTTCAAAGGAGTGCTCCAAAACAAATAATTTATTTACGTTTTCTGTATTTTCATCATCATTATAGGCCTATATTGAATTTCCTATATAAATTAAATACTGTCAGTAATACGCATTTGAAACTGAGAATTATTTAATTTTACAACTTAAAAGTGGACTATTTGCCAACTTAGAGCGTTTAAAATTGAAAAATTTTGAATTTCAAGTGCTGAAAAATTATACAATATCAAATTCATATCCCGTAAAATTTAAAATTTATAGTTTTCAAAACGTGAAAATATTTTTTTTTTAAATTAAGAATTTTATATTAAGGGCAATAAACATTTGGCAGATTCAAAATGAAACTCGAAAAATTGTGCACTCAAAATGGGAATACTTAGGGGTGAATATTCTCCAGTTATTTTGAAATTGAAAACTTTAATTTAAAGTCTGCAAAACTGAAATAACGTTTCAAGTTTGCGACAAAATATCAAAATTAAAAATGTCGGAAAGAAAAACTCAAAATTACTAATTTGATATGCTGACAAATATTTGAAAGTTAACTTTTAAATTTAAATCTTTCATAATAATTGTAGAATATAAAAGCAAAAGTGCCATTTTCGGCCTGAATAAAGATTTGAAATCAATTAATTCGAAATTGAAAATTTTGGATAATTGAATTTTTCCCAATTCAAAGCCTTTGATAATAAACAACATGTAAGTGGAAAATACTTAAAATTGTACACTTTCAAAGACTTGGCAAATATAAAAATGAAGAAATTTTTATTTTCGGACTTACTTATTCAAATAATGACAATATCAAGCATTTAAATCTGAAAAGTAATCAATTTTACAACTTAAGAGTAAACCATTTTCAAATTTGTAGCGTTTAAAATTCAAATTTTTTTGATCTGAAGTGCTGGGAAATGGTACAACATCAGATCTATAGCCTTTAAAATGTAAAATTTACAGCTTTCATAACGTAAAAATTAGAAATTTCCATTCTTTTTTTCACAATTAAGTGTTTTATATCAAAATCAATGAAAGTTTGGTGGATTGGAAATTAAACTTCAGAAATTGAGCGCACGAAATTGGAACGTTTAAGGGTGAACATTTTTTAATTAGATATGTATCTTGAAAATTGAAAACTTTAATTTCAATTCTACAAAACTGAAATAATATTTCTGCGCTTGCGACACAATATCAAAATTCAAAGCTTCAGAATGAAACATTCAAAATTACTAATTCAATACTGATGCATACTTAAAATTTAATAATTTCACTATTTTATATCTTTAAATTGCAAAATTCAGAAAAAGCATTAAGAACTAAATATTCTAAAAGTATCTTTTTATTTTCTAAGCCTCTTTCCGAATTAATCCGTGGAAAAATAAAAAATTCCTGCCTTAAAAATTATTTTCAATTTGATGATGTTCTAAATTAAGCATTTGAAACTCAGTGTTTCTCAAATTATTATTTTTTGAAGTGATTAAATCGTACAATTTGAAATTCGAATCAAATTAGTCTTGTTCTATATTTGTACATCATTACTTAGCAATGCTATGTTTTCCGCACGCTGTAGCGCAAGTATAATATTGCTATTAGATAAATACCGGTCTTAGAAAAATAAATTTCCCGTATAGGGAAAATTTATTCAGACAAATGCATTTATTCGTTGTATAGGTATGAAGGAAAAAGAATATTTCGATAGGGAGTCACTTTCTGAGTATCAATAATTGACGTCAAGTCAACGCGATATCGGCAAATGATGCTTCAGCGATTTAGATTGTCGATAGGAGTCAAGTACTTGGGTTACCACTACGCAGAAATATTACCGTGTAAGTTGGCTGCCCTGCGGGAGTCGTCCTGGGATAACCCAGTTTGCTCAGTCTGCCGTCTTTCCTACCCTGTCTGAAAATAAAACCCCACCCCACACGCTATTCGTGTCTACCACCGCTCTGCCACCTTATCTCCATACACGATGCTAATAAATGCAAGAAAATATAGCTGCCAACATTATCAGAAAAAAGTAACTTCAAAAATAAACGCAAATAACTTTGAAGAATTATAAATGATTTATTATTAAAAAATACCAACTGACTCTTCCCCTCTATCCTATATACCCTAGCCCTTCCTTCAATCGCCTCTCCACTTTTTCAGATTTCCACTTCATTCTTCCCTTCCTGCATACATCTAAGTTTTCATCCTCTTTAAATCTTCCGTCCTTCTCATCTTGAAACTCTCCCCCCCCATTTTCTTTCCTATATTCCTTTACTCTTCGTACATTTAAAACATCACCCCCCCTCTTTTCCTAAATAGGCGAACCATTATGTTCTCCCTTCCCCCTCCCACGACCTTCGAATTACCCCTTTCCTTTCGTCATCACTACTTCAGT
>JAUMHM010000049.1:12598465-12639761 GCA_032362435.1 Melikaiella ostensackeni
ACGATGGTAAAACTCTTTCGTAATAGCAGCGCCATCGGGCGGTGAGGCTAAGTACTTGTTGAGTGACCCTCGTACATAGAGACGCAGGGATGGTAGTAAATTTTAAGATAGATATCATACAATTAATTACGGATTAAGATGAGATTTACGATGACTTACATTATTTGCAGTTAGTTGAGAGTATAAGACTATTATAACTACCACTAATGCCATCCACATCCGATCTTAAATTAACGGTGTTATTATTATTTTTAACAATGTGATACATTTCCAAGAATAATCTTTTATAGTAAAACTATTCTTTAAATAAAATAACAAAATTTTCGAAATCAAAGTATGTTTGAATTCTAATGTATATTAGGCTAGAAAAATAGTACTATTAGTTTTATTACAAGATTTTTTATGTTCATTAATTCTTGTTATTATATATCTCTTGATTGCCCAATATAACACTTGCCACAATCTTTGCCATTAATTTTATAGACTATATTTGTGCATTTCTCAATAGAAGTTATATCCTTTTGGTTACTGAAGCCTTTCAAAGCATCTTTAATTGGTTTAAAGATTATTTTTGAATTGTAGTTTTTAAGAAATTTAATGTGAAGTTTAGAAGTTAATGGGCAGTATGGAAGTACGACAGTTCGATCAGTATTGAAGTCATTATTTTGGTTAATAATCTTATTATTATTGTTGTTAATTTGAAATGTCTGTAGACGACGTACTGTCTGTTCAATAATCAGCCCTTTTGGAAATCCGTCAGATTCGAGAGTTTTGAAAATATTATTTTTAAATTGTTTTGATGAAAAGATGAGTGTCTAAGCTTCATTGCTCGACCATGAAGACTGAATTAACTTGAAAAATACAATAAGCATTATTTACACAAAATTCTAAGGTTATTGAGTGAAAAATAAAAGGTAGTCATGTATGAAATTTTCTTTTTTCCCATTTCTTTTCAACAGCATTCAAAATTAAGTCATGCGGGTTATTAATGAATAAGGATTTAACGTCTAAAGAGGAAATTTCAAAATCATCAAGAATTTCGTACTTACTTATATTATGAATTAATTATATCATTAATTGTATTTATATTATATTATTCTCTCACCTTCTCTTATAGGTACCTACCCTCCCTACAGCCCTTTAGATCATCTTGAATTATTGATCATATTAACGTATTAACAAATTGTTAAATTACATTAGAAAAGCAGAATTTCATTTTACAACCAATTTTATTTTATTCTCATAATTATGATATATTTGTTAAGATACTTTCAGTTATGGCATTGAAAGTTTTGGTATACATCCAAGTTCAGTTGTGCAAGTTCATAGAAGCTGCTTCTTCATTCGTGTCTAGGGGCGTTGTTGAGTCTTTGAAAGAGGAAAATCGGAAACAAGGAGAAGCAAAAAGTGGCACTGCCTCGAGCCCTCAGGAAGCATTCAAAGCGAGATTGGGTTAACTGTTTACCTTTGACACATGCTAGGTCATTACTCCAGAAAATTATATCAGATAAAAATTAATTATTTCTTTTTATACTGTGCATTTGATACATTAAAATAAATATTTGGTACAAATGCAAGATTCATAAGCTAATTGTAAGAGATTCTTTCAACCTGAATGAATCTAGAAAATAAGTTATCAAATATTTAAATAATTATTCACTAACAAGGAGAAGGTCAGACGAGTCTTTCTTGTTTTAATAACAAGATAAACAATGTATTTTTTAAATTTATAAGTTAATATTTCTATATTGCTAACAAACTAAAGTTCTCCTAGCGAGAGATGATAAAAGTAAAAGAAAAGTTTTTCTTCAAAGCTAATAATTAAAGAAGCCGTTTTTATAGAAGCAAACTAAAGGGAATGTCATGTCACTTTGGCAAATGAATTTCCTAGTAATAACCTTTCATTAAAAAATTAGGATTTGTAAAAAAGAGCACGTCTGTTTTTCCTCTTGTAAGCAGCAGTTAGAGTTAGTTAAGGACGTGAGGGAGATTCTGGATGTTCCACTGCATGCAGCCTGTTCAATGTTCATCGATTCCAGAGTTTCGCGTTACCTGGTGATTTCAGAATTCTCATTGAACTCCTGGAATAATTTTCACTTAGTTAACGAAGTTTCGAAATTTATTTAAGAATACTCAACATTTTGTTTCTGGAATATCAAGACAAATTTATTTATTTCAAGTACCAGAATACCTCAGAATTTCAGCAACTCAATTTGATAGAAAACGTATTTTCAGTTTGAAATCTCAAAAAATAATAGAAAATTTTAATTTAACCCTGAGGTGAGGTGGGTTGAAAAAGCAAATTTCTTAAATTTAAAAAAAAACGGGGATCAAAAATTTGTGTTTTTGAATATTATTGCCAACGCACAAGATATGTTGGCCGTAATATAGGCAAAGACAAACTTCTGGGTTCCGTATTTTTGAAATTAAGAAATTATTTCACTAAAACTGACAAAACATGTCTCAAATCCATAAAAATGGTATCAAAAATCTGATAAAATCAGATTTCCTTGAGCAATTCATAACCTTTAGAATGAGAGCAACTAACTCAAAATAGCTTAATTTTTTACTGAGTTATGACCGAAAATATGTACTCTTCTTTATTCTGTTTTCTCCCTTTCACGGGTTTAAGATTCTTTACAGAACCTATTGGGTTTCCTATTCCTTCATTTTCCCTTTCCCTCCATTTTCTTACACTCTCCTTTATCCTGTTATCACTTCCCCTGCATTCATCGTCCCACCAACCTTTCCTACTTCCCTTTCCATCTCCTTTCGTTTCTCTTCCTCTCTTATCATATCAATCACTTCTTTAAGTCTTTCTATCAGCATATTACCAAAAATATGTACTCAGGTTTTTTTGGAAAAATAAAAAATGAAAGATTCAATTGCTTCACTCTCTTTATTTTCTACTTCTTACTTCTCTGAGTACAAAAACAATATGACGAATACATTGAAGAATGTTTACGCCTATATTAAAACAGCCCACTTTTTCGCTTATCAATAAGAATCAACTTTAAACTGAATTTTATCTGAAGTTGATGGAATGGAGTTGTTAAAGAAGTAGAAAATATACAATAAAGGAAAAAGACTACTAAATCTGTTATTTTTCATTTTTTCAAAAAACATGTGTACATGTTTCCGGTGCTAACTCAGTAAAAAATTAAGCTTCTTCAAGTTTGTTGATCTTATTTTGAAGGTGATATCTTGCTGAAGTACATGTAATTTTATCAGATTTCCAATAATATTTTCATAGATTTTAATTGTGTTTGAAATGAAAAAAACATTAGTTTTAGACACTTTTGGTCAGCTTCAGTGGAACAATGTAGTCCTTTGAATTAAATTCTGAAAGTCAAGAATGATCAAAATTTATAATTGTATCATGTATGAACCATATTTTGCATTCTCCGCTCTTTGAAACTTCAATACGCTTGAGATGAATTTCTGAAATTAAAAAATTTGCTTTTTTGACCCACCCTACTCTAGGGGCATTAAAAAAAGATAGTATGATATTTTTATAGAAGCAAATCAAATTCATCAAGTCTTGAATTTTAATTAAATGGCATTTTATTTTTAATCTATATTTGCAAATCAAAAATCGTTTCTCTAAGTTTGCTGAAGAAATGTTTACTCTTTACACTGTCAGCAAATAAGAAGCATCTGTTCTTGATTGAAAGACTGAAGTAGACACGTTTAAACTGAGAACTTGTCAAACAGTGTGATTCCCTCAAGGTTTAAATTAACCTTATACGAAGTTGAAATGCTCCCGAGGAAGCATTTATGTCACCCTGTCATTTTCCTCTATATCTTTGAGTTGAGAAACTGTTTATACTACGTACCAGTGGTTTCCGCAATAGTTAAATTCTACACATTTATGGTTGACACCAAACTACTTATTTCTAAAATTTTTTATGATATTGAAATTGCCTAATATTTAGTCAATATCGTTCTTTAACTATAGAAGATAAAGTATTAAGTTGTCAACAATGGAAAGTAGAATTGTTTATTAATGGATTTGAATGATATACAGAAACATGTGAGATAATTTTAGGACATTAAAGAAGCTTTTTCTGTGAGGCTGTTAAAAATTAATTTTATAAATTATACTCTTGGGAAGTCCGGTCGTAGTGGCAACAGTCCAAATATATTTGGTTTTTACGGAATGCTTTACTTACCGAAAGAAATTACTGAGGTTAGTAAACCAGATCTTAGTGTTTTAATTATTCATTTTCTGGATTTTGAGATCTTAATAAAGCTCAGTCATTTGAGACTTTTTGCTTCAAAAAACTCCTTTGATATATTGAAAATACGTTTTCGTTTTCCTCTTGAATAAAAAATTAAGTCAGATTCTACAATTACCCGTGTCTAAGTTTACCAAAATTCGGTAAGAGTATACCGGATATGTTTGGTGTGCCTTATAGACAATTCATTCAGAATTTGATTTTTGAATAAAAGAAACTAGTTTCAATCTCTAAGAAGAAGAGAATTTTGGACTATTTAGTAGAATACAACCTTCTTTATCTACGGAAATTCTACGAAATATCTGTCACTTTATTAGATATTGCATCCTCATAGAGGGTGATTTGTCAGGAACTCATACACATGCAATTTTTAAAAAATGTCCCTATGTGTGTGTTTGTGACTTTTTTTGTTTACCATATGTCTAATAGCAAAAGAGCTATGATCATGAAATTTGAACCAATTGTAGCTCCAATCGCTTTCCAGGTCTGACAATATTTTGAGGTAGATTGACCAATTAGAAATGTTTTTTTTTGCTTTTAGAGATTAAGAAAGAATATTTACCATGTTTATATGAGAAAAACAGTTTTGATATTCAAAATATAACAATACTATAGCTGACTAATGTACCGATTTATCAACTTTAAAAAAATTGTTTATTTTGTTCATATGAGAAAAACTTTGTTGGTATCAGGAATATTACAGTACTGTATCAGATATATTTGTTTGCGTCTTCGAGACGCGTCAATTGACATTTTGAAGAACATTTCATGACCTCTTATGATTTATCAATATTGATTCATAAATTAAGAAATATATTGTTCATATTGCTTATATGAAAAAATTTTTTTTACATATTGCGAACAAAACAATACTGTACTTGAAGTAATTGTTTGCATTTTCGAGTTCCTTTGAATAATCTACTGAAGAACCTCTGACGGCCTTCATGATCTATCAATAGCGATTTATAAAATTTTAAAAAATTGTTTACTTTGTTTATATAAGGAAAACTTATTCAATTTTTAAAATATTACACTAATGTAACTTAAAAAGTTGTTCTCTGTAATAAGAAATATTGATAGACCTTCTGATGGTCTCTCTGATTTTCTGGAAAAAAGAATTTCGGTAAAAGAAACATCAACTTGATGAAACGAATGTCAGTTTTAAGAATTTCTTATCCCCGGACAGAAACCCTGCGATAAGTCGGTAAATGTTGAAATTTTGGCAGAATTCTGTTTGTTGTGAAACTGTTACATAATATTTCTGGATTTCGAAAATTTGACAAAATCCATCTTCAAATCTATGAGAACAAATAACTCTTAGACTGAAAAAATTAGTTCATAATTTCTTATGAAATATTGAACTCGAAAAAAGTTTTATTTTCACATGTTAAACTCCATGAGAAGAACAACTTCTTTTCTCAAGCTGAAAAATGACTAGAAAAATACCAAAAAATACGTATATTCTCTTTTTGACTAGGCTACACATATATGCTGATACCCATGAAATTCCAAACAGTCACTTATCTTCGACCACTCCAATCCTTATTTGATTCACCCTCAGTACTTTTCAGTGGTATTTGGAAATGTAAGAGAAAAGGAATTCAGAACAAAAGTCTTTCCTTCTTGAAAAATCAACTTTTTCAAATATACATTGCATCTCCAGTTATTCTTTTAATGAAGAAAAAACAATTTTTTTTCATCATAGCAGGATAAACTTTTGTTAGCCGTCGAGATTAAGCTGATCCATACAACGAACTAACGCGGTCTTACAGCGACCCCATTTGACCCGGTACGTGGAATCTATGGGTGAGGTCATTCCCAGCGTGACGTCAGAGTGTGTAAGAGAGAGGGCGAGTGAGATGGGTAGAAATGGGGTAATAGAGATAGGGGAAAGAGAAGAAAGAACAAGTATTCGCCGCTGCGTAGAGGGTGTGTGAAATCTCACTGACCCCATTTACTACTCCATTTCTGTAACATCCACTTCCGTTTTAAAGCATACGTTTCGTATGTTACAGATCTATCTAGCGGAAAGATAGAGACAAGAGGGAGAATTTAGGTGTTTGAAAAATTGTATTTTTGTCTGCAGTTTTACAAGCTTTTTCATCACGTTCTTTACCAAATTGATACATTGTACATCTATAAATTTCAATCTCTAAGCTAGTAAAGTTTAATCTCAGCTCCGGTCTAGAAGCAAACTCTCGAATATTTTCTGCATTTTATAATAAGATGTTCATTTTCGACCACTAGGTTACATGTTTTTACATTTCTTCATTTACCATTTCGCCATTTCTCTCTCATTCTTATTTATTTCTTCGGTGTTTTTCCTTTTTACATGTGCTTTTCGCTTGTACTCATTATCTCACCCTGACTCTTAAATACAACTTCCCTCAACTTAACGCCTTAACTAATTACCTTAACTTAACATCTTTACACATTAACTTAACGCTTTCTCCCAACTCTTCGACACAACGCTTTATTCTACGTTTCTCATTCCTCTTTTTGCCTTAACACATCGACTTGAATTAACATCTTTACGCTGTCCCTCTCAGTCGTGGCTCGCTTTATTTCTTTTTGATTTCTCCATTTCTGCCTTTTATTCACATATCTTCAATCCACAATAATGATCAATCTTACATTTTTCTCAATTTTTGTTCCTCTGCCTCTTCTCTTTCATGCAGGATTTTTCCCATACTAATACTTTCTCGTCCTTTTCTTTCATTCATCATTCAGCAATCATTTAGCTAGTGTGCTAATATTGCTCTGCTTCGCTCACATAGCATGTACCTTCTTTTTTCCTCCTACCAGTACTTATTTCACTCTTCTGTATTTCCACATCTCACACGCACAATTAATTTTTGTGACCCACTTTCTCCTCTTTTCTCCAAATATTATGCTACTCCTTCCACCCTCATCCACTTATAATTCTCATTATATCTCACCTCCGTTATTCAGCTTTTCATTCCTTGCTTCAAGACTTCTTTGTCTCTTTCTATCAGCTCCTCCTCTACATTTATACCCTTCTCGTATGCTTTCCAGACAAATTTCCTTCACCACCCATTCCTTTTCAAGTATCTTTATCTTTCTTCCATTACATTTCCTCCTATTCCAAATTCTCTCTCCTCCAAGCAAGCTTTAACTATCCTCCTACCCCCACTTTCCAAAACCATTCACTCAAATTTACATGTCCTGTTCCCCACTCTTATCCTTATTTTCTCTCTATCCACGTCATGTGATATTATATACCAAGGCGTGCTCTCTCCAATCTCAAAATCCATTTAATATAATTTTCATGCACTCTTTCCACCTCCTTATATTCTTTCCAGCCCCAAACTTCTACTCTATACAGCATGACACTTTTGTCACTAGGGCCTCATACATTCTCATTCTGCTTTTGAAATCATTTTTGCATCATTTCTCTCCGATACCCCATAGCTTTCTCATTAACACCCCAGCTCTTTTTACTCTCTTCTTCCACATTCTCTACTGTTCCCATTATTTTCAAAGGAAAATACTAAATATACAAATTCCTTCACTTCCTGAGCCTTTACCCTTCTCCAGACCCATTCCATACTTCAGATATTTCTCATATCTCTTCATCATATTTCTTAATACCCCCTTCTCCCTTGCTAGCTTGAATTCCTCTTCTGTCCTTAAGTCTTAATTCTGTCCAAAACTCCTTTGACATTTTCTTCGCCACTCTTACTCTATCCCCAGTTTGCTTATATATTTCTCTTACTCTTTCAGTTGAGCCTCCCCTTATCCCCTTTTTCGCCATCTCCTCCCAAAGCTCAATTCTATCTACTGATCGGAATGCTGCCTCTAAATCCACGAAGCACATAATTTTTCTCCTATTTCCTTCTATTCCTTTTCTTCTACATGTTAAAGAATGTATATATTGTCTACACTGCTTCTACCTTCCCGGAATCCTGCTTGGCTTTCTGGTGATATCACCTTACCTCCTACCTTCTCTTTCAGTTTTTCCGTTGATACCATCGCATACACTTTATAAGACCTATTCAAAAGTGCATCTCCCTGTGATTTTCCACATTCCCGTTTCATTTTTTTCTATGTATTGGTATTATCAAGCTCTTCTTCCACTCTTTTGAGCAACCTCTCCCTTGTCAAATTCTTTTGACTACCTCTCTTAATTTCGTTCTGGCTTCCCCGCTACTATAAATCCATGCTCCATTGCTCAATCCATTGCTTTCTTCCGCTTTCCCTTTCTTCAATTTTTTTATTTGTGCTTCTATCTCCTCGTCCTCTAGCTCTGGCTCCTCCTCATATCCCAATATTATCTCCCTCTGCCAATTCATTTTTCCTTTCATCTGACCCTTGAAACATTTCTTTGAAATATTTCCTCCATTCTTCCATTTTGATGTTGTCACTTACGCCTTCTTTTTTCTTCCTCATTTTATCCATAAATTTCCACGCTTTTCTCTCCGTTGTAATCCTATCAACTTCCTGTTTTATTGTTTGATGTTTCCTTTCAACTTTCCTCTTGCATAATTCCTTATATATTCTTTTTTAGTCCAATTTTTAGTCTAATTTTAATTCATTTCCCTCCTTACCTTTATCTTTTTCATTTTCCTCGCTCCCTTTAATTTTCGTTACAGTTCTTCTCAAACCTCACTTAACTCTACTTTCTCGAATTCAAGTTTTTCTGTCTTTTATACATATTCTTTCTTTGCTTCCTCTGTTCACACTTTTCCCTCTATTATCTTTACCTCTGCTCCGCTCCTCTGCTTGCTAATTTTACTTTTTAGCTATATCCCTAATGGTTCATTATCTGACTTTACTCTCGTCTTCACACTCATTTCCTTATCTTTTCCCACCCTTTGATGTTTTTAATTACATAACACAGCCACACAAAAAAAATCTGGTACTTTGGACGATTCACATGTATTCCCATGTATTTTGAGTCACTGAATGCGAATCTGAGGTCAAAATAGCACCTTTCACAATTAGTTTTTAACATAACCTCAAAAACCGCACTTTTGAGTATGTGAAGGAGAAACATGTTTTTTTACGGGGTTCAAGCTGCTGGTTCCAAAAATGAAGCCAGATTAATTATATAACTGACAATTCTATGACATAACCTCAAAAAAAATTTCAGCAGCAACTTGTAAGCCAGCATTGCATTTTTATGAATTTTGAGCCACAGAACCCAGGTTTTCAAGTCAAATCTGCATAGTGACATACACATCTGTTACATTATTCCAAGAACATACTGTATTGAAACAATTTTCACTTAGAGAAGTCTTTCTCATCGCATTTATCGTGAGTAAGCTTACTGCTTTTCTTCCGAACTATGAGTTCTGAGTCTCTTGTGTTCTGATTCAATCATAAATCTTCGGACTGGAGTGTCCATTTATTTGCATCCATTGAATTCACTTCAATATTCAGTGTCATTACCTGCTACTGCGCTAGGTACTGGAAGCGATGACATCTGCTCTTAAGAGAGATGTGTAGAATGATTCACCTTCCAGCCCAGTCAGTAATGAAGTCAACGAAGGCACGCTGCCCTGAAGGGGGACGTTAGGGTGTGAGAATGAAGCTGTAGTGTGTCTGACAATGAGTTGACATTGTCCTCATCAAAGCCGGAAAGCCCTCATACTCAGCCCTAAGGAGGTATGAGGGTTATCACCATCAGGACAATGGACTCGCCTGCGATCGGGCCAGGATAATTACCATGCGGGGATTGAAATATCCATGGTTTCTAAAGCAAAAAACTTGAAATAATCGCACAGTTGTGAAAATAATCAGAATCAATTTTGTTACATTTGTACGAAATATGATATCTCAAAATATCGGAAGAACATTACTGGGAAAATTCGGGACATGTTTGTAAAATTCTTCAACATTAAGTTTTGAGAACGAGATGAAAGCTGGGCTCCTCATATACTATGCTCCGCTTGCAATTCAATGTTGTACAAATGCGAAAAAAGTTGAAATAATGCGAGCTTGAAGTTTATTGTACCAGCAATTTGGGAAGAACCGCAAAATGGAAGGGATTGTTACTGCTGCATGAGCAATGCGAAAAAATGAGGAATTCTTTACGAAAAATCAATAACTTATAACACAGTCTCTTCGGTAATAGGACCCCAAATAAAGAAACCTTGAGACATTCCAGTAGACGCTGGCTCTTCTCATTTAAACACTAAGAAAAATAAGGTAGTTCTGGAACATGAGACAAACTATTTTACAAGCAGCAGTGAAGATTTCAACATTGGACGTGAAACATCTGATGACGAGTGCACTACATTTGACACAAAAACGAGATATTCAGAGAGGTGGTCCCAAAAGAAATTGAATAACTTAATTCGAGATTTTGGATAACCTGAAGATGGCGCTGAACACCTTGGTTCAACTTTGGAAGGAAAAGGAAATTTAGCAAAAGGGACAAAGTCTAGTGTTTATCGAAACAGAGAACAGAATTTTCGGAAATACTTCCATTTTAATCAAGAACTGTCTTTAATCTATTGCACGAATGTTAGTGGACTTATGAACGAATTAAAACCAGGAGTTTACGAAGATGAAGATTGTAAGTTATTCATAGACTCTTCTAAACGAAGCCTGAAGGCCGCCTTATTGCTCAACACAAACGAGTAAGCATCGATACCAATAGCTCATTCATCAAAACTCAATGAAATTTACAGTTATATGAAAATCGTCTTGGAAAAAATCAAGTACGAACAACATAAATGGCAAATTTGTGGAGATTTCGAAGTTCTTACGATGCTTCTGGGACAAAAGTCAGGAATTACGAAGTATCTTGTTTCTTGTGCCTATGGGATCGTGATAATCATTATAAGAAAAAAATTTTGCCGAAAAGAATGTCACTGAAACGAAGATGCAGAAACGTCATTAATGACCCATTAGTGGAGCCATAAAAAGTCATTCTTCAGCCTCTTCGCATCAAGTTGGGTCTAATGAAACAACTCGTAAAAGCACTGAATAAAGAAGGACAATGTTTTCTGTATATAATGTCTTAGTTTCCGCAATTGTCCGATCCTAAGTTAAAAGAAGGAATATTGGATGGACCTCAGATTTGAAAACTGTTGGAAGACGACGTTTTTGTTACTCAAATGACTTTTGCTGAGAAAAAAGCATGACTGGATTACAAAAACGTCATTGAACAATTTCTGGGAAACGTTAAGAGCCCAGAATGGAAAAAACGGGGCTCGAGAATGGTTGTCAGTTTGAAAAAATTGAAATGATGAATAACTTTGACGCTACATTTCATGGGTTCTCATGTTGAATACTTCTCTGAAAACCTTGGGGACTCCACCGACGAACAGAGTGAAAGGTTCCGCCAAGATATCAAAGTGATGGAACGAAGATATCAAGGCAGATTAAATGAAAATATGATGGTAGACTACTGTTGGATGTTGGAAAGAGATTTGTCTTAGAACACAAAAAGGATACCGCTACGAAGATCTTTTGAATCCAAAAAAATTGCGTTATAATAAGAACAAATAGCTGTTCTTCCTTCGAAAGTCAGTGGTATGCAGAACTATATATAAAAGCCACTTCATCTAGGCACTATCTAATCAACGGCTAGAAATTCCACTGACTCATCAGTGAAAAGTGTGCTACTAAGGAATAAGTGAGAAACCACTAATTTTGATTCAGGGAGTACATTCATGCAAAACAAACGCTAACTTGACTTACGTATCGGATTCGATGCCTCGAAGTACACAAATCTAATATTGTCCTGCAAAGCACCACTCAGACAATTTTCTTTAAAGGTTATGTTCAAAATTTTCTACTTATATCACTAAACTGATACTATATGAATTCAGCAGCTTGAAATCTATAATGAGACTATGTTTCACCATCATATACTCAAAAATACGATTTTTTGAGCTTATGTCGGAAACTAATCATGAAAGGTGCTATTTTGACCTCAGATTCGGATTCAGAGACTCAAGAAACATAGAATTCATGTGTCTCGTCAAAAGTACCAGACTTTTTTTTTGTGTGGCTATGTAATCAATTACTGTTGCTGAATTTCTTTCGACATACGTGAATTCCCCTTCTTTATCTCCTATCTTGTTACCATGAAGTACATACAAACACCTTCCTCCCAGCATCTCCAATAGTTATTTTCCCTCTCTGTTCAGCAACTGATCTCTCGAATTTCTTACATTATATTATCTGTCCATGTATAAACTCCCCTTTTTCCTATTCTTCCACTCCGATATCCCCATATTATAAATAACTCTTCTTTGCCATCTTCAATTTAATTCTCTACTTCTTTCCTTATATTTCTCATTTCTTTTCCGTTGTAAATTGTCACAATCCTATACCAGTTTCCTTTTATCCTTACCTTTATTTCCTGTACCCCCTCACTTCCTTTTGTTATTTCCTTTTCTTCTAGCGTTTTTTCCACTCCTGTGATTATTTCCTCACTAGCTCTACCCTTTCATTTTTTTCTTCTAGCCTCCTTTTGCCTCACACCGGAAACCCCGCGGCAATATACTTTTCATTCTTTCCCAATCCTTTCTACTATTTTAATTTTCCATTCGTCCTACCACCTCACATTAGAATATTCAAATTGATACGTCAATCTATTTAGCACCTTTATGTTTGAGTTTTATAAAGTATCAACAAATTTTTTGCGAAAGAATGGCCGTAGTACAAAAAACATTCACTGATGTTTCATTTCTGTACTTGAAAGCGGAAAAGAACATTCGATGAATGAATACACTGAACTGTTAAGTTAGTTGAAATTGCTTTTTCAACTTCTGCTTGTTTGTTTGGTGCAATCGAGAGCAATTTTTCCGGAAATGTTTAAAGTACATAAAAATCCTCTCAATTGTCACTCTTAATAAAATCTGTAGAAATCAAATCATGTTTCAAATGATATATTTTATTACAAAGAAAAAAGGTATTCGACTTGACGATTACCTGATCAGTTTTTTGATGGATCATGATTTTAGGAAATTATTTAGATTATTCTACATCTGCTAATACTTGATTTCTTTCATCGATCTTACTTATCGAACACTGCCATTCTTTGAATTTTTAGAGTATTACATTTCAGTCTCTGCCAGTCTTTGATATTATCAGGATTGGTAAAGTCACTCGTTAATTAAGATATTATCTTTCCGTGATCAAACTGATAGATCAAAGATTGCGGATATTGCGCAGAATTTTTTTCACTTGTACCTTTGATTATGACATTCGTATTGAAATTTTGAACGAATCAAACGTAGTGCAATAGTTTGGGCAGAAATTGCTCTCAAAATTATTCAGTGCATCCACACGTACAAAAGAGAACTGCAAAATAAGTTGTAACAAAATTAGAATAAATGTAAAAGTTTTTTAACCATATATTTCTTGCAGATTTTATAACAATTAAAAATAAATCTAGTGTTGAACTCACAATAAATAATATCGCCAAAATAGAGGTGAATGTAATATTTTAACGTGTTCCTTGTCTGGCCTAAGTTGGCTATTTCTACTGATATGTAATGCATTACTACCATTATTCTCGTTTGCAATCGTATTAAGCACTAGTTCGTTTTGTAAAGGAAACTGACAAGACTGAGTCTGAAGATCCAAATTTTTTGTCCTCACACATAAACTCTGTCGATGGTTAATGAACATCAATAAATGTAATAGTGAAAAACATCTGAATAGATCTATAGATCAGGTGTAAAAAGGGTTAAAACGTTCTTCATTTTCCCAGGATGTCACTTCTATCCTTCCGCTGAATGTATACAGTTATAAAGAACATAGTTACATGAAATTGTTATACTTAAATTTAATTGAGACAAAAAGTTGAATGAAGGATGTAGGCGATGAAGAGGACATTCTGATTTTAGAGACGAAAGATTGAATGGAGTTTTATGAACACCTATCTGCTGCTTGAAAAAGATTTACTTTTGAGATGAAAATTAATTTGTTCAAATAAAATATATTTATCCAAATGAAATTGAGTTATTTAGGACCTCTAGCTTATGCGAAGCGCATAATTACATAATGTCTCAAAATTAAGCATAATTCAAAACTTTCGTGTCACATAAAGTTTCCATGACAGCTATACTCAATTTGACGTCGCATCAAAACGCATTATTTTATTATCGTCACATAATGTTGGAATTTTCGCATGATAGCGCATAATTTAATATTTTTCGCGAAATATGACTAACAAGTTGCAAAAAATTTATTTTTAAATACACTGTTCGAAATTTCTATATGAATGTTCAGAAATATGTATCGGAAGCTTTTAACAGATACAAAAGTAGATAAAATTTCATGTACTCATGCAATTCAAAATTTATTGAATTTGCAGCTTTAAAAATGTACACGATTTTCGGAACATTTTCAAAAAAATTTCAGGGACGCTTCGTAGTCTCTTCTGGCAAATTTGGAATTTGCATGTCCAGACGGAAAAGTTATGCGAAGTGTTAATTATCAATAATTATAAATCATGTATAATTTCTTCCACTACGTACGAGTTTTCAGATTTGACGATAATTTTACATTCCGTTTTGAAAATTCTGTTTCAGAAAAAAATTTCATAATCGTTCATAATTTTCGAAAGTCTGTACACAGAATCTCAAACACATTATTAATTTTACAGACTTCTTTGAAATTTCAATAACACTGCAACTTGAATTTCAAAACCTCTATCCGAAAATCCTATTTTTCATGAAAATTTAAGGACAGAATCGAAATTTCATAAACGTTCATAATTTCAAAAATATGTATCTAAACTTTTAGACATATTATCAATTTTATTAACTTCTGTGAAATTTCAATAACACTACAACCTGAATTTCAAAACCCGTATCCAAAATCCTATTCTTCTTAAAAAATCAGTAACAAAATAAAAATTTCATAAGCATTCATAATTGTCAAAAATAAGTGTCTGAGGTTTTCTGACATTTCATTAATTTGACCAACTTCTTTGAAATTTCAATGACATTTCAACTGAAGTTTCAAAATCTGTACCCAAAAATCCTAGTTTACATAAAAAATTCAGTGACAGAATCAAAATTTCAAAAACGTTCATATTTTTCAAAAATAGGTATCTGAACTTTTAGATATATTATTAATTTTACCAACTTCTGTGAAATTTCAATTACACTACAACCTGAATTTTAAAACCTGTATCCAAAACCCTATTCTTCTTGGAAATTCAATAACAGGATTAAAATTTCATAAACATTCATAATAGCCAAAAATAAGTACATTAGTTTTTAAGACATATCCTTAATTTGACCAACTTCTTTGGAGTTTCAATAACACTAACTTGAATTTCAAAACCTCTATCCGAAAATCCTATTTTTCGTGAAAATTCAGCGACAGAATCAAAATTTCATAAACGTACATGATTTTCAACAATATGTATCTGAAGTTTCAGAGATATTATTAATTTCACCAACTTTTAGGAAATTTCAATAACACTACAACTTGAATTTCAAAATCTGTATTCAAAAATCCTATTCATCTTTAAAATTCAGTATAATTTCATAAATGTTCATAACTTTCGAAAGTACCTAAACTTTGAGATTTACATAAATGATATATACATATAATAATATCTTTTTCAGTTATATAAAAATTAAATAGCCTGACCTTCAAAATTCATACACTTTTGTAAGCTAAAATTACCAAAAATTTTCATGGTGTATGATAATTTTTTCGAAATCAAATTATAAAAAATTTAAATTTTGAACTTCGCACAGTTTTTACATTTGTCTTTGGCACTCCGCAGAAGTACAACCAATGTTGTTCAAATTGATTAATGTCTTCTATTCAGTTTTTGAATTTGTTAATCAAAAAGATTTCCCTACACTCTGAAAACTATTTGACTCATAACAAAATTTGATTGACCCTTTATCAAAGATAGAATTTTTTTGATTCGAATAAACTTTGTTAGATTTAAATGGTGATTTGTTCGCATCAAAAAAATTTGGTTTGATTCAAACAAAAAGTTTTTTGAGTGTATGAGTATAAACACTGTGGTGAATGTTTTGTAATTAAAGTTTTTTGTTGTAAGCAATTATAAAAAATCAGAAATTAAAAACCAAATTTTTCGAACAAGTTATAATGTTTTTAAAAAGTGCAAAACACACTTTTTTAATTTAGTTCATTTTAAATTTTAAAAACGTTGTACATGTCATATTTCTGCAGTTCAAATCTAACAAACATGTCACCATTTTGTTGTTATGGGAAACAAAATTTCATTGTTCTTAAATCGTTGAAATCGTTTTAAAAAGGCGAAATTAACGATTTGCGAACGCCTTAAAAGGTACGTAGAAATTTAATATTATACTAACAAAATACTTAAATTTTTCTTCAATTCAAACTATATTTTTGTAGTCCGCAGGTAAAATTTGATGAATTTTCAAATTAAAAAACTGATCACAAGACACTAACAATTTTTTTTCTTCTTTCGAAAACTAAACCACAACTTCTTTTTTTGGCCCGAACGATTCAAATTATTTCTGTATTTTCACTCTACTAACGCGTACTTATACTCTTCTCGTTTCAAATATTGATATTTTGATATTTTTTGAAGCTGAAAAGTGCATCATATGCCTTAAAAAAATTGTTATTTTTACAATAATCAACAATCAGGTTTTTATTGCATGACAAAGATATTTTCAACGTCAGAAAATACTATCCTTACTAATTAGTTCAAAATGCAAAAATGTGGAATCGTGAATTTCTCATAGCCTTCAGGAAATATTTAATTAAAGTCCTTGTTTTAACATTTGCATTTCCAGGAGCAACTGAGGGCTCTTCTGTACAACTTTTCTGCCAGTGTTTCCCTTTGCATAAACGAGTCGCACAAGATCCGGCTTCTTTAAATTGGGCCAATGCTAATATTCTATTGAGATTCCTTACTTATCCAATAAAGCCACCACAAGACTCAATACGGGGATTATCAATACCAAGAAAGCAGTCGCTTGAGAGAAAATGTCAGTCGGAGAAGTCGAGACTTTTTTCAAATAGAGAAATACATTTATTTTCTTGAATAGAAGTCTTCGGAAAGGATTTTACTGTAAGGAAGAAATGGTTACAACTATTTTTTTGAATACAACTTTTTCCTTAATGTCTTCTGAATAATAATAGGTGCACTGAGAGTAGGGTAGACCGAAAACGCATTGAGATTTTTTTTTTTTAATTCTCATGCTCCCATTCCCTAGATTTTTGAGGTTCTAAAAAAAATAAACACATATTCTATTAATTTAACATCAATGATTATTTGATAAGGGAATTATAATCAACGCAAATCAACGATCAAAATTGTCTAAAAAATATCTTATTTCCTCAATTTCCTTTTCTGTGAAAAAAGGTCTTCTTTCGATTATATTATATTATCTTTCTTCAGAATAAACATAGAAAGTTGTTGTTTCTTCTAAATTTTACAACTTTTCGTCGAGCTTTGATTATGAACGAATAATAATCAATAAACGTCAACAAGATTCACTGTTTAAAAGTTAGTAAAAGCAGGTGCCTGGCGCCTGGAAAAAGGGGTTCGTAGCGTATAAAGTAGTTAAAGAGGTCGTTCATATCTCCCCCTCCCCCAGCACTTCCCGTAATTTCTCCTCCTCACGTTTCCCCTTCTCTCTATTCTCCTAATGACCCCTCACTTCCAACCCCCACCCCTAAATTCCACTTCACTCATTTCGTCTTACTCACTCCCACCCCCCTCCCCTCACTAGACCTCACGACCGACCACTTGCCCCTCATCCCATAACTTTCTCACATTTCTCCTTACTTCCCCTAACTTCCCCTTATCCCCTCCCCTTAATTTTTCTCTGCTCCCCTCACTGCCCCTCACTTCCCCTTTTTCGTACGACGGGCGGATATCCCACTGAAACCATAAAGGTTTCGGCCCGGGGCTGGGAAACCCTAAAAAATGTTTTACTGTTCACACAAATGGCACAGTAATTACTTCTACGAAAAATTATATTCAATATAATCCATACCGAAAATTTGAAAAATATTTGAACACAATAGTTTTATTTTAGGGTGTAATAATAATAGGATTATTTCCCTCGATTTTTAAAATCATTTTTAACACTCCTCATTTTTTAACTTGAGATAAATAATGATAAACCTTAATTGCTATTCCTTCCTAAAATAAAACTAGAACGTTTACATATTTTTCAAATTTTCTATTTTGATTATATTAATTATAATTTTTCCTGAAATTAATGACAGTCAAATTCGGGTAAACAATAATACATTTTTTAATAAGTGATTCTTGTTGATGGTAATTAATTATTATGTGTACATAACTAGGAGCCTAAGAAAGGTTATAAAATTTAGAAAAAAACCGCAATCTCCTAAAATAATTCTGCAAAAGGTAATAATAGGGATTGTCAATTACTCGCTCATGACACACACGATATTTTTCTTCATGACCTTCATCTAAAGTTTGCCTTTGAGGGCATGTGAAGCGGGCGCAAAGTAGTGTTTTTGCATGAGGACTAAAGGAGCGGGCGCGAAAAGCTACTTTGCGCTCACTTGGTTTCAGAGCAATTTAGGCACTTCGCGCATACTTTACATGCACGGAAAGGCATACTTTTGGTGCAGGTTGCACGAAAAATTAATTACAGACTGCTGTAATAAAGAACCATTGAATTATTGGATGATTGGGATAAATCTCCGAAAAGCGGTCACCTCCGATTAATATCAAAGTCCCTATATCCTATACCTATGTATTTTGACGTGCTAATTACGAAAATGACCATGAAATCAACCTGAAATGCCGATCTGAAGGTAGAAACTCGATGAAGCTATACAAATTTCATGCTTTTTCCATTTAGTTAAGTGTATACTGCAAATTTGCAAAAAAAGCTTGAAATGAAAGTCGTAGATCTTTAAAAAAAAAATTCACGTTCCTTACATTTTTACTTAAAGAGTGACAGCCTTCGATAAAACGGACGATAAATATTGAAAATCACAGGAATTCTGCACAATGGGTAGCGGTGTGACCTAAACTGTTTCTGTGACCAGTCACGGAAGTGCCTTCCAGCCCCCCCCCACGAGACATTTGAAAGGGGTAGGTGTGACGTAAATTATTTTTGTGTTAGTCATATGGGTGCCCTTACCCCACGATACGTTGGGAAGAAGTAGAGGTGTGGCCTGAATTATTTCTGTGACCAGTCATAGGAAAGACATCCCTCACGAGACATTTGAAAGGGGTAAAGGTGTGACTAATTGTTTCTGTGACCAGTTACAAGGGTGTTACAAGGTTGTTACAAGGGAACAATTACAAAGGTAACTCTCCCCCACGCGACATTGGGAAGAGGTGGGGATGTGACTGAATTTTTCCCTGTGACCAGTAACAGAAGTGCCACAGGTCCCATTTGAAGTAATTCTTCACGTTGAACCAACATTTTTCTTCTTTTCTCGAAAAATAATGGTTTTTGGGAAAGAATGTATATTACATAAAAAGTGAATTTTTGAAAGATCTACAATGCTTTTCCAAAACTTTTGTGCACATTTTTATTATTTAATGAAATAAACGGAAAAAACCTGAAATTTTTATAGTTTTATCAAGGTTTGATCCTTTGAGCGACACTTGCGGGTATTTTCTATATTATATTCGTAATCAGCCCATAGAAATACATGCTTATACTCGTTGTTTCTGTTAGAGATTAAGATAGAAGTCATAAAGGAAAACTCTGAATAAAATGATTGATAGAGAGTCTTTTAATTGTACATCGTGCTACAAATTGAAAAAGCGAGAGATTTAAAACGAGTGTGGACTCACACGAGTTTTAAATCGTCGCCTCTCCAACATGTGGGACACCATACTTTTTTTATAATTTGTTTAAAAAGTGCTAGTTTTTGTTTACCTGTCTTTGTTTAGGAAGGAGACGATTTGTTGTCTATTGACGCAACAATAACATGTCAAAACCATGGCAATAATCTGGCCGTAATAGTAAGTTGGTAACAATGTTTGGACAGGAAGGTCAGGAGTGGTGGAATTAAAGACAACGCAATAGTTGTGAGTTCACCTTCACTTACTGAAGCAGGCTACAGGGTTCGTTCAGTAGTTCGCACTTCATTTACTTTTTTCACTGTGCGTCACTTTTTTCGCTGCGCCCGTCTACTTTTTTCACTGCGTCCATCTACTTTTTTCACTGTTACCAGGAAAGGTCGACACCGTGAATGCGCCACGTCATCGATAACAAATCGATCACTTTTTACACAGAAAACAGGTGGAAAAACTGGCACTTTCTTGCGAGTTATAGAAAAACTTATTTTCTGTCTCTAAATTAGTTTTGTTTACGAAATAAATCAGAAACCACTTTGTCTCTTCAAGAACCATTTTTATTTTGCAAACATTCTCAATCACTATAACAGATTCTTTGTTATTCCTGGGGGATTCGATCCCAGTGAGACTTAACACGAGATTTATGAAAACGACATTGCTGTCTTTACGTGACTACGGATTAGCAAAGTCGTTCTGCAGGTGGGTGTTTGCTATAAACTTAGGCTGGCACGAGAAGACACTAGGAGAACTGCACTATGTCACGGTCATAATGTGGAACGAACGAAAGCAGGCCCTTGAATATGCCCCTTCTTATCCATCTTCGTGCATCGCCATTTAACACATCATCAGAAGGTCATTACCATTTTCGTTCTCGCAGACCTTGATTCCGAAATGTTTATTGCGGTAGGTCTGAATTTATTTTTCACACCTGGAAACATGGGCTTTCCTCATGGTTGCTCTTATGGTTGCCCTCAAAGGGTCCTCGTGGGCCCTTCGCAGTTCCGCCGTATAAAAAGAGAAAATCCAAAACTTTCATTTGAGATTTAAGATTTTTTAAATAATGCTATAAAACATCTCAGAATTAAAAAATAATTTTTTAAATAAAATTGTGATGATTTCATTTTACGAATGAAAGACACATATTTTCGTGCTCTTTAAGTTTTAAGAGGTGATTCTGTTGCCTGAAACGCTTTCTAATTCTAAGTTGTCATGCAGATTCATTTAAAAACGTAACTATTTTATAAGTTACATTTAAAATTGAAAAAGTTACACACTTTTCACAAAAATACGGTATTTTAACACTTTTCTTATTAAGGGTGGCTGGTAGACCTAAAATCCGAACTCAAATTGTCTTTAATTTTGTCTTTAAAACTCTGAAATAATTAAAAAATATTCATGAAGTTATCATTCATATGAGAAATTACGCGAGGAACTGTGAAAGAAGAAGAGTATCGTTCTGAGGGGTAGTTTTTATAAGTTTAAGAGTAGCTTTCTATTAATAGCACAAATTTGAACTATTATTGCATCGTTTTTTATCATTCTAGGCCGAAGATATTTGAAGTAAAAACACATTATAAATTTGCAACCAACTGCAGAGAGTAATTTGTGATTTTCAAAGGTAGTATTCTACATAAAATTAGGGTAAGATTATTTTCAGTGATGCCCACCATAATTTTGTCATACTTATCATTTTCACGTAAGTCGTTCGCCATTTTCACAACAACAAATAAATTAACACTTTTTAGCGTTAATAGGCCTTGGACCACGGGTTAAACATTTTATTTTCAATTCATAAAAATAAGGGGGTGAGACAAAAAAGAGGTTATTTTTTGTAGGGGTCGTTTCAAAACTTAGGGCTAGGTTTTGGTGTAGGATTAACTAAGGTTGAATGAAACTTGAAAATAAAATATTGAATTTAATTTGTGAAGCCACTTCAAAAACCCTAGACAAACAAGCGTTTATATAAAAAACCCTTTTATCAGAAACAATTATTTGTAGACATAATTTGTGAAGTTTCAGTGAATTTTCTGGAGAAAAATATTTCATGAAGAATTTCTAAATTGAAACACCTAACTCTCGAATCGTATCCGTCCTTAATTAAAGTCGCAATCGTATGTTTTCTGAAGGCAGATTTTTAATTAAAAAAGAAGCGAGACTTTAAAGTGGAAAACCGATTCCTCCTCTCAACAAGAGTATTTTCTATCATGAGAAAGATGAGAAATAGAAATAATGTTGATCCCAGTTGAAAACGGATAAGAGAATAGATACTGTTAGTCTTACTCAAATTATAGCCAATTCATTCATTTGTTACTTAATTAAAATTTTAGAAATTATTCTAATATTAATACAAGTAATATTTTCGATTTCAGTTGAACAGGTTTAATCATTGATTAAAATGGTGAATAAACTGAAAATTACACATTGTAGTCAGAAGTTCATTGTTGTTAAGCATTTGAAAATATTATTGGAAACAAACGTCTGGTGTGGGAAAATCGATCTATCCATTCACAAAGTCTCAAGTATAACGATAACCTTCCTCGTAAGATAACGATAAAATTTTATCACTCGTATCTCAACATGTCCTGTCCAATATCACAGCGAAAAATGCGGTTGCTGTTCAATATAGATCAAGATTTATCAGTCGGGACAAAACCAATTGACATTTCAGACTTTGAACTGGCATATGTGCATGAGCAGATTTCTGTATTTAAAAAAATTGCAAATTATTTTATTTATTTATATGAACATATTGGGAATTAAAGAAACGAATTCTCTGATCCATAAGTGGAATATAATTGACAAATTTATTTTGAGGTATAACGGACTTGGAGAAATGAATAGGTATTCCATCAGTGATGGGAAGTAACTAGTTCCCTTTAACTAGTTACTGTAACTAGTTACTTTTTGGTAACGATAATGATAACTATGTTACTTTTGTGAATATATAATAAACTGGCAACTAGTTACATTTTTTTCAGTAACAGTAACCATAAAAATCGCTACTTTTAGCTATTTTCGAAATGTAGCCAGTGAAAATTGAATAGTGAAAATGAAACAAATGTTGCAGAAGCAATAAAATTGATTGATTGTCGTGAAAAATACTTGTGAACCACATTTCGGAAGTTATTTAAAATGTAGCTATTTTTATTGTTACTGTTACTAAAAAATTTAACTACTTACCAGTTCGTTACATATTTACAAAAGTACCTTCGTTACCATTATAGTATAAAAAAAGTAACTAGTAACGCCCTGCTTAGTATCAGACCAATCGCTCAGTTATCCATTTACTCTTACACTCGCTTTACTACTACCATTTGTTTGCTTTTATTGCTTTTAGAAGCCAACCATTCACTCCATACTCTTTCAGAACTTCCCAAAGTTTAGATCTATTCACCTTATCGGAAGCTTTTTCCAGATCAACAGATGTCTCAGGCTATATATCTGATCTGCACATGATCTCTCTGACATAAATCCACATTAGACTTCCTAGATCCTTTCCTTAGTTATTCCCATGACCTTCCCAATAATTATTTTGTTAAATATTTTGCCCACGGTACTTAGTAGGCTAATCTCTACAATTAGTACAGTCACCTTTATCAACCTTTCCCTTGAAGACTGGGACGATAATCGTTTTTCTCCAAGCATTTGGAACTTCATCATTCACAGCACACATATTCCTAAACTCGCTTAGCCACACACGGATATAATGTCGTCAATATCGATTCTCCTTCCGCTACCTACAACGGGATTGTCTAGCTTATCCTCTTCAATGTCACGGTTATTATGCTCCATAGCTTGACGTCCATACAATTTCTTGAAGGAATACCTCACACAGTCCTTCACTTTGTCCGAGTTCCATACTATTTCACCATCTGCATTTTTAATTTCGAACACCTCAGTGCTAATGATTCCTTTCCTAATCTTTTCAACCCGTTTCCAAAATATTTTCTTATTTCCTTTAAAATCATTTTGCATTTTATCTTCTTTCGCTTCGACTTTATCCATGCTTTCCTTGACTAGCATCTTGGCTTTTCTGTGCTCATACCTGTAATTATTTCCTAATCTAGTCCTTTCCTCATCGCTCAAACCTCTGCTATTCAACACTCTCGAGTATTCTTGCTTTTTCTCGTTGACACTCACGCAAATTCCATCATTGCACCAAGTCCAGCTTTTCTTTCCACAGTTGCAGTACCGCACACTTCTGATGCACTCTTGAAGATGCTATCCCGTAGTATTATCCAAGCACCCTCTACATTTCAGTGCCTAATTCAGTCTTTCAGTCTTCTTTATGATGGCCTAAATATTTATTCAGCTTTTCACGACATACCAATTGTACTTTTGGTTTCTGCAAATTCTCTATTCTAATCGCATCTGCTTCAACTTATTATTATCAATTCTTTTTCTCCTCCACCCTTGTCCTAGGCTCATTTTTGAAATTAAGAGGTTGTGATCCGTTTCACATTCAGAACCTCTCATTAACCTTGTATCACTTACAAGCCCTCTCAGCCTCTCATCCGCTACAACAAAGTCAATCATACTGTGGGTTTCGTCTCTGCACAAGTATACATGTGGATCATTTTATGGCTGAACCAAGTAGTTGTAATAAACAAGCCTTCTTCTAAGCATAAACTAATGAATTTATTCCCGTTACCGTTCGTTTTTGGGTCTCGGAAATGAGCCAGTACCCTTTCGTTACCATCGCTTCGCACACCAACCTAACCATTCATATCTCCCAGCAAAATTATTCTTTCACCAGGATCGCAAGTACACATAAAATATTAGGCTTCTTTACGCGCATTATATCCCGCAATTCTTTTTCTTTTATTTACACCTCTAGTATTCCAAACAGTCAATCTCCATTCATCGCCTGAAACTTTTCCGATGACATGCCTTTCGTCAACAGAAGTATCAATCCTATCCCAGGCTACATTATTATTTGTATTGTTTATTATTTAAGGTATACACCCAACTATCAGCTTGATGTGAGAAATGTTTTCATAAGTATGAAATCATGTCCAAACTAAGTAGCTAAATCGTCTTGGGGTGGTGTGTCCATTCATAACGTCAGTCCCACCAAACATCGGTCATTCAAAGGAAAGTATACAAACTAACCCAGAACCAAAGGAGTTATGATCGGTTTGTGTTGTACACTGAGGAGGGCACCAGTCTCCTGCAGTTTGGCCCCCGAGATGGAAAAAGACCATTCATTTCTCCAGAACTTTCTTCTCGAAAGATAAAAGTTAATTTCAGAATTGAACATTCATTTTTTTTTTTATTAGAAATTAACTTTTTTAACTCTCAGCTGGCACACTGGGATGAGATTGACCCCAAACCGATTTCACCTCAATTCAAGACCATTTAAGACTTGAAAATGTTTGTTATTTTCTTCTAATTTCGAATCTTTAAGTTTCAAATTTTTCGAATTTTTCCTTTAATTTTTTTGCTCATCTTTAACATTTTTTCTATAGTTAATATTAAATTTGAACAAAATAACCTATAGCACGTTTAGAAGGGAGTATCAGAGAATACTCAGAAACTTTCGCACATTAAAATAAACGATTTTCCTTTGCAGCAAGCACTTTCATGCCTGGGGTCATTTTGACCCCAGAGTGCCAGCTATGTTACGTCCAGATATGTGTGCCAACTGAGGGTTAACTAAACATTCTACTATTCCAGTCGAAGATTCGTCAGTTTAGTTAAAAATTTATCTTTTTGGTTGGAAATTCAACTATTATTGGTTGAAAATTCATCTTTTTTGGTTAACAATCCTATTAATAATTTGAAAATTCAATTATTTTGTTCGAAGTTCAACAATTTTGATAGATAGTCATTCTATTCTTTAAAAATTCAACTGTTTTGTTGAAAGTTCGATTTGTTCGTTTGAAAATTTAACTATTTTGGTAGAAAAATAAATTATTTTCTTTAGTGGACTTTTTTCTGAAAATTTCTATTTGCGGGTTGAAAATTCTACTGTTATGATAAAAATTCACCTTTCTGGCAAATTCGTTGCAAATTCATTTTTTGGTTGAATTCAAATATTTTTGATTGAAATTGATATATTTTTTGGTTGAAATATCAATTAATACATTGTTCCTGGAGTGATTATCATTTTTCGTTGAAAATTAATTTTTTCAAATGAAAATTTAATTATTCAAATTTTAGTTAAAAATTGATCTTTTTTAGTTGAAAACTCACGTGTTTTGTTGAAAATTCTTATTTTTTGGTAGAAAATTAATCCTGTTGGTTAAAATTCAACTGTTTTGTAGAAAATTGTTCTTTTTGACTTGAAAATAAAAATGTTAGCTTGAAAATTACAATGTTACAGTTGAGGATTCAACTGTTTTGTTGAAAAACTTCACGTATTTTGTTGAAAGTTGGTCTTTTTGTGTTGCATTAATTTTCTTGGTTGAAATTTCATCATTTTCTTCAGGAATTCAACAATTTTGTTGAAAAAGACATCCTTTTTTATTGAAAATTCAACTGTTTTGTGAAAAAATCTGGATTTTGGCTTGAAATTTCAACAACCTGGTTGATTTTTTTTCTCTCTTGACTGAAAATTCAATTCTTTTGTTGAAAATTTGTTTTTTATTTTATTTGGAATATTTTTGATCTAAAACGAAAATCTTTTTTGGCTGGAATATCTATTATTACATTTTTCGTTGAGAATTCGTCTCTTTTCATTAAAATTCAATTTCTTCAATTGAAAATAAAACTATTTTTTTTTTGTTGAAATTTATGTATTTTAGTTGAATGTTCATCTATTTTGTTAAAAATTCAACCTTTTTGGTAAAAAGTTAATCTTGTTAGTTGAAAATTTTTCTCTGTGGTATAGAATTTAATTGTTTTGTTGAAAATTCTTTTTTTTTGGTTGAGTTCAACTGTTTTTGTTTGAAATTAAAATCGTTTTTAGTTGAAAGTTGAACTACTTTGTTAAAAAATTATTTTTTTGGTCAAAGATTCATCATTTTAGTTGAAAATTCATATCTTTCGTTGAAAATTTAAATAGTTCGTTAACAATTTTTTTTCGGTTGCCCATTGATTTATTCATACTAAAAATTGAATAATTCTATTTCTAGTTTAAAAATTATATTGTTTAGTTGAAGATGCAACTATTTGATTAAAAATTTTTCTTTCTTAGCCAAATATTCATATATTTTGTTGAAGATCCATCCAATTGATGTCTTAAAGACTTTTTATGCCCAAAAGACACCTTTAAGACCTGAGACGTCTTTGGGACATCCAGTGGACTAACATGGACGTCTTAGAGATGTCTTTACGACGTCCTCAGGATGACGATGTCTTTTCGTCTAATAGGTACTTGGATGAGAATTGAACTCTTCTATTAAAAATTTATTCTTTTAGTTAAAGATTCATCATTTTAGTTGAAAATTTTTATCTTTGGTTGAAAATTCAACTATTCTGTCAAAAATTAGTTTTTTTTGTCGTTAAACGTTAATTTTGCAACTGGAAATTTAATTATTCCGTTTTCGGCTCAAAACTGATCTTGTAATGTTTTAGAAATATTATGTATATTATTATCATGTATATATTATATTTTATTTTGATATATATATATATATATATATGAATGTGTATTTGTAAAATACAAGAAGAACTCAAAAAGTAATGATTCTAACTTTTTTTTTAAAGAGTAACTAAGAAAAATTTACATGTCGAATCAGTATCGATAACGAAAACTAGTTACATTTTTCGTGATGTAACGGGAACGACAACTAGTTTCATTTGAAAAGTAACTTAACCATGCCATCACTGTATTCCATACATCTACTGGGACTGCATTCATCACTACTTCCAGCTTTTTATTCTTTAACCTACTCTCAAAAAATCAATACCAAAGAAAGTATTGATTTCCTCGCGAATGGAAAATTCTATTGACGCAGTTTATAAACAGCTATCTGATTTTTTTTATATCGTTTGGATAGATGTAATAAAAAAATACTGCAAAAAGATCTTTCTTCAGATTTTTCGTTTCAGAGATTTTTTTGTGAGCTTTTAGGGTAAAAAGTTTGCATGCTGAACCCATAAATTGGTGAGTGCTTACCTTCTCTTGGTGAAGGCTACGGTAAAACAGTGGTTATGGTCGCGAAGAAAAGCGATCGATTATGAGTGCGGCTGCGGTTTCGAGGTGAAAAATAAATGCGACTTTTGTGGGGGATGGCCTCGACTTTGAGGAAGCCGATTATCGACACTGTGTGTGGACGATTAATCGAACAATCAAAGGCAGCTCTTATTATTGATAAATTGTCCAACATAAGTAGACTTTGTACTATAACTCCTTAATTATTGTGGAGCTCTCTTTTATTTTTAAGATATTCGATTTTAATTAAATAAATTATTTTCATTAAGCTAGATGTAAGTGATTTTTTGGGCATCAGCTAATTTTTTTTTGCAAAATTATCAAAAGAAAGAAAATTGTTGTCTTAACTAGTGATGATGATTGGCATCGAGAGGATCCGACCGCGGAGCACTTCTAATTTTTAATTACTATTTTCATTCGGCTAATTCAGGAGGAATACGGAGAGGGACCGGGTCAGGTGTGACATTACGAGTAAAGGTACAATAATTCGAACGCACATTCTTATAATTAGCATTTCTTTATTTTGGAATTACAATATTCCACTGTAATCATCCGAAAGAACTACCCTAGCAACTTTACTAATCAAGTTACTGTTGCAGATTTCACGTTATTATTACTATAGTGAATTTGGTTAACGCCGGCCATCTGGTATGTCTGCGTGAACAATTGGTAAATTCTCATCCGGTTAGATTACTGTTTACAGAACTTATCAACTCAATTTGAATTAAATGAGACATAAAAGTTATAGCAGTCAGGGAGAAACACAATCATTGCTGCGTAACCAACCGGTTGCAAGTTTTCATCTTCAAGTTAATTTACGAAGTTCCCGGTATTTTAGGAAATCCAAGATTCATTTTGGTCGACCACGTGGTCACAGATACTATATTTACAATTATGGCCACAGATTCTACCGTTATAATCGAATCAGATATTCTCGATTTCACTTACTGAAACTTGAGTCGTTTTAGAGTATTAAAAATGAAAGGCGCAAGTTAATCAAACAATTATAAACTCGAGCCACTAGCCCACTATGGCTAACGGTTCGATTTACTGCCCACATGGCACAATCGCGCTACACTTTGAAGAGATACAAAATTGATGGAATTGGAAGGAAGTTTGTTACGTGAATGAGAGAAAACTCACCTGAATTTATTGTTGTCGGAGAAACATTTTGGACTCGACGTGAATAGAAAGTAAAGCATGGCCGCGATATCCGTCCTCACGGACCCTGATCGGACGTTACGTCATGCAGGGATGACCGACACTAGACTTACTTAATCTGAGGTTTAGTGAGATGGCGCCAGGCCCTCCGTACGGGTCTCAGTGTACTAATGGAATTAGCAGACGACTGCGCACGACCCGTGGAAACCAATATGGCTGACCGCGAGCTGCTTGTCGAGTTGTTTGTACCGGCTATTCGGAACCCTAGATGTCGTCTCCCTGGCTATGTAGAACGTACGGGATTCTCATCTATACAACCAGCCAGAATCCTCTTTAATATGACGTCATGTTGTATCCTAGGTGATGAGCTGACGTAAATGTTAAATACGAGCCCTTTGGCTCCTCAGTATTTTTAGTTTTTACGGTTGAGAGATTCCTAGCCTCAAAGTCAGGTAATGTTGATGATTGAAATTTATTAAAATAAAGTGACTCTATTTGGATTTATCAGTTGTACAAGAGCATAATTAGCTCCAATCCGAGTAAAAATGCTTTGACTCGATTTAGTCTTGAGTTCGACTACAAGACGGCGATGTCTGGCTGCGTCTCAAAAATGAGCCAAGACATCAGATGAAGTCTCTCTTTTATGGTCACAGCAGGGTTATTTCAAGCTGGCGTAAATTTGTCCCAAGACGAACTTATCTGCACTCTGAAATGAGATAGTTGACAGATGCAAAGGGTCAAAATTGATGAGAAAATAATTTCCAATTTTCAAATTAGAAGGGCTTGTCCTCGGAAAAGTTTCAGGCGATAAATGGAGATCAGGTGTTTGGAATGCTAGAGGTGTAAATGCTCTTGAGGAAAGGCAATTGCGATATACAATGCGCGTGAGAATGCCAGATATTTTATGTGTACCGAAAACAAACAAGGAGGGATGTGAGATAAGAAAGATTGAAAATGGACTCAAACTATGGTAAGGAGTAGATAATGAATCACATTGTGACCAAGAAATCGATCTGATTATGAATAAGAGAGCAGAACAACATGTGAAAGAATATGAATGTGTATCTCCTACTATGGGTTAGAATATAAGTGGGGGATCAGAAGGCTATTTATTATAGCGTGAAACGCTCCAGTTGATTGTGGCAGTAAAGATGTTAAACATACTTTCTGGGATTCGTTAAATGATATTTTAGGTACTTGTGATCCTGGCGAAAGAATAATTTCACTCGAAGATATGAATAGCTGGGCTGGTGTGCAACGCGAGGGTACCGACAGGGTACTAGGTCATTTCGGAGACCCAATAACCGAAGGAAGTGAGTGGAGGGGGGGGGGACATGAACGACTTTATTAAGAACTCAATAGACTACGAAACTCTTTTTTGTAGGAGCCTGCCGCCTACTTCTACTAATTTTTAGTGTTTCGTAGCCCCGGGCAGAAACCCTTATGGTTTCGGTCGAGTGTCTGTCCGTCGTATAAAAGAAGGTGGTGAGGGAAAATGAGAGGAAATAAAGGAAAGATTGTTGCCGTTAAATGAGGGGAAGTGATGGAAAATGTGGAAAAAGAAGGGTTGAGTGAGAGACGTAAAGTGTGTGGTTGGATGGAGAGGGGGATATTTGAAGCACTTTATCCATACGGTGTAACTGAAAGCTACTTGTTTTTAATTTGTTGCTAAAAGAGTCACGTTTTCACACAAATTTTCCTACAAGTCTTCACATGAAAGCCCCCATTGCATGTTCGTTTTTTTCAACTTTTTTTTGTACGGTGCTTTTACGTGCTCCGGTAACCTAATGCATTTGCACATTATGTATACTCGCGAAATTCATGCGCTCGTGATAAGACCGTGCCAAGGCGTCAAGCCTATGAAAAACACATTTGTACCAAAAAGGCTCAAAATCATGCTGTCTCAGCAGGATTTTTTCCGAACATAAATCCTATGAGCTTGTAAGACTTCTAATACACGCTTTCTAGTTATTTTGTCCGAAAAATGAATGAAGACTTGAAAGTAAAAAAAAATAGGCGAAACTCTTCTAGTATATTTGTTTTTGAAAAGTCCTGCTAAAACAGGACGTATTTGGAACTTTCATTATAGCACTTTTGTCCCAAAAATGAATTAGGATTCAAAGCATTCATAACAAAATTTAAGTCGAACTTTTCTAGTACTTTTGTTTTGAAAAACCTGATGAAACAGGATGTATTTTTAATTTTCTAGTACTTTTGTCCTAAGAAGTTCCTCACCTGAAACATGACGTATTTTGAACTTTTCTAGTACTTTTGTGATGAGAAAAATTCCTGCTGAAATAGGACGTATTTTTTGCTTTTCCAGTACTTTTGTTCTAAAAAAGTCTTGCTGAAATATGAAAGTTTTCCAACTTTTCTAGTACTTTTGTCATAAAAAGTCCTCCTGAAGCAGAAGGTACTTCAAACTTTTTTAGAACTTTTATTCTAGAAAATTTCAGCTAAAATAGGACGTATTTTAAATTCTTCTAGTGTTTTTATCCTAGAAAAAATCCTGTTGGAACAGGACGTATTTTTCACTTTTTTCTAGTACTTTTGACCCAACAACAATCTTCCACGGCAGGATTCTCCTACAATACCGAAGGAGCATGAATTTAAAATTGTACAAATTTCGAGAAAAACGAAGCGGAATTGTTCTAATACTTTTGTCCTTAAAATGAATTAAGAGTTAAAAGTTTCAAAACAAAATTTAAATGGGACTTTTCTAGCACTTTTGTTCTAGGAAAATCCATCTGAAACAGGATGGATTTTTAATTTTCCTGTTCCTTTAGTCCTCAAAAGGTCCTGCTGAAACAGGGCGTATTTTAAACTTTTACCTGAAAACGCCCTGCCGAAACAGGACGTATTTGGAATTTTCCTAGTACTTTTGTCGTAATAAAAATTCCTGCTGGAACATGACGTATTCTTAAATTTTCTAGTACTTTTCACTGAAAAAAGTCGTCCTGTTACGAAATAAGATGAAACTTTTCTAGATTTCTTGTCCCTCTTTGAACCTGTGAACAATTACTGTACTTTAGTACTGATTTGTCTTATTTCCCGGACTTTAGTGGGACTATATTTTTTTTAGTAGCTTTTGAAAGTTCAGTCATAATTTGTGAAATCACATGAGAGAGAAAAGTTTCATCTGAGGAAATAGAGCAGAATTCTCCACTCTAGGTAAAATGGATGCGCTAAAAATAACTGAGAATGAGCGTAACAGCTTGAGGATTTAATTGAACTTGATGTTGAAAATGAAGCTCCATTGCATTAGTGCAAAAAATACATTTCTCACAAGGTTTATAAAGGAGATAGACATCTAACTCTAATTTTATTATCGCTCTTCCTGTTCTTCACCTGCGAATAATTTATTGGCATAATATTATTAAAAGCATTTTCCAGAAGTTGAAACCTGCTAAAACAGGATGAATATTCAAATTTTCTAGTACTTTTGCTCTAAAAAGTTCCTACTGAAACAGGATGTATTTTAAACTTTTTAGCACTTTTCTCGTGAGGAAAAGTCCTACTGAAACAGGACGCATTCTTTTACATTTCTAGTGCTTTCGTCCGAAGAAAGTCTTGCTGAAACAGGACATATTTTTAACTTTTATAGAACTTTTGTCATAAGAAAAATTCCTGCTGAAGCAGGACGCATTTCATACTTTTCTATAATTTGTCTTAAAATGTCATGTTGAGTCAGGACGTATTTTGAACTCTTCTAGTACTTTTGTCCTAAAAAAGTCCTGTTGAAACAGGACGTATTTCAAATTTTACTAATGCTTTTTTCTGAAAAAATTCCGACTGAAACAGGACGTATTTTAAACTTTTTTCCAGCACTTTTATCCCAGCAACATTTTGACGTGGCTGGACTCTTCTTCAACACTTTAAGCATGAATGTAGAACTGTACAAATTTGAATGAAAACAAAGCGAAACTGTTCTGGTTTTTTTGTCCCTAAAATGAATAAGGGCTTGAAAGTTTCAAAACACAATTTAAGTGGGACTTTTCTAGCACCTTTGTTCTAAAAAAATCCATTTGAAATAGTCTGTATTTTTAACTTTCCCATTACTTTTGTCCTAAACAGGTCCTGCTAAAACCGGGCCTCTTTTAAACTTTTGTCGTACTTTTGTCCTCAAAAAGTCCTGCTGAAACAAGACGTACTTTGAACTTTTCTAGTACTTTTGTCGTGAAGAAGTCCTGCTAAAACAGGACGTATTTTTAACTTTTCTACAACTTTTTCATTAAAAAAGTTCCTGCTGAAGCAGAACGCATTTTATACTTCTCTATACTTTCGTCCTAAAATGTCATATTGAAATAGGACTTATTTTAAACTTTTCTAGTCATTTTGTCCTAAAAAACGTCCTGCTGAAACAGAATGTACTTCGAACTTTTCTAGTACTTTCGTTCTAGGAAATTTCTGCTGAAACTTGATGTATTTTGCACTTCTATAGTCCTTCTGTGCTAAAAGGTCCTGCAGGAACAGGACAAGCTTTTCTAGTACTTTATTCCTTAAAAAAGTCCTGCTAAAACAGGACGTATTTTAAATTTCACTTGTGCTTTTTTCCTAAAAAAAAGTCCTGCTGAAACAGGATGTATTTTCAACTCTTCTACAACTTTCTTCATAAGAAAAATTCCTGCTGAAGCAGAACGCATTTTATACGTTTCTATACTTTTGTCCCAAAATTTCATGTTGAAACAGGACGTTTTTTGAAGTTTTCTGGTACTTTTCTTCTGAAAAACGTCATTCTGAAACAGGATGTATTTTTAACTTTTCTAGTATTTTTGTTCTAGGGAATTCCTATTGAAACTAGATGTATTTTGCACTTTCCTAGTATTTTTGTGCTAAGAAGGTCCTGTAGAAACAGGAAAAACTTTTCTAGTGTATTGTTCCTGAAAAACGCCCTGTTGAAATAGGACGTATTTTGACTTTTTTCTAGTACATTTGTCCTTAAAAAAGTCCTGTTGAAACAGGACGTATTTTGAACTCTTCCAGTACTTTTGTCGTGAAAAAGTCCTGCTGAAACTAAACGTATCTTGAATGCTAATAGTACTCTTTATCTAAAAAAAGCCCTGCTGAAACAGGACCTATTTTGAACTTTTTTATAGTACTCTTGTCCCAGCAACATTTTGACATCGCAGGATTCTTCTTCAACACTTTAAGAGCATGAATTTTGAATTGTACAAATTTCAAGAGAAATAAAGTCGAACTGTCTTCGTACTTTTGGCCCTAAGATGAATAAGAACTTGAAAGTTTCAAAACAAAATTTAAGTAGGACTTTTTTAACACTTTTGTTCTAAAAAAATCCATCTGAAATAGGATGTATTTTTAACTTCCCTATCACGTTTGTTCTAAAAAGGTCACGCTTAAACAAGGCGTATCTTAAACTCTTATATTACTCTTGTCTTTAAAAAAAGTCCTGCTGGAAGAGGACGTACTTTGAACTTTTCTAGTACTGTTGTCGTGTTCTTAGCACTTTTGTTATAAAAAAATCCATCTGAAATAGGATGCACTCTAACTTCCCTATCACGTTTGTCCTAAAAAGGTCCTGCTTAAACAAGGCGTATCTAAAACTCTTACACTACTCTTATCCTTAAAAAAGTCCTGCTGGAAGAGGACATACTTTGAACTTTTCTAGTACTTTTGTCGTGAAAAAGTCCTGTTGAAACAGGACGTTTTTTAAACTTTTTTTTTAGTACTTTTGTCCCGACAGCATTTTTTCATGGCAGGACTCTTCTACAACAAATCAAGAGCATGAATTTGGAACTGTAAGAATTTTGAAAAAAACCGAAGCGGAACCGTTCTAGTACTTTTTTCCTCAAAATGAATTGAGAGTTGAAAAGTTGAAAACAAAATTTACGTGGGACTTTCCTAACACTTTTGTTCCAAGAAAATCCATCTAAAATAGGATGTATTTTCAACTTTCCTATTACTTCTGCCCCAAAAAGGTCCTGTCGGAACAGGGGATATTTAAACTTTTATAGTACTTTTGTCCTAAAAAAGTCCTGCTGAAACCTAACGTATCTTGAATGTTACTAGCGCTCTTTATCTAAAAAAGCCCGGCTGAAATAGGACGTATTTTAAACTTTATTATAGTACTCTTGTCTCAAAAACATCTTGACATGGCAGGACTCTTTTTCACCACTTTAAAAGCATGAATTTGGAATTGTACAAATTTCAAGAAAAATAAAGCGGAACTGTTTTCGTCCCTTTGTCCCTAAAATGAATAAGGACTTGAAAGTTTCAAAACAAAATTTAAGTAGGAATTTTTTAGCACTTTTGTTCGACAAAAATCCATCTTAAATAGAATGTATTTTCAACTTCCCTATCACGTTTGTCCTAAAAAGGTCCCACTTAAATAAGGCGTATCTTAAACTCTTATATTACTCTTATCCTAAAAAAAGTCTTGCTGGAAGAGGACGTACTTTGAACTTCTCTAGTACTTTTGTTGTGAAAAAGTCCTGTTGAAACAGGACGTATTTTAAACTTTTTCTTAGTACTTTTGTCCCGACAGCATTTTTTCATGGCAAGACTCTTCTACAACAATTCAAGAGAATGAATTTGAAACTGTAAAAATTTTGAAAAAAAAAAGAAGCGGAACCGTTCTCGTACTTTTGTGCTTAAAATGAATTGAGAGTTGAAAAGTTGAAAACAAAATTTACGTGGGACATTTCTAGCACTATTGTCCCAAAAAATCCATCTGAAACAGGATGAATTTTTAACTATTCTATTACTTTTGTCCTAAAAAGGTCCTGCTGAAACAGGACGTATTTTAAACTGTTCTAGTTCTTTTGTCCGGAAATGTCCTGCCGAAAGAGAACGTATTTGGAACATTTCTGGTACTTTTGTCGTAAGAAAAATTCCTGCTGAAAAATTCTATCTGAGGAAATAGAGCAGAATTCTCCACTTTAGGTGAAGTGGATGCGCTGAAAATAACTGAAAATGAGCGTAACAGCTTGAGGATTTAATTCAACTTGATGTTGGAATTGAAGCTCGATTGCATTAGTGCAAAAAATACATTTCTCTCGAAGTTTACAAAGGAGATAGACATCCAACTCCAACTTCATTCTTGCTCTCCCACTTCTTCACCCACGAACGATTTATTGGCATAATATTATTGAAAGCATTTCCCAGTAGCTCCTTTTTCCATCTCAAGCTTTCCTCTCCAACATTCTGATATCTCTTTACTCAGTCCTCCCCTTTGCGATCATTATTCCTGATTCTCATCATTCCCCTTCACCGTAAATGAATCAGTGGTTGCATAAAATGAGAAGAGTCGGTCACTCGTGATAGAAGATAATCTTTCATACACTTATGCTAACTCTCCCTAACAAAAATAGCATGCCGATCAATAAATGACGGTCGATTCTTGCCTGTCGGTGCCATGACCTTCTTTTCCTGCATGTCTATTTCAGAATTTCCTTCTTTGCTTTTCACGTATCACCTTCCTTTTTATATCACGTTAGCCCGTGAAGAACGAATGGTATTTTTAAACCCTTTTTAAAGTTTCATAGTTCCGGGCTACAAAAGGTGAGAGGAAGTGTTGGAAAGTGAAGGGAGGGGGGTTATGGGAAGCTGAAGGTGGGATGGCGTAGGGACGGTTGGTGAGAGATTGAGAAGTAAGGGGGTGAGTGAGTGATGGGAAGTAAATAGAGGGGATGAGTCAGTAATTGGAAGTAACTAGTTCCTTTTAACTAGTTACTGTAACTAGTTACTTTTTTTTGGTAACGATAATGGTAACGAAATTACCTTTGTATGTAAGTAAGTAACGAATTGGCAACTAGTTACATTTTTTCAGTAACAGTAACCATAAAAATCGTTACTTTTCTAGTTACTTTCGAAATGTAGTTCACAAGTCTTTTTCCCGACAATCAATCAATTTCATTGCTTTTCCAACTGTTATTTCATTTTCACCATTCGAATTGTGGTGGCAGGTAGCCATAGAGATTTATAGCCCAATATAGGAAAACTGAGAATTTTCTCCAACTCTGAAATTCCAAATTTTCTAGAATTTATAAAAATACTTAGAAAGAAAAAAAAAGAATAATTTCAGAGTTAAATGTGCATTTCTCTTTGGTTGATAATGGCTTTCTTCAACCGAAAATTTAACTATTCCAGTTATTTTATTTCTTATTTCAGTTGTAAATTCATCTTTCTTGCTCAAAAATTTTATCATTCGGTTGAATATTCGATTATTTTGTTCGAAACTGAACGATTTTGGAAGAAAATCATTTCATCCAGTTAAAAATTCAACTGTTTTGTTGAAAATTAGTTTTTGGTTGAATTACACTGTCTTTAATTTAAAATTAGATATTTTTTGGTTGAAACATATGAACTATTAGACTTTTAGTCAAGGATTCATCTTTTTTTCGTTGAAAATTAATTTTTTAAATTAAAAACTATGACATTTTTGGTTGAAAGTTATCTGTTTTAGTTGAAAATTCTTATATTTTGCTTAAAATTCATCTTTTTTTCGTAAAAAATTCTTCTTCTTGGTGAGAAATTCATCTCATTGGTTTCAAATTGAATAATCTTGTTGAAAATTGGCCTTTTTTGGTTGAAATTTCATCTATTACATTTTTCATTGAGAATTCATCTTTTTGAATAAAAGTTTTATTATTTGGTTGAAATCAACTTTTCTGTTGAACACCCGCCATTTGGCTTAAAATTTCAACAATCTGATTGATTTTATTCCTCTCTTGACTGAAATATCAACTATTTTGATGAAAGTTATTTTTTTGGTTGAATATAACTGTTTTTGATTTAAAATTAAACTGTTTTTCGGTCGAAATATCAACTATTACATTTTTCGTCGAGAATTCATCTTTTTTCATTAAACATTAATTTTTTCAATTAAAGATATAACTCTCTCATTTTCGGTTGAAAATTGACCTCTTTTAGTGTAAAATTCATGTATTTTGTTTAATATTCGTCTTTTTTGGTAAAAAATTATGTTTTTGGTTGAAAATTTCTCTCCTTGGTTTCTAATTTAACTACTTTATTGAAAATTCGTCTTTTTTCGTTGAAATTTAAAATATTACATTCATCATTGAGAATTAAACTTTTTCGGATAGAAATTTTATTATTTGGTTGAAAATCAACTTTTTTGTTGAAAATTCGGCTTTTTGGCTTGAAACTTCAACAATCTGGTTGATTTTTTTCTGTCTTGACTGCAAATTCATATATTTTGTTGGAAAATTGTTTTTTGGCTGAAGGTGACTGTTTTTATTCAAAATTAGAATATTTTTTGGTTGAAATATCCACTATTACATTTTTTGTTGAGAATTCATCTCGTTTCGTTCAAAACTATTTTTTCCAATTAAAAAAAAATTCACGTATTTTGTTGAAAATTTGTCTCTTTTGGTAAGGAAATGATCTTCGTGGTTGAAAATTCATCTCTTTGGTTTCAAATATACTTATTCTGTTGAAAATTCGTCTTTTTTGGTTGAAATTTCATCTATTACATTTTTCATTGAGAATTCATCTTTTTGGATGAAAATTTGATTATTGGAATGAAAATAAACTTTTTTGTTGACAACTCGCCTTGTTGGCTTGGAATTTTAACAATCTGATTGATGTTATTTCTCTGTCGACTGAAATATCAACTGTTTTGATGAAAATTTTTTTTTTGGTTGAAGTTTAAAATATTACATTTTTCATTGAGAATTAAACTTCTTTAAATATAAATTTTATTATTTGGTTGAAAATCAACTTTTTTCTTGAAAATTCGACTTTTTGGCTTGAAACTTCGACAATCTGGTTGATTTTTTTCTGTCTTGACTGCAAATTAAACTATTTTGTTGGAAAATTGTTTTTTGACTGAATGTAACTGTTTTGATTTAAAATAAAAATTATTTTTTGATTGAAATATCAACTATTACATTTTTTGTTAAAAGTTATCTTTTCTCGTTCGGAACTATTTTTTTCAATTGAAAAAGAAATTCATGTATTTTATTAAAAATTTGTCTTTTTGGTGAAACAAATTATCTTCTTAGTTGAAAATTCATCTCTTTGGTTTCAAATTTACCTATTTTGTTGAAAATCCGTCTCTTTTAGTGGAGTTCAACTGTACGTATTTGATTCAAAATGAAAATCTTTTTTAGATGAAATTTCAACTGTTACCGTTTTCATTGAGAATTCATCTTTTTTGGTTGAAATTTGAACTACTATGTCAAAAAAGTTTTTTTACATCCTCATCAGAGAAGGTATTAGATTTGTGTAAAATTTAACCCCCCGCCCCCCCGTTTTTGTGAAATATCCACGTTTTGAGACCATCCGAACCCGAAAAACAGGTTTTTGTGAATGTGTCAATGTATTTATGTATGTCTGTATGAATGTATGTGAACACGATAACTTTTGAAAGAATTAATCTATTGGATTGGCCTTTGGTACACTCTTTGAGTGTCAAAGACTTAGGTCAGGTTCGTTAGCGAGCCATTTTGGATGAAAATTCAAAAAGTTTGGGCATTTTCAAAATTTTTTAGACCATTTTTTTCAAGATTTGAAAATTATATTTACGATTATTCGAAGTATTCAGGAAGCCAAAAAATTTATCTTCATTACTTTTCGATAAAAAAATTATGAGAGTTATAGCATTTTCAAAATTCGAAAAAAGAAACGATAATGAAAATTTTAAGCCAAACGATGCACGATATTAAAAAAAGTCGGGAGGAGAAAAACGTTTCTTTTTTCAAGCCCTACAAATTTGTCATAACAACTTCTTGAATTTTGTCAAAAAATCGAAAATTCAGACTTTGAGCCAAATAACGCGAGATGCAAAAAAAAGTTAGGATATCAAAATTGTTGCTTTCACGAGAACCTGTAAGCTTTCCTCTAAACATTTTTTGGTAGGAGGCATAGTTTGTTTTTTCAAATATGCAAAATGATATTGGAATATTTCAATTTTAACTTTTGAGCCAAATGACGCGAGTTAAGAAAAAAAAATCAAAAGAGCAGAATTTGTTCTTTTAAAAAGTCAAATAAAATTGCTGTTAAACATTTCTTTGTAAGACCAATCGTATATCATCAAGATACTTTTTTAATCGTCTTTCTAAATATTTATTTGTATATATTATACGGTGAGCGCAGAAAATCGAGCGCGAATATTATGATGAGAATGTATTCTTTAAGGTCGATAGAGCCTTAAGTGAATATATTTCCTATTTCATTTGAAATTAAAAACAAATTTAGTAATTTGTACAAACTTACGAGTGAAGTGCGCGGTGAGAATGTGCCCGCGAAGGGGGCAGATTGTTTGGTTAAAGATTCATCATTTCAGTCGAAAATTTATGTATTTTGTTGAAAATTCAACGTCTTCTAAAAAAATTTCTGTTAGTCTTCGAATATTGTACATTTTCTAGAAGTGGAAGTCGTAACTAGGTAAATTCAAAGAAACACTTTAAGAAAGAAATAATTAATTCTCAACGCCAAAGAGATTTACAACCCAAAATAGAAAAGCAGACATTTTTCTTCCACACTGAAATTCAAAATTTTCTAAAACGTTTCCTGTTTGAGAAATATTATGTGGGTCATGACTAACCTACGACTTTCATCAAAAAGTGTGTGTAACAACTATCACTCGAAAGTTATGAATGAGGTATTGTAAAAATTAAATCTGTATATGTATTTATAAAATACAAAAGTAACTGAAAAAGTAACGATAGTTACTTTTTTTGTAAAATGCAACTAACAAAAAGTTACATTTTCATAAGGATAACTAAAGTCGAGGCCAAGTGTCGAGGCCCCTCACTTCTTTTGATTGCAACTCGCGCAACAAGAATCTCTGAAATGTCTTGGAAAAGCGTCTGAAAGCATAAAGTCTTCCGAATTTAACGATCTGTTCACTTTTATCCTGAAAAATTGTTTTTAATAGTTAGAGGGCAAAACATCCCAAAAAACAGGGTTTTCGGCCTCTTTTTTCAAGGGTCCACTTTGTCCTGTTCCCAGAAGGAGGGCGACCTTTGAAAAAATCTGAAAAAATGTTAAGATAGGACGCCGTTTAATGGCTCCAAATGTGCAGTTTTGTCATGCGAGTGCAGTGCAATAATTAAATTTATGATA
>JAUMHM010000049.1:12639861-12656623 GCA_032362435.1 Melikaiella ostensackeni
GAAGGCGTCGCAGGCGCCATTTTTTATGGATGTTTTGGTTCGGGACCATTTTGGACAGATCGGGATACGCGGGAGATTCAAATGTAGTATGAAAGAGAACTTAAAAATATTAATAAAAGTCATGTAAGATTTAGTTTTTTGTCAATGAGTTAATGCACTAAAACTGGAAACTTAATAAAACCTTGTGAAAAGTAATTACATTAATAAAAATAATCAAACAGTACAAAAAAAGCAAAGTCGATGGGATTTACAATTGGTGGAATACACATTCTGTAAACACGTGGTTTAGAATTTTTTTTTCTTTCGGAAGGTACAATAAAACTTGGAAATTTTTACAAGAGAACAATATAATAATTGTAATATCCTAACAATATGTATACATTAGAATTGTGAAACACTTACTGGAACCTCTAAAAGCTACAGATTTGTACAAAATAATTTTCCTGCAGACAAAAAAAAAAGTGGTGGTGATATGTATACAACTGATAAGATTTTTTAACACATTAGACATTGAATTTTATCAAAATTAGATTTTACGAAAAAATGTTTAAAGACTGTTGGAATCGAGCTCCAAACTCCACATTAAATCACCTCGTCTTACTAAAAAAATACTGCGATGAAGAGTTTTTTAGATAGAAAGTGGTACTCCTTCCTCCAAAAGAAGTGTGCATGGAGAAGAAAAAACTGCTCAATGTAATTAGTTTTGCATAAAATAAAATTTTCCAATGGTAAACTGAACTAACTTGAACATTCGAAAGTTTTATTTTACGCAAAAGGGATTTTATTAAAGACTTTTTCTTTCTGTATGCACACTTCTATTCAGAAAAGAAGCGACGCTTGGTACCTAAAAAATATCCCATTCCAGTATTGTTTCGTAAAACGAGGTGATTGAATTCTGAGATTACAGTTTCAACCTAACATCTTATTTTGTAAAATATTTTGGTATTGAAGCACAACCGATCAAATACGCATAAATCAATTGTTCAGTTCAAAGTGAAATAGTATCATTGAGATATTAAATAAATTTGGTGAAACTTATTATTATTTATTTCAATATTGACAGTTGCATTTCAAATTTAAAGCATCAAAATTTAAAAAGTTCAAAAAATATAAATAAAAATGCTGAAATTTGGATGATTTTGGAAATTAAGAGTGAAGTTTTCTATTTTAAATCTTCCAAATTAATAAATTTCGAACTTAAATCATCAAAATTACATAAAATTTTTATTGAAAATTTTCGAGATTGAATACATTTCAAGTTTGAAGATTTAGAATTCGAAATTCTGCATTTTGGATAATTAAAATTGAAGTGCCTTGAATTTCAAAGATGTATAGTATTACGAAATATTTTTTTGCAATAGTTGCATTTCGAAGATTCAAAATTAAAATTTCTTTCAATTTTGACGAATAGCAACTTAAAATTCTTCAACTTTCACGATCGCAATTTGAAATTCTTTAATTTTGAAGATTTCCGATTAAAAACTCTTTAATTGAATTTTAAATTAAAAGATGAATTTTCATTCAAACAAGACAATTTTTTAACAAAATAGATGAATTTTTAAACAGGAACATCAATTTTCTATCATACAGAATGAATTTTCAACCAGATATCCAAAAGTTCAGCTAAAGACGAGCAATTTATGAATAATTTTAAAAAAATTATTTAATTGTGAAAAATCGTGAAAAATGATATCTTGTTCACTGAAACGTAATTACTCCTTTCAGTAAAAAAAATATATAAATATAAGAGGAAAATCAAAAACCATATATATAGTTCATACCTAGACATTTGAATTTCAAAAATTGATATTAATGATTGCAAACAAAATAATTGAGAAAAATACTAACCTTGAATAACAGTTTTTAAAATAATTTATTTATACAATAATTTATTGTCCAACACAGTAATTTAATATATTATAACGATTTGAAAGGATTGCAAATAAAAACTATCTAATTTAAAAAATATAATAACATGTTGTTGCATGTTTATTTATTGTTTATAATGAATTAAATTAAAGTACAATATCACGTGTCCCTAAAATATAAGTATAATAAATTATTCGCACTTTACTTCTCAAATAGAAGTACGTTATTGAGGAATATACTATCACAATCAAGAATCACAGTGATTATGTAATTAACATTTTGAATAAAGTTACTCATAAAATTTGCTACATTTTGTAGCGAATGACTAGTTTTTCGAAATTTTTAACTTATCAAAGAACAAGATAAATAATTACGTTATTTCCCAAGAAGTTATTTAATTATGATTTAAATAACAATTAAAAATCACAGTAACTATCCAAATCTCATCACAGTAAAGTAATTTGTCGGCAACAAATTAAACGATTTATTAAATATTTTCTCCCTTAAACAAAATCACGATTTTAAAGAATATTATACTTCTTAAATAGATAATGAATTTAGATTTCAGTCAAATCTGTGAGTGGATATTTTTAAGAGCTGATAAGCAAAGTGTTCAATTGCTTAAGTTGAGCAAATCTTTGCTGCTTCTTTCTTCAACTTGCTTTCTTTCCTCACACCAGCCATTTCTTGTTTAGCAAATTCTCTCTTTCGAATTTGTAAGTAAGTCATAATAATGCAAAAAAATGTCTTTTGCATTATTAACATGCTCCTCACATGGAGAATGAATCTTTACTTCTTCAGAGGTCAACTCTCTTACAATGAGATCAAAACATTGACAGGCAATGTCAGATTCAGTTTGTCGACGGCACCATGATGTTGGCATTTCAATGGTCTTTTTTGTGCTAAATAGTGAATTGAATAACTCAATTCGCCTAACCAACTCTGAATCCAAAGTTTCAACTTTTTTGGGTGGAATTAGTTCAGACTCTTGGTTGTCTTGAGACTCTAGATTTTTTTGAGACTCTAGATTATTTTCTTGAAATTCTACATTTTTTTTGAAGATGTAGATTCTCTTGAGAATGCGGACTCTCTTCAGAATCTGAATTTGAAGTTCTATCCTTCCCATTTGATTCTTCCTCGACTTACATTTTTTTTAAATTAGGACTCCTCTTTTTTGTAGACTTTCGTTTTCTTCTGCTTTTAGATTAATACGAATGACAATCAGGAAACTGTGATGGTACGACACCTTTTTTCAAACAAGGTTTCTGCAAATCTTCCTAATAAAAAAAAGAAAATACTGCCAATATATGAAATCACATTTCATATTTAAAATTATTATTGTTAAATAACTTATAATTATTTAATTTATTAATAATGAATGTCTACAGTTTTCAATCTGCTTTGACATTTTATTTACAGTTTGCTCCAAAAGTTCCCAGCTAGGTTTTCTTCCAATTGATATTAACATAAATTAATTACTATGAATTTCTGTAAACAATAAATTTATTTTCAAAAATTTCAAAATTTCAATAATTATTTGTACAACAATCTTTATGATATACTTATAGGTATTCTAGCTTTTTAAACATGTAATCAATGTAAACAATACTATACGTACCAAAGCCTTAACATTTTCATCAGAATCTCTAAGCTCGCGTGCCCAAACAATATCTTCGGGTAAGAAATGCTTATGACAAACAATCATACCGCCTTTTAAAATGAAATCCTTTCTAGGAATTGCTTTTTCCCACTCTAATGAAGTTTCTTCTCCAAAAGGAACCGAAAATCATTGAACTTTTTCTTTACAGGAATCATATTCCGAATAGCAGTTTGGCACTATACACCGGTGACCTTTGTAAGGAGGAATTTTCTTGAGATAAAGCTAATATCACTGTTTACACTGTCAAAAAGGAATCACAAATTATTTATAAATTTTAACTTTTTCAGGCACTTTTATAATTTTACTCCATTTGACACAATGTAAACACCAGGCTGAAATGCAGCTGCGCTCTCTAGCGGATTAGTTTTGTGACGTCACGAGTTTAAGTATATATTGTCAGCCATTTTTCATGCAGTCGGACAGGGCTGCTTTTAGGTCCTGTAGTTACTTGTGAAAATACCTCAATCCGCTGCATTGTTCACTTTTTCCGCAGTAAAAACAATATCTACTCATTTTCAACAGTTTCAACAATATAACATTATAATTGAAAATCTCAACATCCTCATCATAATATCAGTGACATAACCTATTTTGCATATCCCGAAATGCCCCGAGTGGCCCCAAACCAAAAAAACCCGAACCCTAAACATTTTAATTATCATCTAAATTGATAATTGTGTTTTATTGTTTATTGTCCAGACTGATTATATTTTTGTTTAAAAATCAAATTATGGCTTAACTTTAAATTATTTTTCACACTTTACAATATTTATGAGGCATTTAGAAAGCTCGTGTTTCATGTTGTTCAAAAAGATAAAAGGTGTTCGCAAATGTGATGAATCTGACACCTCTCTGTGGCTTCGTCGCGTTTTTCTCTCGAAACGTACGACTAAAACAACGATAAATTATTGCCGGCATACTTGCATTGAAAAAGGGAGTACTGCATTTTCTTTGTCACTGAAAAAGGTGGTAGGGTGGAAATCGAGACTGAATAGCTCGCTTGCGATACTTTTGAATAAGCCGACTGCATTAATTTGCCCATATTTCGCAAAGCTGACTTTTTAAAGTGTGGTGAAGCTAAAAAGCAATGAAGCATTATTCAAACACATGAATAAACGTTTCTCTTCCACTTCTTCGGAAAGGAAATCGATTTTAATATCAGAAATTTATTTATAGATGAAAAAACATATTACAAAGATTTAGATCATTATTATTTTGAAGTTTACCGTTTCGAAAAGTAATGTATTACCGTCAACCGAGTTTGGGGCTATTTTTTGGACTAGCTTTTTATTCGCAATAATAGTAAGCAAATAATTTTTCTTATCCAAATAACAAGGAACTTTTTTAGTAGGTCGTTTAGAGTAAAATTTAAAAAATTAATTTATTATTTTTAAGAGATCTACAACTTTTATTTGAAGCTTTTTTGTAATTTGTCATCATTTACTGAAATGAACAGAAAATAATACAATTTTTTAGATAGATTTTTGGGCTTTTGACCTTGAAACTCGAATTTGTGGGTATTTTGCTGCCATCTCCGTAACCAGCAAGTCAAAATACATGGGTATGAGCAGTTTCAAATTAATCGGAGGTAAGTACTTTTCGGAACTCCACCCAAAATCAAAATAAAATTATTATTATCTTTTCATTCTGTTCTATTTCCTTTTTAGAATCCTCTATTTTTATTAAAAATTGAATTTTCATTACACGTTAAGTTTTAGTTTGGTCCCTAAACAGCCCCTGGAAGTTCTGGAATTCCAAGTTTATTTTTTGCTTCCAGACGAATTATGCTATATTAACGTTGTATGCACTTTGTATGCAATATTCCAAACTATATTTAGGTCAGGCGCCAAATTCAAATACTTCACTATAACGATTCTAGAGATAAAAAACCAGTGTGTCTCAAAATAGCTCCAGGTGACGGTACGTTGAATCAAAAAATAGTGCAAATATTGTATGAACGTTTTTTTTTTCAAGGATTGAAAAATTTGGAATGACGAAAATTTGGATTGCAATCTCTTGAAACTTAATAATTTGTTTCCTTAGTGAGAAGAGTGAGCCAGCGCTTTAGTTACAATTGCGAATAGTATATTTTATTAAAATTTATGATTTTTTTTATTTTAGCCAAAATTTTTATAGAGGTGTGTACATGCATTGCTGACAGTGAACCTTGTCCCTAACCTAGCCCCTTCCTGCGTCCTTACCCTCGCGTGATCCTTTTGTACCGTTTCCTGAGATCTGCAGTAGGCACGTAGGTCAAAGCGCGGGAGTGATTAATGACTCAAGTTGCTAAACTTATTCAATAAGTATGGTCAGGTTCTTGCAAATATCATCGTTCAAAGTAAACTCACTTTAAAGTTTCAGAAAACTCTTATTAGTCATAATCTAATTTGATTTCCAACACATTTTCATTAAGTTTACATGTTTTTACATTGCTAACTCAAAGTTAGTTCTCAAATAAAAAAATATTTATAATCTTCCATTAGTTCTTCAGGAAAGTTAATAACGAAGGCATATTATATTTCAAGGAGATTATGTTTTGGCCAGATGTTCGATAAATGTCATATATGTCAGGAAATTCAAACTTTTCATCGAGTCAAAAGGATTCAATGTGCGGGACGTATTTTTAACTTTTTGGCACTTGAGAAGTTTAAAATACGTTTCGCTTTAGAAGAAATTTTTCAGGACAAAAGTACGAAAAAAGTTCAAAATACATCTTGTTTTAACAGGACTTGTTTGAGACAAAATTCATGGGAAAATTCAAAATACGTTCTGTTTCAAGAAATCTTTTTAAGGGCAAAAGTATAGAAAAGCTTAAAATACGTCCTGTTTCAGCAGGACTTTTTCAGGACAAAAGTACTAAAAACGTTGAAAATATATCCTGTTCAAGCAGGATTTCTTAGAACAAAAGTACTAAGAAAGCTCGAAGTCCGTTCTGTTTTAGCGGGAATTTTTTACGAGAAAAGTACCAGAAAAGTTTAAAATACATTCAGTTTCAGCAGGAATTTCTCAGAACGAAAGTGGTCTCTAAAAGTCTCTCTTATTTTTCTTTAATTTTTGAGTCTGAATTAATTTTTTATAAAGAAGTACGATAACAGCTCAACTTCATTTTTCTCGAAATTCGTATGATTCGAAATTTATTTTTTTAAGATGTTAGAGAGAGTCCTGAAATTTTGTTGCAACAAATGTACTATAATAAAAGTTCAAAGTACGTCTTGCTTCAAGAGGACTTTTTTTGGACAAAAGTACTGAAAACGTTAAAAACACGTCCTGTTTCAGCAGGATTTTTCTAGGAGAAAAGTAGTAGATAAGCTCAAAGTACGTTTTGTTTAGCAGGACTTTTTCACGAAAGGAGTACCAGAAAAGTTTTAAATACATCCAGTTTCAGCAGAAACTCTTTAGGGCAAAAGTACTAGAAAAGCTCCTCTTTTTTTAAAGTCTTAATTGATTTTTTGTTCAGAAGTACTAGAACAGCTCCACTTCCTTTTTTCTCGGAATGTGTACGGTTTTAAATTCATGTCCTTAAGATGTTAGAAAGAGTCCTGAAATTTTTTGGGACAAATGTACTAGAATAAGAGTTCAAAGCACGTCTTGCTTCAACAAGACTTTTTCAGGACAAAAGTACTAAAAACGTTGAGGATACATTCCGTTTCATCAGGAATTTCTTAGGACAAAAGTACTAGAAAAGCTCAAAGTATGTTCTGTTTCAACAGGAATTTTTACGAAAAAGGTACCAGAAAAGTTTAAAATACTTGTAGTTTCAGGAGGAATTTCTTACGAAAAAAGTACCAGAAAAGTTTGAAATACATCCAGTTTCAGCAGCAATTTCTTAGGACAAAAATATTCTCTAAAAGTCTCTCTTATTTTTTGCTTAATTTTTAGGTCTGAATTAATTTTTTGTACAGAAGTACGAGAACAGCTCTACTTCATTTCTCTGAGAATTTGTACGATTCGAAATTTATGTTTTTAAGATGTTAGGGAGAGTCCTTGAATTTTGTTGGGACAAATGTACAAGAATGAAAGTTCAAAGTACGTGTTGCTTCAGCGGGACTTTTTTAAGACAAAAGTACTTAAAACGTTAAAAACACGTCTTGTTTCATCAGGAATTTCTTAGGACGAAAGTACTAGAAAAGCTCAAAGTACGTTCTGTTTCAGCAGGAACCCTTTAGGACAAAAGAACTAGAAAAGTCCCTCTTTTTTCAATTTTTATGTCGAAATCAATTGTTTGTACATAAATACGAGAACAGCTTCACTTCATTTTCCTCGAAATTTGTATGATTCCAAATTCAAGTTCTTAAGATGTTAGAAAGAGTCCTGAAATTTTGTTGGGACAAATGTTCTAGAATGAAATTTCATAGCGCGTCTTGCTTCAGCAGGACTTTTTAAGGACAAAAGTACTGAAAGCGTTAAAAACATGTCCTGTTTCAACAGGAATTCCTTAGGAGAAAAGTAGTAGAGAAGCTTAAAGTACGTTCTGTTTCAGCAGGAATTTTTTACGAAAAAAGTACCAGAAAAGTTCGAAATACATCCAGTTTCAGCATGAATTTACTAGACAAAAGTGCTAGAAAAGTCCCATCTATTTTTTGTTTAATTTTTCAGTCACAATTAATTTTTTGCACAGAAGTTCCAGATGAAATTTTAGGGGAAAAATGTACTAGAATGAAAGTTCAAAGCACGTCTTGCTTTAGCAGGACTTTCTAAGGACAATAGTACTAAAAACGTTAAAAACACGTCCTGTTTTAGCAGAACATTCTTAGGGCAAAAGTACTAGAAAAACTCGAAGTACGTTCTGTTTCAGCAGGAAATTTTCTACGAAAAAAGTACCAGAAAATTTCAAAATACATCCAGTTTCAGCAGGAAGTTTTTAGGACAAAAGTACCAGAAAAGTCCCTCTCTTTTTTATATTTTCAAGTCTAAATTCAGTTTTTGTACAGAAGTACTGGGACAGTGCCACTTTATTTTTCTTAAAGTTTGCACAATTCCAATTTCATTTTCTTAAAATGTTAGGAGTCCTAAAATTTGGTTGGAACAAATTTACTAGAATAAAATTCAAAATACGTCCTGTTTCAGCAGGACATTTTTAGGACAAAAGAACTAGATACTTTTAAAGTACTTCCTGTTTTAGCAGGAATTTTCAGGTCAAAAGTACTAGAATAGTCTTACATAACATTTTTGAAACTTTCAATTGGAACCTTTTCTAGTACTTTTGTCCTGAAAGAGTTCTTCTTCAACGAGACGTATTTTCAACTTTTTGTTTCTTTAGTCCTATGTCAGCAGTACTTTTTAGGACATATATCCTATGAATATATCTGCAAAATTTGAAGAAAAAAGGTATTATTCTACTTAGTACTTTTTTCCCTATTTATAATTTTAAAAAGTTTTGAGAGAAGATGCTTCTTTAATATTGACTCGTCTCATTCCCAATACTTTACCAGGACTTCATTTACAATCATATTGGGGTTCCATTGGCAATTTTTTCTTGCTAGGGTGTCGACAGCTAATTATACTCGGTAAAAAATATTTGTATTCGCGGTCTGGCGACATGATGAAAATATATAGTACAAATATCAAAAAGCTCCAAAACCTGTCCTGTTTCAGCAGGACTTTTTTTGAAATGAAAGTACTAGAACAGTTCTTAATTTCTTTAATGTTTCAAAGCCCAAATCCATGTCCTAATGATGTGCAAAAACAATCATATTGTGAAAATTTTGTTTCGGAATGAAGGCTTTCAAAAGTTCGGATTTAATTTTAACAAGTGCCGAGATGATTTTTATCCTAAAAAGTACTGCCGAAATAGGACTAAACTACCAGAAAGTTCAAAATACTTCCTGCTGATCAAAACCTTTATCGTCACTAAAAAAATAGAAAAGTCCCACTCAATTTTTCGAAACTTTCGAAACCTAATTTATTTTCGGGACGAAAGTACCTGAAAATTACCAGAAAAGTTCCACACGATTTTTTTTTTCAAAATCTGTCCAAGTACTAATATGATTTATCAGCGAGGTGCCTTTTAACTTCTTGGTACTTTAGTTCTATTCCTTCAGAACCTTTTAAGAATTATGAATCCTATAAACATTTGTGAAAATAAAATAAAACACAAATTAAATAAAATTTTTCTAGTATTTTTTTCATAAAAATAAATTTGGACTTCTAAGTAGTTAAGAAAAGAATAACCAGTTCCGATATTTTTTACCCAAAAAAGTCCTGCTGAAAAGATTATCTTGAAGCTTATTGGTACACTAGAAGTTGAGCACTGATGAATTCAGGTTTACACTTCTTTGTGAAGTCTTTTGAATCATTTTGAATTCTTTTGAAGTCTTTGGAGTCTTTTGAATTTTTTAGAAGTCTTTTGAATTCTTTTAAAGTCTTTAAAATTCATCTTGAATTCTTTTGGATTCTTCAAAATTCATCTTGAATTCTTTTAACTTCCAGTGCAGTCTTTTGAATTCACCTTCAATTCATTTGAATTCCCTTAAAGTCTTGATTTATTTTAAAGTCTTTTGAATTCTCTTGAATAATTTGAAATTCTCTCGAATTGAGATTAATTTATCTCATTTCTAGTTTTGGATAAATTACTTTAACTTATGATCAGTCGCTCTTTCGCACTCCATGCGGAAAAAAGCCTGCAATAGTATTTTGCATATAGAGCCAGCCCAACTATTTTAAGCCCAAAATGAAAAAAAAACCTCCAATGGCCTTTTCAAATATCTTAATTTTTTATTTTTTGGGTATAGTTTCTTTCAACCTTGGCTCGAAAGAAGCTCGATCTCAAAGTTTTCTTTGCTTAAATCCTTTAGTTTTGCATCTTAAAAAAGATACCACTTCTCCAATGCAATGTGCCTTGTGAAACCCTCCTAGATTTGCGCAAACGGTTAAATAAACAGTTTTTTGGTAATTGCCCGTTTCTAGTGCAGTGCGTAAAAGACACTGCAGAGTCAAAATAAAGTATTCATAATTTGTTAAATATGTTAGTTGCAGTTCATCCTAATTTCGAATGTTGTTGTGATGAGTTCAAGTAGACTAGATTTCCTGTAAAGCTGAGAAACAGTGTTCTAATTACAATAGATTGGAAGTTATTGCTTCCTGAAACAAATTAATTTTTTCAAGAGTTTTGTTGAGCTCGTAGTTTTTAAAAATATCTCATTTTGTTGCACCCGAGGTTGCATCCAATATTCATAATGATTATTCATTTCAATATGATTTAAGGCTTCCTCATAGGGCATATAGCCACTTGGATGCATACTAATCATTTGAATCCTTTGAAATCTTTTGAATTAATTGAAATATTTTGAATTCTTATGAATTTTTTGAATTCTTTGAAGTCTTCGAAACAACAAGTAGGCTCTGATATTGATCTATGTCCTTCTCTCCCCCTACCCACCGAATTTCAAGATTGTAGGACCCTCAATACGTCAGTAACCTTTGTGTGAAGCTGACCGTCTACCTGAGCTCTGCCGGAATTAAGTTGAGTGTGGAAGTGGAACTCAGAAAAGGACCTGCAACATTGCTTCAGACAATGGAAGACAACTCGTACAAACAAATTTCTAGTGGATTACTTCTCAATTCGTATATTAGTCCTATTTTAGTCATACTCTTTTGGGACATAAGTACTATTTCAGGAGTAACTTTTTGGGACTTAATCCTATGATTGTACAAAAATTTGAAGAAAAAAAAAAGATGCAACTTTTCTAATATTTTTGTCCCTGTTTTGACTTTTGAAAAATTGTGAGAAAAGGTAATACTTTTGTACTGACTCGTCTCTTGCCCGATACTTTAGCAGGACTTTATTTGGAACTACATTGGGGTTCCATTGGCACTTTTTTCTTTCTCGGGTGTCGACAGCTATTTATAGTCGGTGAAAGATATTTGCATTGGTGGTCTGATAACCTTATGAAAATATATAGTACAAATATCGATTTATTCGTCGAGTAGGGGTCATTTGCAGCTCATGGTATTTTCGCGCTTCTGAAGCGTCCTGTAGTATGGATACGACTTAAAATGGGATGGACTGAGCCACGTGATGCGTTCTATAGTACATCCTGCCGCAACGCCCCGTATTGATCGAACAAACATCAGCTGTACGCTGTACAAATTGTAGCACTATGGTAGCGTTCCTAGCCGCCTGACCGTCTGACTAATACTGGCTTCATTTACTTGACACACAGACGGCTGATCACTACTGCCTTTACTACTGCCCTCGTAACACTGACCTGTCATCGATCACCATAATAACCACTAGAGACTGTAGGCGGAAAAAAACTAATAATATCCTCAGAATGATAAATAGAACTTAAAAACAATAACAAGCACGAGCACACATTATGTATTACGTGAGGGTATTTATAGCAAACTTAGAAAATTATCTTTCAATAATTAGATTCATTTTAATCAACTAATTAGACGCATTTACTTTTTCGATTTATTTTTATTAAGTTTATTAGAACTGCTGCAGTGTGTCAAAGAGTACTTTCTTGGACGAAAATCGCTCGATGGTTCAATTTTCAGCGGATTTGGATGTATTCTTTCTACTGTAAAGCTTCCAAGCATAACGTGTTACTACTCATTTTTTTACTTTTTTTAAAGCAAAATCTTTATTCATTAACAAATTAAATTTATATTTTTGATAACTTTTTAAGTGTGCCACTGCTCTAAGGATTCTCAAATTTAATAAAACGGGAAGTAAATCAGTATAAGGACTATGCAGAGATAATTATCTCTATTATAAAAGAAAAATTTATTTTAAAACTGTTATAAGCAAGTTAATAAACAAGTGTCATTTTTTCGTGATTTACAATGATTAGTTGTTTAAATTCATAGTTTTTGCATAAATTATAAGAGGAATTATTGTTCGATTACGATTAGTTAAAAATACTTGCTCTTTTGTTATTTTTCAAACAATTTTTGCAAACAAATACCCAGTCTGACAATGTCCGCATAAGTAGGCTCAATTTTTTTTCACAGAATGGACTGATAATGTCTTATCAATGACACCTTGTTCCCATATTTATAATGCGAGAAAGTTATTTAATCACTCAAACAATTCTCATGAACAAATAACCATTTTTAACCTTCTTACATGAATGGGCTCACTTTTCTTGACCGATTTGGACTTAAAATGTCTTGCCAGTGACATCTTGCTGTCATTTCTTTCGAACCAAAATATCTGTCAATTATTTAAACAATCTCCATAGACAGATGCACATTTCGGTTTTTTTCATGAATTTAAACATAATTATTGAAGCTAATCATTTACATTATTTACAAATAATTAACCAATATGTGCTATGAACTACGAATGTCTCCGATAATTAACAAGACATTTTAAGTTGATTCATAAAAAAATTAGACCACTTATGAGAAAAAAACAATGTGAATTTGTTTATATAAGTTGTATAAATTATTAACATTTATTGTCAATAACAATAATGTGGTGAAAAAAAGTAACTTGCAATACATTTTGAGTCGATTCCGTAGGAAAATTGAGCCTATTCATGGAAAAAAGGTAAAAATAGGTATTTGTTCGTGATGATTGTTTAAATAATTACTATTTACATTCAATTGGAAAAATATAACAACAAGAAGACATTCGTATAACTTTTTTCGTTGATCCCTTTGAAAAAATGAGACCGTTCATGGAAAAAAGATCGAAATGTGCATTTGTTTATAGAAATTGTTTGAATAATTGACAGTTATTGTTATTTCGAAAAATATGACAGCAATAAGTCACTGACAAGATATTTTTATTTGACTTTCCTAGAAGAAATTGAATCTATTCATGAATGAATGTTAAACATGAGCATTTGGTCATAAGAACTATTTAAATAAATGAGAAACTTGGTCAAATTACAAAATATAATAACAAGGAGTCATTTGAGAGACATTTTTAGTTTATTCTGCGAGAAAAATTGAGCCAACTCATAGAGGCATTATAAAACTATATACTTGATTACAAAAATTGCTTAAAGAATATTGATAGGGCAACCTTTGTTAACTAATCGTAATCCTACATTAATTTTTCTCATATTTTATTCAGAGACTATAAATTTCAACAACTAATCACTGCAAATTACGAAAAAATGATACTCGTTAATCAATTTGTTTATAACATTATAATAAAATTTTTTCTTACTCCAGCATATAATAAATCATTTCTGTATAGTTCTTATACTAATTTGAGGCTTGTTTTATTGAAGTTGAAAACCTTTAGAACAGTGACACACTTGAAAAGTTATTTTTTAAAAATTTTATTTGTTATGAAATGAAAAAATTTTGCTTGGGGAAACATAAAAATCAGCAGTTACTTGTTATACCAGGAAGCCTTACTGTCATTTATAGAAAAAATACATCCAAATCCGTTGAAAATTGAGCCTGGCAAAAAAATTTTTACAAGAAAGTAAAACATTTCTACAACTTTCATTTTTTACAGGATGTCTAGCGACCAGGGAAAACGGGAAAAGCAGGAATTCGCCGGGAATTCGTGAAAAGATACGGGAAATGAAAAAAATGATTTTTTTCCAAGTTTTAATTTCCGATTACAGATTCATTACGTAAATAGGTAAAACTTGTTAAACATGTAAACACCTTTTAAAATTCATAAATACTTTTTAATATTTCTCTTATAATATATCATTTTCAAAAACTTAAAAATATCATTATTAAAATGAAAAATATAGTAATCATGTATGAAATTATGTTCTGATTTCACATTGCCAAAATTCTACGTGTACCGCAATTTCAAAACCCAAACTTGCAAAATCCCGCAATCCGTCAATTCTCCCCCACCAAAAAAAAATTCAGATCATATGTTTTATCTGTTAGAATTATATTTTGTTCTATTCAGGTGCATACTGTATAGTTTAAAATTCGAAATAGCTCTTTTAAATTACAAACTATGTATCTGTTTGAAATAAAATATAATTCTAGCATCAGGTGAAAAATATGATTATTTCGGGAATGTGAAATTTTCGAAAATTCAAAGTGTCAGGAATTTGCGAATTTCGAGAAACTACTAATTCCAGAATTTTGAAATTTCGGGATCCAAAGTTTCGGAAATTATATAATTTCCTGAATTTAATCATTTCGGCTATTTGATATTGTCGATTTTTTTAGTTGCATTAACTTTTACTTCCAGAATATTTCAATTTCGTTAACGAAAATTTTTGATAGCTTTAATTTTTTTCTCGATAATATTACATTTTTGACATTTTAATTTCTTGCCAATCAGCAGTTTCGTTAATTATATTTTCGGTATTTTCGAACATTTGATATTTTTTTACAGCAAAATTGTGTAATCTCTTTCAAACTTTTGTATAGGATTTTATAGCATTTTATGGATGCTGTATAGAATATTAATGGATTTTTATGCTTCCGTAGGGTTTTGTAGAATTTTATGGAGTATTTTGAAATTTTGTGGAATTTCAAGGAATTTTATATAATTTTATGGGACATTTTCAGAATTTTATAAATCTTTATAGTACGTATGGCACATTATTTTGTAGAGTTCAAGAAATTTTGCTAGAATCTAATAGGATTTTGTAGATTTCAAGGAATTTTGGAAAGCTTTCAGATCTTCCGGAATCTTTCTGAAATCCTTAAAATCTTCAAACTTTTCGGAATCTTTGAACTCTTTGAAATCTTTTAGAATCCTTCTAAAAACTTTATAATCTTCGAAATCTTCCTAAAATCTTTAAAATCTTTTAAGTCTTTCGGAATTTTTGATCTATGTGAAATCTTTGAAATCTTTCTGAAATCTTAAGAATCTTCGAAATCTTTTGGAATAGATTTTTATTTGTGTTTGTAGAATTTTAACGAAAAATTTGAATACAAAATTTGCCTAGACACTACTGGCGCAAATTATCTACACGCCTATTCTTTGAGCTGTTACTATAGTGTTTAATTTTTCATCAATAATTTTTTTACTTTGTTGTAAAGGTCAACAAGGCATGACAGAAAAGTACAAGTCTTTACATTTTTTAAACTTGGGTGTTTGACACATAAATTCACGTTTTATTTTTTATAAAGTACTGTAGAAAATCATTAATGCTTACAAGAAAAAATACAAGATTGACAATAGTTGAAATGTTGAAAAACTGCACTATAAAAATGATATTGTAAAGGCTTGTAGTTTATTGTAGAAATATCAAAATTTAATCAAGAATACAATTTTTCGAAGCAATATTTTGAGTATTCGCACAAACGTTTGGACGTGTACCTCACTGTAAATTGTTGTAGAATATACAAGTTTCTACATGAAATCACAATTTAAAAATAAATTCCTTATTCAAGTGCAAATCTTTGATCTATTAATTAAATGATAAAATTTAGTACATTTGCCTGAAATGGTCTATGTTTACATGTTGAACTTTTGTTATATGATAAAAGCAATAAATAAAGTTACAGTGAAGAATCTACATGAATTCACAGCTTTTTCGGCCAAAAAGATGTTCTTTTTCGACCAAGGATGTCAATTATGAAAACAGTGACTTTTTCGATGTATTTCAATGTTCGGTCACCATTTTTTCATCGAATTAGTTTTTACTGTCCGAATTCATTTATTTTGATGTAACAAACGATTTGCAAAAACTTCTAGTGTTTAAATTCTGGTGATGAATGTAGTTACGTAGAGTATAATTTTTATTTGAAAATCGAACTTTCAAAGATAATCAAAAATGGTACAAAATCATAAATTTTTTTTTAATATCCTTTTGAGGGGTCTTCTAGGACCTGAAAATACATGTAAGTTTAGATGGAAAAGACAAAATGATAATAATTGCGATTTTGGAGTATGATTAAGTAAAATAATATTTTCCCAGCTTCGAAAAAATGCTCGTGTCGTGAGCTATTGCTCTGTTATTTTGTATTAATTTGCAGATTATTTGAATTTTACTCAAGTTTTGCAGCTCTTTGCTTACTTTCACAGTAACCCAGAACTCACCACAAGAAAATAGCTGCTATAAGAGCTCCATAATTTTGTTTTGCTTTTGATACTTTAATTTTTTTTCTTCTTTTCACGTATATTAATTCACTTTTTACAATTATAATTAACAAAAGTATATACATTCCAATATTTCATCTTCTATTTACATTTTCACGCACTTATAATCTTGTTTGCTTTCGAACACAGGCATTTCTTTTTTGCCATTATGTTAGCTCAAATCAACCCATCACGTCTTTCTGGATTAGTAACTGAGCGTGCTGCTTCTGTTACCATCTTAACGCATCGCTCGACTGCTTGCG
>JAUMHM010000049.1:12656723-12669389 GCA_032362435.1 Melikaiella ostensackeni
GTTACATCAAAATAAATGAATTCGTAGAGTGAAAACTAATTCGATGAAGAAATGGTGACCGAACATTGAAATATATCTAAAAAATCACTGTTTTCAAAGTTTCAAACTTCAAAAAGTTTCTGCTAACTGAAGACATCATTTAAAAAATCTGAAAATAATCATGAAGACTCATTTTGGTGTGTAGAAAAATATTTTTGCTAGCCATAATCAAAATTCGAAAATTTTTGTTTTCGGCCCACCCTAGTGTCCAGTTCATTGCTATATCTGAATGAAAATTGTAAACGTTATGTGTTTTTTATTTGATAATGATTATTGTCTTTCAATATTCTACCATTCCTTTGAATTTTAAACATAATGACTTTTTTCGTAATAATGATCATTTGCACATCAGATCTCAATTTAAAATTATCTCATGGCAATATATTGAATAACTTGTAATCCTAGGTCGAAAAAGAACATCTTTTTGGCTGTAAAAACTGTAAATTACTGTAGTCGTTTGTTTTTGTAAACTTTTGTAGGATATTAAAACTACGATAGAGTACAAAAATATACAAAAAATCACTAAATTCGTCAAAATAATCGAAAAAAGTTGTACTTTCCTGTAACAAATGTTGTGATTTATTGTATTAATTTGTAGTTTACTGTAAAAACAATTGTAGTTTTTTCTACTCCTTTGCAAAAAATGTTCTCTCAGGGACTCGAATAGAACAATGAAGCGAGAGTACTCATGGATTGTCCGCAGGACATGAGGGTCCCATGAGGGCAATCCAGGCGTGGCCCCTCATGGAAAAAACATGCTAATCCATAAGAATTCAACATGGGCTTCCATCATGGTTGCCCTTATGGTTGCCCTCGTTGGCCTCTTGTAGTTGTGGCGACGATAAATTTATGAATTTTAAATATACCTTTAATAATTGTCCCCTAATGATTTTCAGGCATATTTTTACAAATATATTTGTATCAAAAATTGAAAAATTAAAAATAAAAATGTTAGCGCATCGACCAGGAATTAAACTCATGACCAGCATTTTATCAGTCTTTTATTTTTCCTTTTGACCAACTTGCCACAATGCTTCTAAATTTTTTTTCAGGCAGACACTCCGCACGCGCATCAAAATTTGTTGTCATTATCTTTATTTTCAATGACTGCACATTTTGATGATGATACAGCAACAAAAAAATCGTTTGATTTTCGTAAAATGAGGCATGAGAGGAACAGGCAGAGCACCAGGCTGGAGTCCTCGTGGAATATCTGAGATTTTTAAGTTAAACTTTCAAAAAAATGTCATAAAATTTTTAACAACTATGCAGTTTTGTGAGCCTGGAATGACCAAACATCAAAATTGATAGTGTTAAAAAATATTACCCCTGGGAACTTAGAAATTTCATCAGATCGACCAAGGAGGGCTAAGCGGGGCTTTTTTCCATACGGGAAGGGTCATGATCTCTTTTTTCAACACAAACAAAATTTCTTTCTCCTCCTTTCCGACTTCTATGATATAAGAATTCATTTTCAAAATTCATTCAAGGAATCCCGACCAACACAGAACTCAATTTCCGTTCCACACGGTCATTAATTAATCTTTTTATAGATTAAATGTTAAAATTCATCAACGAGAGCCCATTCCTTTTATAAACCGATTATTTCCTCTTTATAATAAAGGTCATAATATGTTATTTACTAAGAAGAATATCACTGAAATTTAAAATGATTTTTGAATGCAAGAAAAGAAATAGAAAGATATCACAACTACAGGCTCACACGTGTCTTCAAATTTCAAAACTTTCTCATAAATATAAAGTCTGCTGCTAAAATAATCATACTAACTCTCAGATAGTTCCAAATAAGTTTGAACAAGTTTCAGCTAAAGAGATTGACTGAAAGCGAACTTGTAAACCGCTCAAAGTTTTTCAAATAAATTCCTACATTTTCTATGAAATTCGTAAGAACCTGTTCTAAACTTTCCTTTATGTCGAGTTTTAATCGAAAACTGTACAAACTCCCAGACTTGAGGCAATAGAGACTTATAAGAATTGTATCCTTCTGAAAAAAAAAATTTTCATATCTAAGAGGGACAAAATCGAGGTGCTGATTTTCTCATCCGAAACTTTCTTTTTATTCTATTTTATTCATCATCACTGTCCACGTGAGAGACAACTTCAATTTATAGCATACAAAATTTTCTGAATCAGGTAGTCCAAGATTTTATTTATGCAAAAAAATATTGATATTTTTTATTTTCGAGAGATGTCGCCATAGATATCATTTCACTGTCTACAGAGCGAAAAACGAAATCATAATTTATGCATTATTTTCCGAGTAATCTTGCCCAAGCTATTCTGAGAAAGTTACCGTTTTGCCCTAAGAGAAATCACGATTTATCTGGATCAGTTAATGGCACTTTGCTCTATAGGAAACAGAAACTGCAAACACGATTTTCCATGGAATAGCCTCGAGCGGCTTGAAAAGGTCGATCATGCGAAAACAAGGGTTGAGGAAGCGTTAAATGCCATTTAAAAGCTCCTTTGCCCCCCTTGAAAGCTCAATTTACCTTTCTCTTCCTGAAATTGTTCTCATAAGACTCTAGAACCTATACTATCTAGTTTCCTCTCACTATAAAGCTTTATTTAATTTCCCTTTATCTTCACGCCCCTTAACTCTTTAATGTCTCAATTGATAGTCATTTCCCAAATTTTAGACGATTTTGACAGATTTTGTAGAATAAATGAAAGAGGAGTTCTGAGCCGAACTGTTGAGCCACTTAAAAGGCGTTCTAAGCCTTGGGGAGTTAGAGTCAATTATTCACAAGACCGGTCTCCCCTAGCTCAGAAAGCTTCTTGTAAAATGTGTTCACTAGTATAGCTCGAAAAAGGTATTTTGAGACACGAGAGTTTCAGGTCAATTATTTTCAAGGCCATTATTTACTCCTCTGGCTCAAAACTCATCTTGTGAAATTGTCCAATAGTACAAGATGCGCTCTGAGCTCTGAGTAGGTTGAGTCAATTATTTACAAGAACGGTCTCCCCTAACTCAGGAAGCTTCTTGGAAAATTTTATAACAACAAGACTGGACTTTTGCAAGAAGCATTCTAAGTCTTGTAAATGGTTAATTAAACTACTTAGAGCTTAGAACATATTTTATACTTTAGGACAATTTTGTAAGAATCTTCCTGCGCACTGGTTAGTTTGAGTCAATTATCCACATGACTATTATCTACCCCTGCAGCTCAAACGCTACTTGTGAAATTCGCAAAGAGTACAAGATGCGTTCTGAACTCTGGGTAGTTTGAGTCAGTCATTTACAAGGCTGGACTTTTCTAGCTCAGAACGCTTCTTTTAAAATTGGTTCACCAGTCCAACTCGTGAGAGGCGTTTTGAGCGAGGGGAGATTCAATCATTTTATTACAAGACTGGACTTTTACAAGAAGCGTTCTGAGTCTTGTAAATGACTAACTCAGACTACGTAGAGCTTAGAGTGCATCGTTTACTCTAGGACATTTTTGTAAGAAGCTTCCTGCGCACTGGTTAGTTAGAGTCAATTCTTTAAAAGACTATTATTTACTCCTTCAGCTCAAACGCTGCTTTTAAAATTTGCAGAGAATACAAGATGCGTTCTGAACTCTGGGTAGTTTGAGTCAGTCATTTACAAGACTGGACTCCTCTAGCTCAGAACGCTTCTTTTAAATTGGTGTACCAGTCTAACTCGTAAGAGGCATTCTGAGCGAGGGAAGTTTAAATCATTTTATTACAAGACTGGACTTTTACAAGAAGCGTTCTGAGTCTTGTAAATGACTAACTCAGACGCCGTAGAGCTTATTCACATTGATGAAAAATCTTTTGAAAAATTACATAGTAAACTTTTTGATTACAAAATTATGATTACTTCAGTTTACAAAATAAAACGCTTGCAGTATTTTCTCAGATAAAATCTCACAATGAAACTTGATACACTTGAGTATTTTTAAATTAGCAGACACAATAAACAGGAGATTTTTGAGTATCAAGCGACCTCAAACGTCTGTTTGGTGTCATATTAACAGAAGAGGGTCTTCCTCCTTCGGAAAATCACAGCCGAGTTTTCTGCACCTAAGAATGTATAGCTTAGTAGAAGGTGTCTCTAGTATAAGAACCTTAGCTGGCTAATTAATCGTAACCTTTTCAATTTGAGGAAATATCTCTAGTAAAGTTTTATTATTTTCACAGTGGTCAAATTTCTTAATTTTATTAAGACAATCGTTGAGTTGTCATACGCTGGATTAGAAGCCGCACTAAAGCGGTAGAGCATTTGGATCAGAGAGGGGTGTAGGGAGGGAGAACGGAACAAACGATTATTTTACCGTTGTTACCTTCATCCTATTTGCATGAATTGAGCACACGAAGTTTGTTTGTATCATTCTTGACCACTTGTTTATATAATCCTGTTAATAGAGATTATTAGGAAACATAGTTTTAAAATTAGTTACGAGAGATCTATAGGCAAAGAGGAGTCTCAAAGGTAAAACCAGTATCGGGATCGTATATCTGAAACTATTGAAGACATTATTTATAGTGGTGTGTAACTTCTCTGACGTGACATCAAGCAAAGTCCCAGCAGAACTTAATGAGTAACTTTGGTTGCCCAGATAAGTTAGTGTGTCTCTGGATACTCGCTGAATCGAAAGGAGTTTCACTAAAAAATGCAGAGAAATCAAGGTGCCTCCAAAGGCACTTGTACCACGAACTTTAAACTTTGGGTTCTTTATTTTTACTCGAACTAGAGGAAAATGACTATTTCGATCCTCAGAAAGTTCTAATAGGTTAAGAACTAACCAGAGATTATCGTAGAGGGTTGAAAACTTTTTCCGAGGTGTAGATCACAGTCTGAGGACTTAAAAACAAATCAGATTCATTTCAATTATTTCAAGCAGAATGAGTTTATTTTACGCAAATTAATTAATTTGTATTGAAGCTTGCTGTATCAATATTTTAGTTTATTGAATAGATGACTGCGTACTAATGCAGCGCCTTGTTTAAGCGGAAGTTTCGCTACGGCGGTAGAACATCAAAGGCCTATTATATGTAAAATAACAGCATTTCTGCACCTCTACGACAGCGGGAAGTAGTATCTTCTGATAAGAGAATAGCATTCTCCATCGACAATTACTTCTGTAAACGTTCTCTTCATCAAACATTGTCAGCCTCAACTATTACAGCTCTATCATCACCAATTTTTATCAGCAGAATAGGTTCAAATTCCATTTCTCAGCTAAGAACTACTATAGTAAATATTAGGAATATGGTCCATAATTCCAAAAAAGAAGGTTTATTATCCTCTTTTTCACAAAAGGCTTTCAGCACTAAATCTACTAAATTATTCGACGAAGCCAAGTCAAGGGTGCAGATGAAAAAAAGTCAGAGCTGAATCAGCAAATCGTGATTTCTGAAGAACAGAATTTTTCGGAAAAGAGAATTTTAGGAGTGTGCTTTTCAATCATTGGGATTATAAAGACTGAGCAGGAAATGAGGGGACCCGCCATGATCCTTTTTCATTTTCTCATATATTTTATACTGATATTTTTTCAAAATATCTTCAACCTTTTCCAACCCTTGTTTCTGTACTAAAAAATGAGTCCAAGTAGGCGGGACACGTCTTCAAGAATACATGAATATTTAAATTTAGCATTTCAATTTAAAACTCAAATATAACGTCCAATAATAAACCCTTCCCCTCACTCCTTCAACTTACCTTTACCCGTTCACAGCACACCCACTTTTCACGCTTTCTCTTATGTTCACCTCTCATCTCCTTTCCGCTCCTATCTTCTTTCGTTTCATTATTCCCCACGCCCCTTCCTCTCATCCCTACCACTCCTCGAACGTCTTCCCACAGCTTCCTCTTCCCTCATTCCCCGCTCATTCACTCCTCTTATCCTTTCACCTTCCATGACACTAATATAACCCATCCTCTTTCCTCTCCACACCTCCTCCCAACTTTCCTCTTCCCTTGCCCTTCTTTCTACTCCTCTCCCCTTTCCCCTTTTCTGATACGTATCCGACCCTCATACTTTTCCCCAGCACCTCGTCATTTACCCTCCATATATTCCTTTCACCAACCCCTCCACACAACTATCCTTTTACCTTCTGCCCCCTCCACTCCTCCAACCCTTCACTCCCCCCTGATACTCATCCGAAGCATCTCTCGCACACCTCACTCACACACCTCTCTCACTGAATCTTCAATTTTTCCTCCACATATCTCTCCGAACAACCCCTAAGTACAGTTTCCTTCTGCCCCCTCTCCCCCCTTTACTTCGCTCACCCTTCACTCTGACACTTATCTCATCTAATCACTTCCTTCTCTCCAATATTTCACTTCCTCTCTATATTACCTTTCCTCCTCCACCCTGGTATATCTCTTTCTCCTCCTTTCCCATCTTCTGTTCTCACCCTCAAGTTATTCACCTTTCCCCGTGACTTAATCAACCCTTTCAAATCCCTCTCATCCTTCTGACCCCTTTCACCCCTCCTCACAAGTTCTATCCGACCTCTTTCCTTCCCTTCATTTTTCGACCCTTTACCTTTCCCTGACGCACATCCAACCCTTACGATCTCCATTCAACTATATTTCATTTTCACTCTTTATGACCCTTCCCCCTCCGCCCCTGACTATTTTCACCCTCCTCATTACTCATGTTATGCTCTCACCCTTCGCCCTTTCCTGATACTCATAAAACACTCTTCCCTACAACCCCTTTATTTCCACTTGCTATATCCCATTCACCAACTCCACCGCACAAGTTTTCTCTTTCCTTCCCTCACCACCACTCATCCCACCCTACATCCTTCCTTGATATTCATCCAACTCTTCCACATCTATATCAACACACTCACGTCCTCTCTATCCTCTCATCATCTCTTTTACCAACCCCTCCTTACAGCTTTTTCCCACCACCTCTTCTTCCATTCACTTCTCCAATATTTACCCTTCCTTGATATACATCGAACCCTGTCACTCCCGACTCACCTATCCTTTATTTTCGCTTTTCATAATCCTTCTCTCTCCGCCCCTGGCTCTTCTTTTCCTTCTCATAACCCATCACCTCCCCCCCCTTCATCCTTTCCTGATACTCATCCAACACTCCCCCTTATCACTTCTTTATTTCTTTGCAATATATCACATTCACCAACTCCACTGCACAGTTTTTCTCTCCTCTTCCGTCTCCACCACTCATTTCACCCACCACCTCTCTTCAATATTTATTCAAGCCCTCCACACTTTAAACATCGCACTCATCTCCTCTCTACCCTCAAATATTTTTTTCACTAACCTCTCCGTACAGCTTTTCTCTGCCTCCTTTTCTCCCCTTTTCTCCTTCACCCTTTACCCTTCACCCTTTTCTGAAATACATAGAACCCTTTTGCTCCTCACTCACTTATCCTTCATTTCCCCTCTTTATAACCCTTCCCCCTTCACTCCTAACATTCCTCTTTCTCCTTATGCATAATTTTCCGTCACCCTTCACCCTTCCCTGATACTTATCAAAAACTTCCTCCACCACCTCTTTATTTCCTCTTAATATATCCCTTACACCAACTTCATCGCACAGGTTTCCTCTTCCTCTACCTCTTCGTCACTCACTCCACCCTTCAACTTTCTTTGATATTCTTCCAACCCTTATACACTTCTCTTACCCCACTCATTCCTTCTCACCCGTCCTCATAACTCTTTCAGTAACCCCTCTTTACAGCTTTTCTCTACCCCCTCTTCTTCACTCCATTTCTCTCACATGTCACCCTTTCCTGACACAGATCCAACCCTTTCACTCTCCACTTACCTGTCCTTCATTTCCCCTCTTCAAAACCCTTCCCCCTCCTCCTCTGACATTTTCCTCTCATCTGTAATCCTAACCTCATCATTCTTCCGCTTCATACACCTTTAAAATTCCTCCCACTTCCTCTTCTGTGTGGGGCTACGAAACCCTGAAAAGTAACCCTCAGTTTAATTTCACATTTTTCACTAACTGTCATTTCTCTACTACTAAAATGTAATGTAGAATGAAACATCTTGTGATCCTTTTGCAGAAGCAATTTAGAGTGATAAAAATTCCGACTTCCTCATATTTGCGCACATTTGAGGCAGTCTGTGGCCCGTTTCCGTTTCGCTCATCACTTTTGGTTCTTGCGAGCAGATTAGCGACAAAGAGGAGAATGTTGAGAAGATTAATGTCGACACGTTGCTTTCTGTTTCAGATGACATAGAATGGGTTGGGTGGCGCTAGGGCGGCGTGCGGGTGGTGGCGGCCGCCTCGCACCAATCCTCTCGCTGTCTCTCGCCTCCCTTGCAAGCTCTCTTGTCTTCACCACCTTCTGCATTCTTACCCTCGCCCTCACCCTTGCAAGCCTCGTCAGTGCTGAAGACATGTACGTATACAATAACATTCGTCCGATTCTTCGCCAACTTGCAGTACCCAACTTTTAAATAACAATTCAAATTTTACTTTTTTTCTTTCTTTTAGGTATTGAGAAATGTTTTTATGTCACAGAACGGAACAATATTTCCATCTACAGTAGGGTGCCCAGTAAAAATTTCAATTTTTGAATTTCGCAGACGCTACCCCCAAACTTCTTCACTTTTGGAAAACTATTTAGAGGTTCCGCTGGGCCGTTTTAGGTCTGAGAAATGAATTTTTGCAGTTTTCAACTTTTAAAAAATATAAGTTTGAGGCTGGAAAATTCTTTCTGCATTAAAAAAATATTTGCTACTTATTAAGAAATGAGCCCTGAACTGTTTGAAACAAAAAAAAAATTGTTGAAGAAATAGCCGGGCTTGGAATACAAAAATTTGTAATTCAATTACACTTAATGGTCTGAAATGGCCCCTGAAACCTTTTTTCCTCTGGAATAATATGCACAGGGTTTCTTCTAAAATATGAAGAGAATATTGTTCATGACGAATAACTTGAGAATATTTATACCGGATGACAGAAAAACATCTTGAATTTCAAAATACACCAAAAATAAACATTTTTTATAATTTAAAGATTCCTATAATACTTAAAAGTGATTGAAGATGATATAAGCATATGAGTTTAATTTTTAAGCTTTTTTTGTATTATTTTAATTTTATTATCGTTTCTTTATGTCATGTATATAATTCTACCCTAATATATTACATTTTTCAAGTTAAATAACAAATTAATAACATATAAACCGAAAAAGTGACCAAAACTGACTAATTTCTGGCCCGAAAAGAGACTCAGGCTAACTAAAAGTGACTAATGTTCATTAATATTTTACTAATGTTCCCTTGGATAGAATTCACAGTGAATTCAATACTATTCAATTTGAATTCGAAGCAATTCAAATAAATTGGAAAAAATCCACAAAGTTCCATTGATTTCGGTAAAAAGAAGAATTCGAGGAAATTCAGGAGACTTTGATGATGAACAAAATTCATTGAATTCATTTCGTTTTCAGTGGATTTAGCAAAATTGAAGGGAGTTCAAAAGAATTTAGGGTGTAATTCAAAAAATTCAAAAGATTTCCAAAAAATCAAAAATAATACAGGATAAATCAATTAGAATTGAGAATGAATGCCAAGTGAATTTAAATGAATTGCAAATATCGAAAACATTCCATTGACTTCAGCAAGAAGAAGAATTCAAGGAAATTCAGGAGACTTTGATGAAATTCATAAAAACTTGAGTGACTTGAACCAAATTTGAGAAATCAAAGAATTTTTATTGAATTAAGTAAGATGGGAGTGAGCAGAATTCACCGCGAATTCAACAGAATGTAAGCAAATTGAAAAAAATGTAAGAAGTAAATCAAAAGTCCAATGAATGAAATGAAATTCGAGTGCATTTAGAGGCATTTAAGGGAGATAAGAAGAATTCAATGATACTCACAAAAATTCAAGGTGAATAAAAAAAATCAAGGTCAATTTTTAAAAAATTCAAATGAATTGAAAATCAGTGGAAATATTAATAGAATTCATTAAATTCATTAAGTTCGCAGTGAATTTGGAAAAATGTAAGGGAGTTCAAAAGAATCCAGGGTGTGATTGAAAAAATTCAAAAGAATTCCAAGGAATTAAAAAGAATTGAAAATAAATTAATAAGAATTCAGGGTAAATTTCAAGTGAATTCAAATGAATTGCAAAAAATCCAAAATATTCCATTGGTCTCAGTAAAACTGGAGTGAATTTATAAAAATTAAATGGGAGGCTAGTTTGAAATTCAAAAAATTGCCATTGATTTCAGGTTGATGGGAGTGAGTAGAATTCTGATAAAATTTACAAGAATTCAAGGTGAATTGAAAAGTCTTCAGGTTGAATTAAAAAAAAAATAATCCAGAAAAGATACATTGAATTCAGTGGATATCAAGAAAATCCCATAGAATTCAGGGTGAATTCATGAGAATTCAAAAGAATTCAATGGAATTTGAAGGAATTTAAGAGAATTTAAAAGTATGTATAGCCCTGAATTCAATAGTGGTTGAATTGAATTTGTATTTTTTAATAATCGAAAACTGAGAAAATTCATTTTCAATCCTAAAACAGCCTAGTGGAACATTAAATTATTTTTTTTTAATAAAAAAAAAGTATATCAATATTTTTTGACCCAAACGAGCAGATTAGAGGGTAGCGTTTTCAAAATCTAAAAGTTCAAATTTTCATTAGGCACCTTAATCCACAGTCACAGCGCGACTGATGAAAAGTGAATTCTTTGAGGAAGGTTACTAAACCATCGAATGACCTTAAAGGATCTCTAATTTCTTTTATATCTGATGATGTTAGTTGAAGTTCTTTGAAATTAAGGAAATTCTATGATTTTGATGATGACAGAAAAATGAGGAACTTTTTTAAAATTGAGATTTTCACATGAGTCGAGTCACTAAATATTCCTTCATAAAATGAAAAAGATTAACTGAAATTATTATGAAACATATATCTTTGACTCAATTTCTATTTAAGTATTCAGCATTCCTGTCACTCCTATATTTGATGAAAATATGTCCCTGTTGAAAAGCCGTTGTTCACGAAATTGAGCAGTTCACCGGTCATGAAATCGATGAAAAGAAACTCGACTCGTGTATTCATGGTGATTGATGGCATAGTCTAGGCGAACAGAGTCGTAGCGAGTGAAATTTCCCGATAAAATGAATCAAAATAAAAATAAATAAACAGAAGACTAAATTCAGGTTGAATCAGGCACTTCAAAAACAAATTGCTAATGCTCACAATCTGAATAAGGTGAAGGCCCCGGTTCGGTACCCTTGACCAGTTCGTAACCCAGCAAGCGAATAAATTGATTTTTGATATAATACAATAGAAACTGTTGGCTAATATGAATTTCTTTTCAAAGTAAAAAGGAAAATGTGCAAAACTGATATGAGATGATAGGTATCATTTCGCGTTTATCAATTCGAAAAAAATAAAAACGTCGCGCTCTCCCTCCACCGTGGCACAATGTACTTATAGCCCAGCTTACTATGAGACCAGCATAGAAATGACTCCACGAAACTTGACAGCTCGGCGTATTGTGAGTAAAAAAGTTGCAATCCGGTGGACAGTAATAAAGTTCGTCTTGTTTCGAGTTCAATCATTTGAGTAAGTAGCTTTTCATATCGAAATACAATAATTTTTGAGTCGGTTACGAACGGGCACCGAAATATCAGCAGTGACGCATCTATAACCCCTCTGGCAGAAACTCTTATAAGAATGAAAATATGACACATGTCGTTAAAACGCTGAGACAGATCTTTATTTTAATTTATATTCTTCAAATATCTGTATTAACTTCTACCTTTGATCAAAAACAAAGAATGAATGCGTCATTTAGAAATTGACAGTTCTCGAATCGATTGTGAGGTTAGTATACGAATTGGCGCACTTGGCGTAATTTGCTGTTGACGCCAGTTAGTGTCAACTTTGACGAGTCTCAAAAAATCAACTCCTACAGACAAAAGCTTGAAAATTGTGAAATTGATTGAATATAGCATACTATCCCGAATTCACTTGCATTGATAAGCCGGTTACAAACCAGCTCATCAATGGGTTACGAACTGGCTCAAAGAGGACTTTCGGGGGTTACGAGCCGGATCATCGGGTATGTTCATTCAAATTCTCGAATATTTGATCAATGCATCCTTAAACTTGCTCTCAATGACATTTTCGAATGAAAATGGATTATTATTTACGTGAGAAGGAAGTTTATTGCATTTAAATATTGCTCGAGGCATTCGAATAGGATTATATTCTTTCCAGCTTCTTAGTAGGCTACAAACCGGGGCCTTTACCTTACTCGTAATTATAAATTGTAAGAATATTGTATTTTGTTTCTGTCAGGAAAACACGATAAGGCTGAACGAACTCTAAATGAAAATTCCAGGTAAAAGCGATTTTTTGATTGTTCATGGTAATATGGCATCCGACGAAAATTTCAGCTTAAAATGAAAATCATCGGTCTGGCGCTTTTTGAAAAAAGTCAAGTTTTGTATTTAATTACTAATTAATGAAGAAATTTTCATTAATGGTGGATAGTATGAGATTCATGTGAATAAAATAACAGTGGTGGTTCGGATTCCACCTTAAGCTGTAGGTCCCCCCCATCATACACTTGGCTGTAACCCAGCCCGTGGATGGTGGGGTGAAAATTATACCAGACTACCCAATATGTCAAATTA
>JAUMHM010000049.1:12669489-12683323 GCA_032362435.1 Melikaiella ostensackeni
TGGGTTTTCAGAATCTTTTTCTACTTTTTTTAGTACTTGGCGGCCATTCGCTACCGCGAATCTTGATTAGATGTGCAGAATGGTTTCATTTTCATTAAATGTAAAAATCGACTTTTTCAAAAACCACCCCTCCTATTATTTACTTCATCTCAAGATGTTCGTGGGATAACAGATTACTACATTCAGTAAAAAATTCTATTTAAAAAAATGTTAACAGCAATACTTACCATATAATCTGATGAAAATTTCTTCTTCTCTTAATAATTACATACAAAAATTCTACTTTTTTCTAAAAGCGCCAGACCGATTATTTTGATTTTCTTCTTAAAATGTTCTTGGGATACGATATTTCCATAAACAATCAGATAATCCTATCTACCTGGAACTTTCATTTAAACTTGGTTCAGCCACACCGTGTAAAAGCTTCATAGTAGAAATCGTTAATTCAGAGATTTTCTTTCATGAATATTTTCAACCCACAACTCCTCACTTATTCTAGATTTGCTCAACTCGTTGCGACTGCTCAATAGTTTCCTTTTGTTTCAGGAAAAACAAAGAACTTGACAAAAAAGCCCTGAATAAAGCTGTGCCTCAAACTGGAGAGCAAGACAATAGGCTTATTGTTTCATAGGCTTTTTAGACACATATAGTTTGATATTTTTCATGCGCACAAAAATATTATAAGAAAATTATGCAGAGAAGTGAAAAAAACAAATGAGCTGATAATTTTGTTGTACTTATAGGAATTACAAATTCAATAGCTTATGGAAATTTGAAAATCTGTGATTGATAAGGGGTGATTCATTATATATAATATGAATTCTGAAGGTGGATCGTAAAATTTCATTTTTGGATTTCCTCAAAAATCGAAACTATCTTGTAATTGACCATCGGAAACAATTCAAACAAATGTTGAGATCAATTAATTTCTTCTGTTCTGTGTTTCGATTTGAAATTATATAAAATTAAAGAAACTTTATTCATGGGCTAAGTAGTTATGGAGTCTTTTTTTGTGGGTACGGTCTTTGGTAACGAGCAATATGAAATTAAAAATTTTTTAAAAATTCTTTGAGTTAGACTTGCTATTCAAAGTGCATTTTGTCGAATGCACATATTTTGAAAAGAGCCTCAAGATGTTTTTCATGACATTTTGCCATCTTGAATAGCAATCGAGAATTCAAAGAAACATATCTTTTTAGTGAGAAACAATTTTTATGCAAAAAAAATAATACCAATTTCATGACTACCAATTTTCTAAAAAGGGCTCCAGAAATCAATTTCTGATTATATGATATCTGAGACTACTACCTGCGATTAAGTTTGAAGGAAGTCCAAAATCGAATTTCCATGATCCCCTCTTAGGCTAGTCAGTAAGATAAATTAATTAACATTAAGTTGAAAAGTTTTCAAACTTTCAGGACTAATGAACTAGGCTGCAAAAACAACAAATCCCATTTTGCAACACTCTTTGAGGTCCGGTACCTTACAGTTTCTTAAATAATTAATATATTCATGAATAGCATGAAGGAAAACATTGCAAAATTACTGCAAATTGTCAAGTGAGCTTTAAACATTGCATAGAAAAGCTGTGTAAATTTGCAACGTTTTTATTTGCACGGAAAATAATTTTTTCTATATGAATGTCGTAAAAATTGTATATTAAGTATAGATCTATCACAAAAATTGAAATTGTTTTGAAATTTGGTTGCAAATTTTTTATATAAATTCTTGCATCTTATACTAACTTTACAGCCACACCGATGATACAAAACTTTGTAAAATTAACAATAATTAAAATGTCATATTTTTTAAACATAAAAAAAAAAAAGAAAAAGTTTGGCAAATTGGAGAAATTATTTTAAGCATCTTACCGAAAAAGATAAATCATGAATATTGAGAAGTACCGAAAATATAATTACCGAAATGAAAAATTTCCCAAGAATGAAAATTTACGAAATTTCAAATAACTGAAAAAACTAAAACCACCTAAAATGTTCATTAACGAAATTGAATTATTCCGAATGTGAAAGTCAACGAAAGCAGAAAAATTCTGAAATTTGTAATGATCTAAATGATTCAATTGTCGAAATTATAAAATTACCGGAATTTCAAAACCCGCAATTTCAAACTCTTAAAAATTCTAATTTTCCGAAATTTCGAATTGACGGCATTTTAAATTCCCGATAAAAAAAATCTCGTTAACTCCCATGCCTACATTAAATTTTACACAGTTTTTATGTTACCCACCATGCAGCTTTTCAATCGTGAACTTTTTTCAATATCGAAATGAAAGAGTATTCAAAAAAAGTCATTCGAATAGACACAAAATATTAAAAAGTCTTTTTTCCGGTAATTTACTCATTTTGGGGATTTGAAATTCCTGTAACTTACTAATTTCGGAAATTTGAAAATTCCTGAAGGAAAATAAAACTACTGAAAATATTCATTCCCAAAATCTCCAAACCCGAATATTCGAATTCCCAAAAATAGTGGATTGCCGAAATTTTAATTCCCCGGAAACAGTCAAGTGCCGAAATTTAAAATTCCCGAAAATAGTAAATTGTTGAATTTTCAAATTCCCGAATAAGAAATTAATTTGATAGCTTTTTTTCTTTCGGAATAATCTTTATTTTATATGGGATATTTTTTTTCGAGTTTTCTACTAAATATGATTGAAAATTTTTTTTTCGATCATTTAAAAATTCGGCAATTCACTAATTTCAAGAGTTGAAAATTTCGGGAATTTGAAATTTTAGAAATTTGCTATATTTGAAAACTTACTATTTCCTGGAATATGATAATTTTGGGAATTTGAAATTTTGAAAATTCGTGTTTTAAAATATCGGTAATACAATTTCCGGGATTCGACAATTTCGCTAATTTGCAATTCCTGAATTTTTCTAGTTTGGTTAACTTTCCCTATCGGAATATTTCAATTTTGTTAGTGAACAATTTCTATAGTTTAATTTTTCTTGTCAATTTCAAATTATGAAAATTTTGATATCTAAGAAATTTTCTAAGTAACTATATATTTGTTATTTTTCATAATTCAGGATTTTGCTTTTTGGGTGACATTATGCCGTCCCCTTTTTACATGGTTGCATATCTAATAAATTGTCGAAAATGACTCGAAAAACGTTACAGCAAGTTCGTGAAACTTTTTTTATTTTTGTAATAATATTTTCGACAAAAAGAATGTTTTTCGTGTTGTTGAACATGTTCCAGGCCTAGGAGAAGGTTGCAAGCCGGAGTTTACCATTTTTGCAACCAATTTTATCCATCATTAAAAATTGAACATTTTTGAATGAATGTAGAATCTTCAATGTTCAATGTCGCTACTGACTGGCCTATTTCATGGATTCATCCGTTTCGAATAATCTAAATTACTAAGGAGCTCTATTCTCTTGAACTGGGTTACATTCCAAAACCTGAGTCTCAGAGTTAGAGTCGAGATAAAAATTAGCCCATCAAAAGTTACCAATTTATTTGTATAGAAATTCAGTACAGAAATTTGTATAGAAATTCTCTCATTTTATTGGTTAAAAGAAACGAGCTGAGCTTAAAAACTGTTAAAACATTAACTCTTTCCAAACCTCCCACCAGACAAAGTTTGATGAAAGTAGAAGATTTGACGCATGTTTAACAGTTTTATAACCCCGATGAATTTTTTCAACCAATCAAACAAGAACTTTCGTAATTTTGTTTCGCTGCAAATAAATTGGTAACTTTTGATAGGCCAATTTTCATCTCGACTCCAACTCTCAGAGTTAGGTTTTGGGGTATACCCCTGAACTGATTTTTTTTTATCATGTTACGAAGAGCTCTGTGTGGTTGTTTATCAGAATGGGAACATGGCGAGATGAAGATCGCTGGCTTCGAGGTCCTGGCCAAATAACCCGGAAGGCCCTCGATGACCGGCGAAGATCGCACGTTCGTTATTGTTGGATATGTTACAGCTTCGAGGAGGGAAAGTCGGACAAGGAGATTCTGGACAACCTGCTGCTGTCGACGCGGTACGACAAACGACTTCTGCCCCCGGTCCAAGGTACACTGAGGCCCCCGCCCCACACCCGCCAAGACGACTACATCCCCGACCTCGAACCCCATGACAACCCCGAGCACCTCGAACATCACCAGCACCACTACCACCACACAGCACAACACAACCACAGTTCACTGTTCGACCCTCGTCGAAAGGGTACATTTGACTCAATGAGTCTACTGATAGACTCACAGTTGGAGAATACATAAAGACGAGCGAACTGCGACACGGCGAAATCGGATGTGCTCCACATTCGAATTCAAATTCCCCGCAGAATCACGAAATCCCAAATGTTGCAAACAGAGAAACCGATCATGCATGTAAATCCGATTTGGGAATTCGTCCTGTTATTGGATTAGAAGCAATTTAGCTCAGCATTTTTTGGTGCTGTGAAAATTAGTATGTTTTCAGAAAGTGGTTTCGATTGTGAGAGACTGATACATAGAAAATGTTAGATGTTAAGGAGGATCAATTTTTAGCGACCTTCCGATTTGCAGACACGCCTAGCCTGAAATAATTTCTATTTACCCTCCATATATCCTTTCCACTAACCCCTCTGCACAGGATTCCTTTTTCCTTCTCACCCCTCTACTCCTCCTATTTATAACTCTTCCCTGATTCTCATACAATGCTTCCAAACCTTTCATTTCCCCTCCACATATTTCTCCCGAAAACCCCTCCTTACAGCTTCTTTCTGTCTCCTTTTCTCCCCTTTACTCCTCTTACCCTTCGCCCTTCGCTGATACTCATCTCACCCTTTTAGTCCCCTCTCTTCTATCCTTTATAAACCTTTTTCCTCTGTCCCGGAAATTTCTCCTCCATCTCCTCTCGCAACTCCTTTTCTCACCCTTCGCTCTTCTCTGACACTCATCTAACACTTCTACTCCCACACCTACTCTGTATATTCTCTTAATATATTCCTTTCTTTGAAATCCACTGCACAGCTTTCCTCTTCCCTTCCATCTCCAACATTCATTTCACCTTTCATCCTTTCCTGATACTCATCCATCCCCTTCACTTCCCACACACCTAACCATCATTTTTCCTCTTCGTAATCCCTCTTCCTCCACCCCTAGCATTTTCCTTCTCCCTCCTCACCCACTGCTCCTCTCACCCGACATCCTTCCCTGATATTCATTCAACGATGCCCTCATCCACCACTTTTTCATTTCCTCTCAATGTATATCTTCCACTAACTTCACTGCACAGATTGCTTCTTCCCTTTCTCCTAATCCAGTTATTCCACCATTTAACTTCCGCTGATACTCATCTAACCCTTTCACTCCCCACTCGCTTATTCTTCATTCTCCTCCTAATAACGCTACTTTCTCCCAATCTGGAATTTCTTTTTCCCCTACTTAACCTATCTTCTTCTTTCATCCTTCACCCTTCCCTGACAATCATTTAACCCTTTCACTCCCCTCTCTCCTATTCTTCATGAACCTTTTTTCTCCGACGAAAGTGATTCCTCTCCCCTGATACTCACCCAACACTTTCATCCCCTCTCACCTACTCTTTATTTCTTCTTAGTATATCTCTTCCACTCGACTCTACTGCACAACTTTCCTCTTCCCTTCCCTCTCCACCACTGATTCCACCTTTGATCTTTTCCTGACACTTATCCATCTCTTTCACTTCCCACTAACCTAGCCATAATTTCTCCTTCTCTCCTCCTTCTTCTCCATCTCCTTCTCCCTTCAGTCATTCTCCCAAGTCATTCTACCCTTCACCTTTCCTTGATACTCATCCAACCGTTCGACTCCCAACTCACTTGTCCCTCATTTCCCCTCTTATATCCCTTCCACCTCTATTCTTGGAATTTCTCTTTTTCCTCCTCAACCCATCTTTTTCTCTCACACTACACCCTTTTCGGATACTCATCCAGCCTTTTTACTCCCCTCTCTCCTATTCTTCATGAACCTTCTCCCTCCGCCCAAGGCGTTTCTCCTCCCCTGATACACGTCCAACACTTTCACATCCCCTCACCTCATCTTCATTTCCTCTGAATCTATCCCTTCCGCTTAAGTCCACTGCGCAGCGTTCCTCTTCTCTTCCCTCTCTACCACTCCACTCATTCCAGCCTCCACCTTTCCCTGATACTTATCCATCCCTTCCACTCCACACTCATCTAGCCATCATTTCTCCTCTTCATAACTATTCTTCTTCAACCCCTGACATTTCTCTTTCCCTTCCTCGCCCTTCTTCTCCTCTCACCCTACACCCATCCCTGATACTCATCCACTACCCGCCTTCCCCCGCAACCTTTTCATTTCCTCTCAATATATCCCTGCGACCAACTCCACCGCATAGCTTTCTTCTTCCCTTCCCACCCCTCCAGTCATTCTCCCTCCTATCTTTTCTTGATACTCATCCAACTCTCCCACTCCTCACTCATTTATCCGTCATGTACCCTCTTATAACCCTTCTCCCTCCAGCCTTGGAATTTCTTTTTCTCCTCCTCGACCCATCTTCTTCTCTCACTCTTCACTCTTCTCGAACACTCATCTAACACTTTCACTCTCCTCTCTCCTTTCCCCCATAAACCTTCTTCCTCCGCCCAAGTCGTGTTTCCTTCCCTGATACTCATCCATCCCTTCACTCCCCACTCATCTAGTTATCATTTCTCCTCTTCCTAACCCTTCTCCCTCCACCCCTGACATTTCTCTTTCCCTTCTTCATTCATCTTCTCCGCTCAGCTTACATCCTTTCTCGATACTCATCCAACACTCCGCTTCCCCCGCAACCTTTTTATCTCCTCTCAATATATCCCTTCCGCCAACTCCACCGCGCAGCTTCCTTCTTTCCTTGCCTTTCTCCAGTCATTCTACCCTTCACCTTTCCTTGATACTCATCCAACCCTTCCACTCCCTTCTCACCCATTCTTCTCTTCTCATCTTATAACCCTTCTTCTTCCGCCTTAGGAATTTCCTTTTCCCCTCCTCAACCCATATTTCCTTGCCTGGCACCTTTCACCCTTCCCTGGCACTCTTCCAATACTCCTCTCACAACCTTTTCATTTTCTCTCAATATATTCCCTCTCGGTTCCTTTCTGATTATGTTCTGAGGATGTCTCCTAAGTATTTTAAGCCTTAGGAATGGAAAAATCTCGTATAGGCCCTTTTTAAAAATACTTCATTTTCAATTTTTTCCAATTTTTTAGTATATCTTCGTAATCACCTATAAAAAATTGGACTTTTTGCGCGGAAACTTTTTTATTTTTCATTTTAAAATAAGATCAATGTGTTCAACATCTCGCGATATTTTGACATCTTCAAAAATGACGAAAATAAGTGAAAAATAGAGTTTCTTGTAATTTCTCCATTTTAGAGCATTCAACGTCTAGATTAGTCAGAACAAAAATTACAGTGTATACAATTATCTGACAGTTCCTAGCTAAACACATATTTTCATTTCCAATTTTTGTAAGAAATCTGCTTCCATATGCATTTTAGGTGAAAGTTGTCCATATATGGATTAAAGCAGGCTCAATTCCCAACAAATGTCAAACATGTTCTTCTAGCATTAATGAGTTTCAATTCATGGCATCCCAAATAAAACATTTTAATATTGAACATTAAGCACTATATGAAATATCTTCTTTTCGTTGAATCCTACGTTAAAAGGTGACATTCTTCTTTTCAAAAAATATTTTCAAGATTTGATATAATAGTCCTTTGTCATTTTTTGTGAAGAATATAATGCTTTTATCATCATGATGAAGAACCGTTTTATTTATGTTTACTATATAATGAATAAAAGGTTATAGTTTTAAGTTACTCTAAACTTCTCATTGAAAATTGGCTCAATTATTTAGCAGGGGCTTACGTTTCACAAACAAGGTAGAATTCGACGAAATCAAGATTTCGGAAAGTGCTTAATGTTTAGTAAAAAGTGTTTCATTCGAGACGCCATAACTTGGAACTTATTAATGCTAGAACATCGTTTTTCAGATTTGTTGGCAATTTTTTACGTAAAATGCATTTGAAAGGAGATATTTCACAAAAAATGAAAATAAAAATTTTTTTTACCTGAAGACTAACTTCTGAAGGTCACGTCTCGAGAACTATTAGAGATAAAATGTTTTTATTTAATTTCTAGATAATTTTATGTACTTTAATTTCTGTTGTGATTTCTTCAGGCGTTGAGTGCTCTAAAATGGAGAAATTACCAAAAAACTCAATTTTCTCACTTATTTTCAGCATTTTTGAAGGTTCAAAAATATCGCACGATTTCGAACACATAGATCTTATTTTGTGGCATTGAAAAATCGACGATAAAGTCTGGATCTGTAAGGTTTTTTGAATCCAATAGCCTTTTGATAATTTTTATAAAAAATTGGCTCAAAGCTATTGAATCAAATAAAAATAAAAATTACGTTAGTCAGTCCAATGATCGGAAAAAAATTGTAAAAATATCAGTATGCCCTGCAATATTTTCAGAATGCAGTACAGGTTTTGACTTGAAAATATTTCAAAATATTGTTTATATGGACATGTTTGTGTAAGGTTTTTATTTCGGAGTTAGACTGATAATCATAATACTCTGTCGTGTTTTTTCTGATAAGCTACAGAATGTGATAAAAATCCAAATTAGCTTCAAAAATGACGGAAATAAGACGTTTGGTGTCATATGATTTTCTAGAGATAGTTTTTAGCTGCCCAGGATATTTTGAGAGTCAACCAAAATATCAAGCTGAGATTTATTTTAAAAATTTTCACCCTTCGTGAAAACCAGAAACTCTTTCAAAATGATGACGTTCGGTTCTAACGGTAAAAAGTACACAGTAATAATTTTTTTCTCACTCATGCAACTTTTGAACTAGTTCAAAATTTCAAATTTTCCTTTATGATTCTGAAAAGATTTTCTACCCTCTCGTGAATTCAAAGAAAAATTTGGGAAAACTTCAAAATTGACAGAATAGTGGCGATTTTTCTCATAAATACACCTTTCAAAATTTTTACACCTTAGATGGAAAAAAAATTCACCCGACACAAAATTTATTTTGGCGCTTATAAAAAATTACAGGATGTTTTCTGGACATATCACGCAAAAAATAATAATAATAACAATGAAAAATATGCCTTTTTCGAGAAAATCGATTATATTTTTCGATTTCATTAGATTTCATGAAAAAAGTGCTCCTGGCCGCAAAATTTTTTGAGCCTACATCAGTAAAAAGAGAACGGTAAACTTCGCCTAAAACTTAGAATGAAATTGCCGGATTTTTTCGGCAGGAATATCACGATCTGGAAAAGGGGCGAATTGTATCGAAATTTCGGGACACATAGCGCCATTTTTTTGGTACATATAAACACTCCCGAATTTACATGTCAAGGGTGAATTTGAACTTAATTCTTTCATTTTAATTTCCTTGAATTTCATTAAATTTCTTTGACTTGAATTGGATGTCGTTTTTATTTTCTATTGTTTCGTGTTCTAATTTTTTCTATGAGAATTAATTAAGTTTGGTTATTTTTGTTCCTGAGAGTTTGAAAATTGTTTGCTCAAGTTCTTTCTTCCTTCAAGATTTTTTGTTCTCTTTGTCATTTTGGAAATTCAAGGGAAGAAAAATTGATTAACAATATCATAAAAGATTTAAAAACTTTGAATTAATATTTGAAATTGCCTCCTGAAACCGTATAATATTAAAGAGTGCGCTATTCAAACGATTGAGCAGACTTAGGGGCCGTCCATAAACTATGGTACCAATTTTTAACTATTTTTAATCCCCCCCCCCCCCCCGCTACCCTCGTCGACAGCTCTAATTCAGTTTTTAACACACCCCCACTCCGAAAGTAACGTAACCGTTGGCTAACCACGGATTTTAGGTTTATTCTGTGTTTTTTCACGTTTTTTGTAAGTTTAGTTGCCAATATGCCTACGTGACTAAAAAAAATGTTTCACCAATGGAGATGAATTTTCAATCCAGAGAGACGAAGTTTCAAAAAAGAAAACAGTTAACTTTTAACCATTGATTCATGTATTCTCATTAACAACCAAACAATTAAATTTTTAACCCAAACAGGCGAATTTTCAACAACAACAAAATTAACTTTTAAGCATACGTCGAATTTTTAACTAAATAGCTGAATTTTTAGCCTAAAAGAAGAATTTTCAATCTAGAATATTAATTTTCTACCAAAGGATGAATTTTCGGAAAAAATAAATGAATTTTCGGAGAAACAGCTAAATTTTCAACTAAAAAGGATGAATTTGAAACAAATGTGGAACACTTGAATTTCCAGTTTAAAAAATTACTTTTCAACAAAAAAAAAACTAATTTTGAATCAGTTGAATTCAACGAAGAAAGACGAAATTTCAACAAAATAGTTGAATCCTCAACTAAATGAGTGAATTGTTAACAATCCAAATGAATTTTCTTCCCTAAAGACGATTCTTTAAAACAAAATACTTGAATTTTCAGCCCGAAAGTGTGAATTTTCAACAAAAAGGTTAATTTACAGCCAAATAGTTTAATTTTCAAGTAAAATGTTGGACCTTCAACCAAAATGAAATCAGTGCTTTGCAAAGTAGTTCTACTTTAAGCCAAGCAGTTCATTTCTCAACTAAAAATGATAAATTATCAACGAAACATTCGAAATGAAGCACAGTTGAGTTGTACCAAAAAGGCGAATTTTCAACACCAAAAAATCAACTTTTAACCAAACAGTTGCATGACCAACCAAATAGTAGAATTTTCAAGGCAAAAAGAGGAAATTTCTCCGAGATAGTTGAATTGTCAACAAAAAATTTATTTCCAACCAAGAAAGATGAATTTCTAACGAAAAAATGATGACTTTTCTACTATAAAACATGAATTTTCAATCCGAAGGACTAATTTTTAACAAGCAGTTGAATTTTCGACCAAAAAAGATGACTTTTACAAAATAGTTGGATTTTCAACAAAGTAAGTAAATTTTTAACAAAATAGTTGAATTTTCAACTCACAACGATACATTTTCAACCAAACGGTCAAATTTTCAAACAAAAGAGATTAAAATTCAATCAAAAACAGCTGATTTTTCAATCAAATATTTGAATTTTGAAGTCAAAAGACGAATTTTTCAGAAAACAGTTGAATTTTCAAGAAAAAGAAGTTCATTTTCAATCAGGCAAGATGACTTTTTCACCGTTGAAGATGAACTTTCAATTTGAAAGGACGAATTTTCGAAAAACATTCAAGTTTTCGACCAAGCAAGATGATTTAATCAAAATGGTCGAATCTTGAACCAAATAAATAAACTTTCAACCAAATAGTTGAATTTTTAACCGAATAGCTAAGTTTTGAGTCTAAGAAGACGAATTTTCAATCAAGAAGATTAATTTTCTACCAAACCCCCCCCCCCCCAAAAAAAGAAAAATTTTCAACCAGTTGCAATCAACGAAAAAACCATGTAATAGTTAATATTTCAACCAAACAATATTTTAATTTGGAATCAAGCACAGTTGAGTTTTACAAAAAAGACGAATTTTCATCATAATATGTAGTTAAATTCTCAACCAATGCATTTTAATTTTCAACCAAACATTTGCATTTTGAAGCAAAATGGATACATTTTTAACCAAGATGATTAGCTTTCTACTGAGAAAGATGATTTTTCAACAAAATACATGAATTTTCAACTAGAAAAATCAATTTTCAATTAAAAAATATCAATTTTAACCAAAAATGGAATAGTGACATTTTCAGTTAAAGAAATTAAATCTCAACCAGACAACAATGAATTTTTTAAAAAAGTTAAATTTTCAACAAGATAGATGATGTTTTAACCAAAATGATGAATCTTAAAAAAAGTAAATTTTTAATAGAAAATTTCAATTTTTAATCGAATATTTCGAATTTAAGCGAAAAACGAGAATGAGGGGAGAGACGGGAAGTTTTTTGAAAACAGGTGCAAAAGGAGAATTTTTGAAAACGCGGGAAAAAAAGAATTCTCGGAAAATGGGTAAAAGAGAGGAATAGAGGAAAGAATGTGAAGTATGAAATATAAAAGTAATTTTCAGACTTGCCAAGTTATTACTGAACTGCACCATCGTTGCAGGGCCATCTTCACCGAAATTCGCAAACTTTGTTAAAATTTATAATCAGTTAACGTACTAAACATTACCTAAGTACGCAGTTGCTTCCACAGAACCCCCTCCCCTGTTACCAATAGTAGCTTTTGTCGTGACCCCCCCCACAATTGGTAACTCAGTTTATGGATGGCCCCTTATATCAGTAAATAAAGTACTATATAAGCTTTCTGCAAAATTCAGGGGATAATTCAAAGTCTTGTTACTACAGAATCATTATAAATTCTGAAGAATGTAATTATCGTAGGGAGGAAGGATAATAATAAATTTAATTCAAATATCCAATATATTCTCAATAACCACTCACAGTGGAATGCATGTCTGATTAGTTTGGCCTCGTTCCGTAGTCTGCTTTATTTAATGCGTCTGACTATAACGCGACAGCAATCACTGCACCGTAGCTTCTGACACAAGTGGGCATTGTCCGCATTACAGACTAGGAAAGGAAAATCGTAGAAAGTTCAAAAAACTTACAGTATACAATAATTTTTCAAATAATCCTAATGTTTCAAAGAACAGTCTATCAGAGGGTCCCGATGCAAATTCCAAACTTGCTAGAAATGACTACAGCGCGTCCCAGAAATATTCTTGAAAAAAGTTCCAAAAATCATGTTTGCGTAGATTGACCCATCCTATTGCACTTCAAAGTGAAATGTCCAACATAGAAATTGAATTAGACACAATTCTGAGAAAGTTAAAAAAAAACAACCTTCTACCTCCAATAGGTGCCGAGTTATGGCCCTTGAAAATAACACGATTTTTTTTAAAAAGAGGCTGAAAAATCAAATTCTGAAATTTGTAACTGTACTTTGGAACTTGTTATTTTATGAAATAATGTTCTAAATATTAATTAAACTAGACCCAATTTCAAGTAATCCTAAGAAAAGATCAATGACCAAGCCCTAATAGGTCATAAGTTATGGGTGAAGCTACGTTAATGAGACTAGAAAAGGAGTTATAGTACACGTAATTATGCGAAAATATAAAAAAAATCTTCTAGCCTTCACAGGTTAGGAGTTAAGACCTTTAAAAAAATATTTTTTTGCTATTTCCAGCCAAAAAACCATTGTGAAAAAAAGCTGGTTCTGGGCATATCCTACGAAAAAATTCTACCAGAATAAATGATATTTGACTCGGGGGTGGTGTGGGAAAAGTTCATTTTACAAAACAATTTTCAAGTTTTTACGATGTACTACATCTCTTGATACTAAGTAATTCATCAGTTAATCATTCAAGTAATTAATTTATTATTAAATTCATTCACTCATTCATTGCATAGTTACGTAAATAATTCGTTTGTTTATTCCTCTCATATCAATACTCAACAGTAATTGCTTCATCTGTGTTGATTAGTTTATCAATTTTTGGCATTTCAAGCATAAAATAATAAAATGTTGTTAAAATAATCCCTTCAATAACATTTGTGATAAATAATGAATATATAATGTAAAAACAGTTAACTTATACTTTTTTCTGCATTCAATTTCCAAAACAGATATTCTGGAAGTAATATTCACAAAGATTATACATAAAATATGCACCAAATAGATAGCGTGAAGAGCATTATTTAAACACACTCATAATTCGGGCACTATGAAAGTTCAAACATTTTTACATTCTCATCAGAGAAGGTATTAGATTGGTGTAAAATTTGACCCCCCCCCCCGTTTTTGTCAAATGTCCACGTTTTGAGACCCCCTGAACCCGAAAAACAGGTTT
>JAUMHM010000049.1:12683423-12693564 GCA_032362435.1 Melikaiella ostensackeni
GACCCTAAAGCCAATTCGATCACCAAAAATTCCAAAATAATTTTATGATTGAGGGTCAATATAATCCCACCTCTACAAAAGTATAATATTTTCAGTCTGAGTTTGATTCTACTAGATCGGGAGAAAATTTTGCAGTGGTTGAGGGATTTAAAACTTATTCTAGTGCCACGTGGGGGGAGGGAAGGCCCCCTGTGATTGGCCACAGAAACACTTTAAGAAATACGAAATCCTTGTGATTTTCCACTTCATCTTCAAATATCTCGAAAACTATCATTCGTAGGCTGAAAATGGGTGTAAGTGAAAATGTTTGTTCTTATGAGATCTACATCTTTTGTCTAAATATTTTACAAAATTGTATGTATTTACTAAGACAAGTGCGAACAAACATTTTTTTCATCGGCTTTTTAATGGTTTCCGTCATTCAGATTGAATTTGCGTCAATTTTTACTATCATATTCGTAATCAGCGCGTCAAAACACATAAGTGTAAAGAGTTGAAATAAGGTCGAAGGTCCGACGTTTTCGGAACTTTTTCCTCAATTCAAAACTAGGAGGGCAGTATAAACATTTCCATTTCTGTTTTGAAAATTAAAATTAAATTGCATTTCCTACATCCTTGTCTTCGGTCATTTCTGTTTTGAAAATTAAAATTAAATTGCATTTCCTACATCCTTGTCTTCGGTCATTTGATTCTCTGGAGAAAGTTGCCTCATCTCCATTAGAATCCAATCAGAACCAGACGCATTGGGGAATCACACTCGATTTACGAATCGCAATTAAATCCGCGGCTGCTCCACTTTCTTATCGACACCTGTTTTAGTTTTTTTAGAATTCTTAGAGTGAAACTTCCTCAGGGTAGGAGTGCTTGTCTCCTCGAGGGACCATGAACGAGAAGCAAAAAATATCGAGTCAGGAGGATATCGCGTCCATCTTTATGAAAAAGACATATAGTTTTTCTTAATAACAGAACAGATAACTGAGTTCAAATGAAAAATCAACTCTTTTAAATGAAACACGGAGAAAGGTAAGAGATAAGATAATTCAAAAATAGAAAATAAAAGAAAAAAGAAACAAGGCAATTAAGATACAGTTTCTCACGAGTTATGCTCAATTATTTCAAACAGTACCATAGTGGAAATGTAACTAAAATAAAGAACTTTTTATTGGGTTTTAACAATATTTAGCAATTAAATGCATTTCTGTGAATTTTGGCCTTAGGCACACGATGACTCTAATGTTTAAATTTCATAAAGAGGAGATCGGATCAATTGCAATAACTAAATTGGTTAAAGCACCTCTCATGAATAGAGAAGGTGTCGGATCAAACCCATCTCGCAGTGAAATTTTTAGGAATTCATTTTCCGTTCCACGCGAAATTTGTTTTGAAAATTTTTCTTTATCATGAGTGTAGATACAACAGATATCTGTTGATCAGATCTCTGTAAAAAGTTTTAAAATAGAGTCATCGTATGCCTAAGGCCAAAAACCGCAGAAGTGCATGTAATAAATATCACGACATAAAACTGTATTTTCTAAGTGGTTTTTGCAATTAGAGAACCAAGGCTATGGAAAATCTATTAGGGAGCGTAGGTTAAATGAACTGAATCGTTCGAGCTGAACATTAAATTTTAGTGCAGAGTGAAAATAAGAAAAACCCAAGTAAGGAAAAAGGAGGCTCGAGCATAATAAGGAAGATGGAATGGGAAATCAGAGTTAGTTGGTAGGAAAATTGCATAAAGCAGAGTTCATTAGATGTAATGCTAGGACTTGAGTTTTAAACCTTGGCTATAGGCACTTCCATTTGCACGTCAAAAAAAAAGCACAAACTGCACTTTGAAACCTTAATTTAAATGAAATGCATTCTAGAATTATACCATCAGACTTTATGGGTCAAATCAAACTGAGATTATTGGAAATGAATAGTCTGAATGTTTGAAAAAAAAAAGAATCGTGAAATCCTCCTCTCTCATACGCGAATCAATGCTTCGCACGTGTTTGAACAGCTCAAGCTGAGATTAAAAATACATACGAACGTACCAAGGTACCATACAAGGTACTGGATTTTCATTGGATTAATTTTCCTTCAGCAAAAAATGTACATCATCCAACACATTAATCAACAGTTGACAAATATTCCTCATAATCTTCGCTTTATATTCCAGTATTCTTTTATTAGAAATAATTTCAGTAAATAATCGAGGACCGGCTTAAGGCGATGTCAGGGTACCACATATACCTGGCGGCTCAGTCGACCTTCCCTATTGTCTTGCGCTAGACCTATCATAAAATCGAGCTCGATGCTCACCGAGGTGATATGGTGTTCAAACGGAGGCTACTTCTGAAAATGCGAGTGGGATATTATTGCATCCAACGGCTCATTTCTTTGATAAGAAAAAAAGCACGCTTCAATGATAAGTGGACTTAAGCCTACTGGGGATCACCACGTAAAAAAAGCGCCTTCAAGTCGATCTCCGTGGTGGTGTAAAACAGAGTTTCTTAGAAATTTAATTTGGGTGCACTACGTAATACAGTAGCCCCCGTTTGAGTACCATATTACCTCGACGAGCAGGCCTAGCGCAAGATAATAAAAAGGGTCGGCTCAGCCGCGAGGTATGATATGGTACCCTGACATCGCCTCAAGCCCGCGGACCTTCCATAGACACGTTTTCTGCACCACTGACCCACAAAACACGAAGTAAAATGAATGAAGTTTCTCTTTGTACGAAGTAATTTTATTTGTAAATTTGCAACCCTAAATTGCTTGTTTGAACTAGTTCATGAAGAATACAATATTTTTCATTATTGAATATGAAACAATAAGTGTGTACACAAGTGTGTATTGAGACAGGTGGAAAAAGGGTAGTGGTCACTGGTCAGGTGATTCTTTTTAATTTGGAAAAAGAGGATTGGAACGTGGGTAAGGGCTATTGGGTGTTACAGATGCGGATTTCTGCTGCGGAATGCGATGGCCTGGTGACGCGGCCGAACTGTCTAATCGGTCAACAACCTTTTCCGACCCCAATGAGAACAACAACCAGAACAAAAACCAGTACACGCAGCACGAACTCCATCGCACTCACCTTCGCGGTCCGTCCCGCTACTAATTTATAACCTTTGTAGATTATCCTTATCACCATTTGCAAAAAAACCTTATCGCGGATGTCCAACGGAAAAACCTAGTAAGTGACATTTGCCATAGACATTATTTGCCCATGCAGACATGCCTGAAAATAGTCACTATGGCAAATGTCAGTCACTAGGTTTTTCCGTTGGACAGCAGATCGCTCGACACATTCCGGAACCAGGCTGTCTGACCAAAAATGTGTTATACTACTAAGTCCTTCCAGATTGAAAATTCATGGGATTGTACAAAATATTTCATTATGACACTCTGCAAAAGCCAATTACTTAGTCTATAATATCTTACGCGATTTATAATGGAGTTAGATTGAAATTATCATTTATTCAAAACCAAAATGAACTGAATCAAAAAATGTGAATGTATAGACAGCTTAGGTCCCAGATGAAATTGTTATTCAGAGATTGCTGGAGAGATAGTTCGATGTCTTAAGATATGATAATTATATAATAATTCAATATAATATAAGCGAAGTATAATTTTTCTCCCAATTTGACATATATTTTCTAATAGTTAGAGAATAATAAGTACATCGTTCAATCTCGCCTCTGAAGTGCATCAACTTAGGAGGATATTAGATTTCAACAGGATTATGTAATCGCAATCATGTCATATTTCATGCTTTTGTCAATTTTGTCTACAGTGTTTGGTGTATTAAGTAATCATACCAATTGATTGATGAAAATTTGCAATATTTCTGCAGCTATGCAGGCTGAAGATATTAAAATTAAGGAATTATTTTCAAATTAGACAATCTTCTTCCAAACTTTTACAGTTTTGGATTTCATTAATTAAATTTTTTTGCATTCTGGCGAGCTGTACTGTCTTCTTTTGAAATCTAAGGGGCGTTCAGAAACTACATCGCACTATCAGGAAGGGTTAATAGGTTTTGTGATGATTTGTGACGCAGGAGATCACGTAGAATGTGACATCACACGTGGAAAATATGAATGTGAATAACAATTTTTCGAAGTGCTTGAAAAAATGAAAATTGATGATCTTATTTTACGAGAAAAAGCATCTAAATACGCTCTTTCCCCTATTTCGCTCTTTGTCTCTTTTTTACAGAATTATCCTTTTAAACCAAAAGGTCTACTTTTATATTTTTGGTTCAGAATTCATCTTTTTTGGTTGAAAATTCTACTATTTGGTTAAAGACTTAACTATTCTGTTGAAAATTAGTCTTCTACTTATTCCATTATCGGTTGAAGATTAACCGTTTTCAGTTGAAGATTCAACCATTTGTTTACAAATGTATGTTTTTGTTGTAAATTCATTTGTTTCTTTGAAAATTAATTTTCTTAATTGAAAATGCAACTACGTGGTTGGAATTTGAACTACTTTGCTATAAATTCATTTTATTAATTGAAGATTCATCTGTTTGGTTGAAAATTTAAGTATTTTGTGGAAAATTCGTTTTTTCTATTAGTTAGAAATTAATCGTTTCTTATTTAAAATTCAACTATTTGGTTGGAAATTAACTTTGTAGCAGAATTTTTTTTAGGCTCAAAAATCCATCTTTTTTGTATAAAATGTTATCCTTTTCGGTCGAAAATTCAACTGTCTGATTGAGAATTAACCTGTTTTGGTTGAGGGTTGAACTATTCTGTTGAAAATTTGTCTTTTTTGGTTGACTTTAACTGTTTTTGATTAAAAATCCAAATTTTAAATTTCAATTAAATTTAACTATTCCACTTTTGGTTGAAAATTAATCGTTTTTAATTTGAAATTCACCTATTTTGTTTGAAATTACCTTTTTGTAGAAAAATCTTTTTTTTGGCTCAAAAATTCATCTTCTTTATATGTAAGATTCAACTGTTTGATTGAGAATTAATTTGCGTTGGTTGAGGATTGATCTATTTCGTTAAAAATGTGTCTTTTTTGGTTGACTTCAACTGTTTTTGATCAAAAATCAAAATTTAAAATTTCAATCAAATTGAACTATTCCATTTTTAATTGCCAATTAATGGTTTTTGATTTAAAATTCAACTATTTGGTTAGAAATTACCTTTCTTGTAGAAAAATCCCCTTTTTGTCTTGAAAATTTATCTATTTTATATGAAATGTTATCCTTTTCGGTTGAAAATGCAACTGTTTGATCAAAAATTAATCTTTTTTGGTTGCGGTTTTAACTATTTTGTTAAAAATTTGTCTTCTTTAGTTGAATTCAACTGTTTTTTATTTGTAATTGAAATCTTTCTTGGTTGGAATATCAACTATTACATTATTCCTTAAGAATTCATCTTTTTGGCTAAATTCGACTGTTTTTAATTTAAAATAAAAATCTCTTCTTGGTTGAGATATCAACTATTCTATTCTTTATTAAGTCTTAATCTTCTCTGATTGAAAATTCAACTACTTGGTTGAAAGTCAAAGTTTTTTGTTAAATTTATTTTTTTTTTGGTCAAGATTTATCATTTTAGTTAAAAATTTACTTATTTCGTTGAAAATTTGTCCCTTTCACTTGGGAGTTCAACCAATTAGTTGTGAATGTAACTATTTGTTTGATAATAGATTTCTTTTCAATTCAGCTATTTGGTTGAAGAATCGTCTCTCTTTGTTGAAAATCTCATATTTTCGGGCTTAAAAGTAAACTGTTCTCTAAAATATTCGACTTTTCAGCTCGAAAATTCAACATTTCCGTTTAAAATTTAACTATTTTATTCAAGCTTGAAAATTCATATTTTTAGGTATTAAAATTCAAATATTTTGTTGAAAATTGAATTATTTTTTAAAAGTTCCACTATTATGTTGAAAAAGTCATCCTTTTTGATCGAAAATTCAACGAAAATTCAACTGTTTTCGATTGAACTTTAATTTTCTTTGTTTCAGAATTCAACAATTCGTTTTATTATTCACCTTTGTTTTCAAATTCAACTATTTGGTTGAAGAATCGTCTCTTCTGCTTGAAAGTTGAACTATTTGATTGTAAATGCAACTGTTTGGTGTAAAATTAATTTGGTTGTTCGTTAAAAATTGAAAAATCATGTTTCTTGAGTGAAAACTCATATTTTCGGGCTTAAAAGTCAACTGTTCTGTAAAAAATTCGACTCTTTAGCTTAAAAACTCAACTTTTCCGTTGGGAATTCATCTTTTTTGGTAGGAAATTGATCACTAATTTTGTTTAAAAGTATTTATTTCCCAATCATTCCCAAATTTATGTGAAAAATAACCCTTTTTACCTTGTTTTGAGAGCATTTTGGGCTGTGGAGTTCCTTAAAATGTTAGGTTCCTATTTTTTGTGTTTTATTTTAGGAATTTATCGAATAAAATCAAAGAAAAAAATTATATTTAAAAGGGAGGGAGAGGGGGTGTTCGTATTTGTGAAGTTACCCTGGGTGTTCAAGCTTTATGTGATGATCTGTGACGAAGAAGGGGAGGGGTGGAATAGGTGTTCAAAATAGTGTGACGTAGTTTCTGAACAGTCCCTAGAAAAAAATTGGTAAAAAATCAAAATGAATAAAATTAAAGAAGTCCACTTTTTGTTATGTGCACTTTTGAAATGCTTTCCAACTCTTACCTAAATTTGTAGATAGTAGACAGAATCTTCCGTTAGAACAAATCTCAATAAATTTTATTTGATTTTATGAAAAAAATATTATCCTGTCCACAAAAATGTTTTAACCCGTCTCAATATAAGAAGTTCATTCATCGAGAAAATCGGCTTTTTATAATATATTTTTTGAAAGAGTCTCTCCAATTTTGTTAGTCTTGCACTTTTTAATAAATCCTCTTTGAATTTCGAAACCGAATGGTATAAGCCTCGTCAGTAACTTAAAAATCAATTTTCAAACCTGGAGTAGATCAGAAACTTCAGAGGTGGTCAAATGTTTTTTTCAGTTCAGAAAAACATTTAATTGATTCTGTATATAATTCTGTCATTGTAAATCTATTGTTTTTGATTTGCAGTTAGGGAACGTCCAGTAAATACGTGAGAATGATTTTAAAAATTTCAGACTTCCTCCCCCTTATTGTACAAATTCGTAAGATTTTTGTGAACCCCGCCCCCTCTTACATGAGATTTTATGTTTTTAATCAAAATATCAACAATATATCAATAATTCTTACTGTTGATGAGACTTAAAAATATTTGAAAGATTTCCAGTGATTTAAAAAGATTTTAACAGATTTTAAGGGATTTTAAGGTAACTTAAAGGACTACAAAGTATTTCAGAGAATTACAAAATTTTCACTGAATTTGACAAGATTTTCAAAGCTTCTTAGAGATTTAATGAGAAATAAGGGATTACAGCAGCTTTAGGATATTCCAGACGATTCCAAAGAATTACGACAGGTTTCTCAGACTTTAACAGAATTTAAAAGATTTCAAGGATTCGAAAAAATTACCCAGTACAGTTTTAGAGAGGATCTCAATTTTTCAAAGGACTTAACAAGATTTTAAGGGAATTTGAGTAGTTTAATCGGATTTCAAGAGATTTCCCAGGATTTCAAGATAAACCGAAGGATTTCGACGGATTCTGAGGAATTTTGAGGATTTTAAGGAATTAAGTACGATTTCCACAGATTACGAGGGATTTAAAGGGATGCGATGGGATCTTAAGAGATTTCGAAATATTGCAAAAGAATCACGGGATTTCAGAGGATTTTGAGGGATTTCAAGAAATACCAAAATATTTTCACGAATTTTGAAGGATGTCAGGGGATTCTAACACGATTTCGAAGATTTGAAGGTATTTGAAGGAATTTCATCAAATTTCCAAATATTCGCAAAGACTTCAGAGGATTTGAAGGGTCTTTGAAGGATTTCAAAAATTTAAAGCGGTTTCGATAATTTCACGGGATTTCAAAATTTTCAAGCTATTTCAAGAGATTCCAAAGTATAGCCACGGATTTCAGAGGATTTCGTTAGATTTCAAAAGAATTAATGGAATTTCAAAGAAATTCTCAACGATATGAAGGATTGTAAGGGATTTCTGAATATCATGAAGGATTTTAAAGAATTTCTGAATATTATAAAGGATTTTGAGGTATTTCTGAATATTATAGAGGATTTTAAGATGTTTCGAATAATTTTAATATCTTTTAAAGGATTCTTATGGTTAGCATATTTTCTAAAAATATTTAGAAAGAGAAAACTTACGTAAGAAATGCTGTGCCCCCCCCCCCCCAAAAGTAAGAATTCGTAAAATTTTCCAGACCACCTCTTCCCAAAAAAAGCCTCGCGTAATTAATGGACGGTCCCTTACAAATTAAAGAGAAGAATCATATGCAAAAAATATATTAAAGACTTTCTTGTAGCTTGAATTTTAGCTGTCTCCTAAACCACTGAGAAGAAAATGACTGAATTCGGAAAATTAACAACGATATTGCAAATTTCTGAAAATGTGTAGTACAGATATTTTACCCCCCAAACATCAGTTTTAAAAAATAAAAAATAACGTCCAAGTTATGACCACTCATGTTAAGATGTTTTAACCAAATTACCACATTTATTTTGAAAAACATCAAGATTATTTTTTAAATCTTCTACCCCTAATTATCAAAGTTCCAAATCTAGTTTCAAACTACGAAATCTTTCCTCATCCACTTTGCACGAACAATTTTCGGTTGACATTAACACAAACATCACTATTTTAAAACATTGAACAGTGACACTGCCATACACAATAGAGATGTCAATCATTTTATGTAAATCTGAACTGCACTCAGCCGTTGATAAATGAATCCCGCGCCCACATCATCCTGTCCCTGAAATTACTTGTAATCATAATTTTACATCTCTTAATGCCGTTTGCAATGTTCGCTCATGGAATCTGAATAAAGCTAGATGATTGGAATTAGGGGAAATGTTTACAACAATCCAGTGTGTCGAGTGCCTGTGCTGACAATGTTCGTAATTGAGCGCGGCTTAATTAAACATAAAGCAAGCGATGCAAACGACCATTAATCACTCACGAACAATGCGAAACCACTTTGTGTTTTGTGTTCACGTGTGCGAATGTCGATGTAAATGCTCTGCACTGATATCGTATTACCAATTCTCTTTCCCTACCTTATGTCCAGGCATATAGTACGAAAAATCGACCAAAAGTTGCCTTAAGTCTAGAATGCAATTTGTCTGATGCAACGTTTCTTCAACAGATTCGGAGTTTCTAGATTTTTGACTGAAAAATACTACTTTTCAAAATTCGCGCTGTAGCATGAAACCTTTTAATTTTACAGAAAAGTGTTTCACAAACGAGCAAAAGCATACTGAATAGGGCATGTCGAAAAAATTAAATATTTTGATTTCATTTTTGGTTAGGGCTGAAAAGTTTCTGTCATGTGCCAAAACAACTCCCAAAAAAGATGAAAGAAAAATGTCTTCAATTCGCGCAAGATCATTATATATCAAAATTGGAAAAAATAGTAGATTTCTCATCGCCAAAGGCACAAAAATGGTTATTTCTCATCCGGATAAGCAGTAAAAAATGCATAGTTTATTCACAAATATACTTTGTAAGCTACACAAGTAACTCTCCTGTATACTGCAGCCAGATAGACCAAACCGCGAACGGGCCTCAGCATCAGGCGCGAGTAAAACGCGCAGTCGCGGTGCCTCCCACCCTCGCAACTGATACCGGTGGGGATACTCGTAACTGGCATTAAGGGGCTCGCAGGCGAGCAAGAAGGATCAGGAAGATAGCCAGCAAGAAAACAGATAAATTTCGAGAGATATTTTGTGATATACGCAAGAATTTTGTTTTACGAGAGAGAAAGACAAATTCTAAGTCCGAGATTTGCAGTTTTGCGCTCAGTCTTAGATTTGTCTTTCTAAAACCTGGATAGCGGAAGCGAACAGGCTAGAGAGTTAACTCTCGACACCGGGTATGTAATCTTTTTTCAGGAACCGTACAGCAAAAAATCTCTAGTGTATGAATAGGATATTGTAATAAAAAATAGAGATAAATGCGAAATTGATTATATGTGAAATTGAAGACAAATAGATTGAATATATGGAAGTAAAAAATAGAATTTAGATCCCCTGTGATTTGAGTAAACG
>JAUMHM010000049.1:12708641-12732693 GCA_032362435.1 Melikaiella ostensackeni
GAATCTTTTACCCCCCCCCCCCCCCCATGTGACAGATAATAAAATTTTCTCGAACCATCTAATCCTCCAAAAGCTGTTACGTAATTTATGGGTGGCTCCTAGTCTATTGTGCACCAAGTACTTAAAGTCTGATATTTTTTGTATCAAATACAGGGAATCGTGAGCACTACTATCCCATGAGGAAAGTTAATTTTTATCAAAGTGCGCATGCGCAACAGTGCGCAAAAGTTACTTTATCGCACTGCTCAAGAATTGGTCACTTTCTGCACGATATGCATCGAAAATCGAACATATAAATTTGTTGAAAACAAATTATAAAAGTGTAAATAGACAAGAAGTAAAGAATGATTAGAAGTCCAGTACATTAGGAGGTTTCTACACCTGCATAGTTAACCTAAATTAACGCCTGCGACAGAAACGTCATTGCAGATAAGCTGATTTGTAAAATGTGAACAATCTGGGCACGTGTGGTCGAAGAATTGCGTATAATCTAACAATAACACAGCTCAACAGGATGCCCTGGTGAAAAATTCTGATAGGAATTCATTCCGATTTATTCCGAACCAATCCGAATTATTTCGAAATCCGTATACGAGCCAATCCGAATCAATCCGATCCAATACGAAAGATTCTTCAATTTTGTTTGATACAAATCGGTTAAAACTTAATCCAACTCAATCTGATTCAATCCGATTTGGTCCAAACCAAATTTCTAATCCGAATGAATCCGAATCGATCCGAACTCGGATTGACCTAAACCGATTTTCAATCCGAATGAATTCGATTCAATCCAAATTCAGGTTCATTCCAATTGAAAATTCAGTATATATCAATCCGAGGTCGGATTGATTTGGATTCATTCGGATTAGAAGTTCGGTTCGAACTGGTTCGGATTGGTTCGGATTAATTCGAATTAAAAGTTCGGATTAGACGGATTGAGACGGATTAATTTTTAACCGATTTGAATCGCACAAATTTGAGAACTTTTTCCGAATTGGTTCGGATTGATTCGAATTCTTTCGAGTACAGATTTTGGATTGATTCGGATTCATTTGAATTTAAAATTTGGTTCATATTGATTAGGATGAGAAGTTCGGATTAAATCAGATTGAGGCGGTTTAATTTTCAACCGATTCGAATCGAACGAAATAAAAACCTTTTGACGGATTGGTTCGGATTGGTTTATATACAAATTTTGTATTGATTCGGATTCATTCAAATTTAAAATTTGGTTCAGATTATTTCGGATTGGATCGAATTAGAAGTCCGTATTAAATCGGATTTATTCGAATACAGATTCCGGAATAATTAGGAATGAATTCCTGTGCCTTTTCGCGACTAAGCAAGTCGCGAACAGACCACCCATCCGGGTGCTAACCGCGCCTGTCCGTGCTTAACATTCGAGATCTCAACGAGTCGAGAATCACCACCCAGCTACTACCGTCGGTGTCTTATAGTTGACAATGTTATAATTTTCTCATTTGCCAAATTCAAAATAAGGCTTCAAATATTCTAGAATCTGAAGGAAGAAACAGACGATTCCATTTTGAAACGTAAATTTCAATCTTTAATTAGAGAATTCAAAATTCTAAGATTTTTGGATGAAGCAAGAAAAATTGAAAGAATACTGATACATATTTGGAATTCAAAACTCGCATTTTAGAGTAGGGTGCAGTAAAAATGATGAAATTAAACGAAATGTTTGAGCTGTGGGGAAAAATTTCTGGGCTGACATCCGAAAAAAGTACAAAAAAAATGTTTGAGATAGGATAATACCTTCTGTTCTGTTTTCGAATTTGAACACTCCAATTTTTGGGAATTCAAAAAAAATCCCTATTGGTTAAAAAATAATAGAAATTTTCAAAATGAACATTTTTTGCTAGTGAACGTTAATAAAAAAATTACAAGTTAAAAAAAATTGTGTTCAATTTTTAATTTTTTAAAAGTGTTCAAATAACAGGTTTTTTGGATTGAGTTGAATGAACACATTTTTGGAAAAAGTTGAATATGTTAAACCTGAATTTTCTTCACCTTGAATCAAATCTGAATCTGAATCTGTTATTTTGCTCTCATGGGAAATAATTTTTTCATTGTGTTTAAGGCGTTTCAAAAACGCAGGAAATCGTAAAGTGTAATCAAATTCGCCAAATAAATTCATCCAAAAAAGTGTGCATTCAACTCAATCCGAAAAAAAACATGTTCATTGCACACTTTCAAAAAATTCTAAATTCCGAAAACAGGAACACAAGATATTATCGGATTTCAACATTTCTTTTCTACTTTTTTTCGGATGCCAGCTAACAATTTTTTCCCGTCAGCTCAAACGATTCGATTAATTTGATCCTTTTCATTCCGCCCTATTTTGAGAGTGTTAATATGCGACCGTTCAAAACTTAACATTCTCCGATTTCAGGGATCACAGCGGTTCAGTTGTTCAGTTTTAGGTAAAAAAGGGATTTTAATTGGAAAAAAACGTAATTAAATGGAGATTCAATTTATCATTAAAAAATCGTTATATCATATGGGTCACTTTTGTATTCCAAAAATTTGATTAGCTAGCTTTGAAAAATCTGTTGAACACTTCACCACTTTCTACTGATAAAAATACATCAGAAAAAATTTTGAAAAGATCAAAGATTGAAAGTTAGATAAACAATAGAACTGGAAAGTGCTCTTGTTTTAATATGTTTGAATGTATTCTTTTAAGTATGTAAGCTATAAAGAAATAATTTCAAACCACACAAAAATACGTAGTTTGCTTAAAATTTTTGTATGAAAAGTCTATTAGTATATTTTTGGTTGAGAATTCATTCCTTATATTCAAAGTTTTATTATCTGATCGAATATTGACTTTTTGTTGAAAATTCATGTTTTCAGGTAAAAAATTCACCAACTTGGTTGACATTTTTTCCATTTCTTGATTAAAAAAATCTCTCTAGGTTGAAAACTCGACTTTTTCGTTTGAAAATGCATCTTTTTTGGTTAAAGATTGAACTGTTTGGTTAAATATCAACCTGCTTTGGCTGAGGACCTAACTGCTTTGTGGGAAATTCGTCTTTCTTGGTTGAATCTATAATTTTTTATTTAAAAATATAATATTTTTTAGATAAAATATCAACTATTATATTTTTCATAAAGCATTCATCTTTTTTGAGTGGAAATTCAACTATTTTGTATTTAAAATCAAAACACTTTTTGGTTGTAATATCAACTATTACATTTTTCATTGAGAATTAGTCTTTCTTAATATAAAATTCAACTACTTGGTTAAAAATTCATCTTTCTGGTTGAAAAGTTAACCATTTGGATGAAAATTGTTATTTTTAGTTTGAAAATTCATCTTTCATGTCAAAAATTTGACCTCTTTTGATTAAAAGAGCAACTGTTCAATGAAAATTATTCTGTTGTGTTCGAAGATTGAACAATTTTGTTGAAAATTTATCTTTTTGGTTTTAGAAATTCGTCTCTTTTGTCAGAAATTTATTTTTTTTCTTTAAAAAATTTATCTATTTAGTTGAAAATTCCACTGTTACGTTAAAAATTAAAATTTTTCTGGTTAAAATATCAACTATTACAATTTTCATTCCTGATTCGTCTTTGTTGGTTGAAGATTCAACTTTTTCGTTGGAATTTCGTCATTTTAGTTCGAAAAGTTATCTCTTTTTTCAGAAATTTCATCATTTTTTTTCGGTTTTCGGCAATTTTTCGGTTGATTATTAATCTGTTTTCGTTGAGCATTTTGTTAAAAATTTCATCTTCTTTGGTTAAAAGTGAAATTGTCTGGCAGAGAATTCATCTTTTATTAAAACAACTTTAATAATTTTGTTGAAAACTCAACAATTCTGTTAGAAAGTCATACTTTTTGGTGAAAAATTTGTCTTTTTGGGCCGCAAATTCAACAATTTTGATATAAAATTCTAGTATTTGATCAAAAATTAATTTATTTTTTGTCAAAAATTCGTATCTTCGTGTTCAAAATTCAACTGTTTTGCACAAAATTCGTGTTTGTGACTTGAAAATGTAACTGCCTTGTTGAAAATTAACCTGTTTTGTTTGAGGATTTAACTATTTCGTTTAAAATGCAACTACCTGGTTTTGATTATTCCAGTTAGGTTGAAAATTTATTGTTTTTAGTTGAAAATTGAACTATTTGGTTAAAAATTCATCTTTTCTGTTAAAAATGCAATGTTTTCGATTGAAACATCAAGAATTTAAAGCGTTTTGAATTTAATTTAATTCAGTAACCACATTTATTTGATTTAAAAATGTTTTTTCTGTCTTCTTATAAATGGTGGAGGGATCGGGGGTCGGCATAGAGATGGTGTGTATTCCGAAATTTGAAATATTTTAAACCCTTTTTTAAACAAAATTAGCAAACAAATCGTTTTAAAAAGATTTGAAATTGGTGTCATCAAAAGGAGCCCTTTCAAAGCATATTGTTTTCTGATTTTTTGAATTTCTGTTTATTATTCTAGAGAAATTAATCAAAATTTTGTAAAGAAGGGGAAAATAGTGTAAAATTTCTCGATTTTAGGTATTTTAGAGAATTTTTAAAATTTAAGGGGGGAAATAGTGAAAGAGGGGATTTGGTAAAAAAGGGAACGGACTGTGATCCGAGAAATGTAACCTTCAATCACACACATAGCACACTTTCCGAAAAAAACTGGTTTTTTCTTGGGACTTGGTCCAAGTGGCCAGAAAAAGAGCCTAGGTATAGACTTAAGTTCTGACCTGTGTAAAAACATAGGTCTGATTCATATTTTCTGTGAATCATTTCTCTTATGAGAAGAAGTCGGACATGATGCGCTGCACAGCGGCTTACTTCGGAGCAGAGAGCATTAGTTCCGAACTTAGCCACTGTGTAGCGCATTAGGCCCGACTTCTTCTCGCAAGAGAAATGAATCCAAAATAGACTTTAATATTACTTAATATTTCAGATTTTTTTGAATTCTCAATAGCTGTACTTCTTAACATAACTTTATGTCATTCTTACGTAATTTTTAAAAATTATTAATTTTTTACTCGGTTCATCAATTAATCCTATTTTTGTTGAAAATACTACATTTTTCGTCGATTTTACGCATGTATGACCGTAAGTCTTTTAGGTATAACGAGAGACTGTGGATATTTCACTCCGACTAAACTAATATTTCTTATTTAACAACAAAATCTAAATTTTTTTGTCTAACTTTTCAGTGATACCATTTCTTTGAGGAGTTTCAAACTTATCCAAATAGGTCATAAATCAAGGGAATAACTAACTAGAAATAATTTCAAGTGGGTAAGAGTAAGAAATTTTTTGAATGTCATAATTACGTAAACTAATGAACAAAACAATTAGTTAATAGTAGATGTTGTTTAGCAATTATATAAACAATTCTGATAGCAAAATGCACATTTTGATTATTTTCTCATGAATGGGCTCAATTTTGCAGAATCGAGTCAAAATGTCTTGTCAAAGACACGACACCTTGCTGTCATATTTTACATAACGATAAGATCTGTTAACTATGTAAACAATTTTCATAAACAAATGCACATTTTGACCACTATTTCCTGAGTACGCTTTATTTCTTTGCAGAGTCAAAAAGTAGTCAAAATGTGCATTCGTTTACAAAATTGTTCATGTAATTAACAGTTTTTGTCATTATAAAAAATATGATAGCAAGAAGTCTTTGGCAGGACATTTTCAGTTGATGTTACAAAAAAGTTAAGCCTATTCATAGAAAAATTGTTTTAATGTACAATTGCTTTAAAAACTTGCCTATATAAATAACAATGTTTGTCATTATGGAAAATATAACAGCAAGGAGTCTTCGGCAAGACATTTTGAGTCAATTCCGGAAAAAATTAAGCCTATTTATTAAAAATAGCCGAGATGTAAATTTGTTTATAAAAATTGTTTATATAATTAAAATTTTGTATCATTATGGAAAACAAAACGTCAAGGGGTCGTTGGCGACACCATTCGAGTTGATACCGCGAAAAAAATTAAGCTTATTCATCGAAAAGTAGTTAAAATGTGATTTGTTTATAAAAATTGTTCATATAATTACCAATTTCTATCACTATGAAAACTATGACAGCAAGGAGATTTTGGCAAGTTATTTTGAGTTAATTTCGCAAAAAAATAAAACCTTATTCATAAAAAAATGGTTAAGATGTGCATTTCTTTAAAATAATTGGTAAACATCAGATATTCTTAACTGACTGTAAGCACACATTAATATATGTCATATTTCATACAAAAGCTATAGATTTCGAATAGCTTATCATTGCGAATCACAAAAAATACGCTTTTGTTCATTAGTTTGCTTATAATATTAAAAACAATTTTTCTACTTTTACCCACTGAACATTATTTTTAGTTAGTAATTACATCAATTTATGACCTGCTGTAATGAATTCGAAAGTCTTAAAAGAAATGGTGTCACTAAAAAGTTAAACAAAAAAAAGTTCAGACTTCGTCGTTAAATAACAAACTTTGGTTTAGCTGGAGTGAAATATCCGCAATCACTTGTGATACCTGGAAGACTTATGGTCATTTCTGAAAAAAAAAACATTAAAATCCGTTAAGAATTGTACTGTCGGTCAATTTTTGTCCAAAAAGGTGCTTTTTTCCCACTGTGCGGCGGCTTGGACTAAGTCCCAAGAAAAGACAGGATTTTTCCGTAAAGTGTGCTATGTGGGTCAGCTTCTCAACAATACAAAAGAAAAAGGTAGAACCTTTTAAACTGAGAGTAAAGAATTATTTCCCTCTTTTGGTTTCATCCAATTCTAAATTCAATTATAAGTATAACAAGTTTTAAAGATCTTTGGTTTCTTTCAGAAGCGATACAAGGACTGAAATCTTTACTTTACTTTGAGAACAAACAATTCAACTTTTGAATTAAATTCAATCTACGAAGCTTTGCAGTTTGGTATTCTCGATGTTTGAAGGGTAGAATACGAGGTGCGGCTATCCAGCAGCCGGAGAGAGGTCTTTCATGAGCCCCCAACTCCTTAAATTCTTTAAACAAATCGAAAAGTTGAGCACGAGATAGACACTTATCACCATTAACTTCCTTTAACAAATTATACGCTTCTGTAGTAGATTTTCCAAGTTTCACAAGAAACTTCATGTTGACGGTCTGTTCTACTTTCACACACAACATAATTCCGACAGAGCTCAGGTAGACGGTCAACTTTGAACAAAGGTTACTGTCATACTGAAGATCGTACAACCTTAAAATTTTGAGGGAAGGGGGAAAGAGCACGGATCAATTTTAGACCTTGCTTGTTGTTGCCGTGGCCCCAAGCAAGCTGCAAATAATCAGTTCGGTTATTTAAGGATGCACACTAGTTATCTCTAACCTAAATAGATTTTGATAAAAGTTTTAATAATCAATCTCACTGACATATCAAAGGTACCTGTAAAATTTGAGATCGATCTTGATGCCCGTTTACGAATTATTGAGTTTTAAAGTTTGGATTATTTAACATGGGACAATGACATTCAACATGAGAAAGGGATATCTCTGTACTGATAATCGAGATGTTTAAGTGACCAAAGAAAATACATTTCTTATTCTTTTGGAAAATACTTTCTTTATATATTCAAGAAAATCCTCTCAAAATTTTAAATCAATCTCGAACCCCGTTTTTGAGAAATTAACAAAAAACGGAGAGAAATTTTAATATCTTATGTTTGAGTTGAGAAATGTGGCAACACCGCAAGATTTGTTCTGGTTTTCGCTCATGTTTTCAAAAAGTCGAAGAATTAAGTGTCGGGATGTTCAAACAAGGAAACACTTTATTCATATGGGTACATCCTGATCCATTGTGCAGAACTTCTAGAAATAAGAAAAGCACTACAATATTGAAAGTATTTACCACCACGGCATAACAATAACATATATTCAATTTAGAACTTTTAAGCAGTCAACGTATTAGGAAAAGTGAGGTTATAAAATTAACTTTTAGAATATATAAAGATAGCGAACTGATACATATCTAGTGCTGCTTTCGTATTTACATTAAATACATGCTTAGATCCCTTCGTATCATTTTTGTGCTGCTCACTTGTTTCTACTATGTTTAGTAGTAAACAATTGTGACATCTCACTTTCAAAGTTAGGGCTAGATCACGTTGAGTTTCGTGTTCTATATTTTCAAGACTTAGAACTTGTTTGTAGTCGAGAGCACGACACCATAATTCTATACCAAGAAGACTCAGTTTAACTATACGTCGTCCTTCACAGATTTTGTTCTCTTGGAGATCAATTTCGGCAATTGATTTTCCTTCTTCTCTCTCCAATTTCATAATAGCATGGAGTGCATTCCTTTCCTCTGTAGTTTTTTCAATTTCGTTCGATGCTTGTACACTTTTTCTGACACTATTTCATTTGCCCAGCGATACATTTTCTTACATTTAGGCATCTTATTAATTAATTGACAAGAGCAAACCACGAAAGCGATGAAACAAAAACACAACCTCAAAATGTCACGATGACAGCTTCAGGGAGCTCAGTGCTACCAACTTGCGAAAACGGAACACTCGAAATCACGCGGTGTTGCCGCACTTACTCATTGAAAATTTTATATTTCTAATTGAAAATATTGAAATTTTTCAACAATCTCGAGCTGAAATTATTATTAATATAGAAGCAAAATGTGTATTACTTCCATTCTTTAAGCTTCTTATATATGTGGCATGGATATATTATTATCGTATGAAATAGAATTTTCGTTTTTCTTAAATGAATTAACAGTCAAAAGTTCTTCTTGGAATATCCTAAATTAATTAATTTTAGCAATAATACTAACTTATACGACTAAAACTCAGTTCCATTAATAATATTTGTGTTCTCTGCATAATACTCATCTTTAAACATCAACCTAAATACCATACAAAGCTCAATATCGTTACTCTGCAAAATTAACTAATTTTTGACATCAATGTACCCAGTGTACATCCTTAAAAGCCATACCTCGTATACTACATATGTTTGAGCAATTTCTTTCTGTTTGCTTGCAGAAATACGAGGTGGAGTTTCTCCTGCAGCAGCAGTGGTATGATCCACGATTGCGTTACAGTAACAGATCACGTTACGAATTTCTGAACGCAATCCACCACCACAACGACATTTGGCTCCCAGACACGTACTTCATCATGCACGGAGACTTCAAGGATCCCCTCATACCGGTCCACTTTGCCCTGCGAATCTATCGCAATGGCACCGTCAACTATCTGATGCGGTACCAACCAGATTTAATATATAAACTGATTATTCAATCTTTCTTTGTATTTCAAAAACTCTTTTTATTGTTGAATTAAATATGAATCAAGTTCAACTCTACATTGAGTATTCAGGGTGCGGCTGAACCAACTTTAACTGAAAGGTTATTGTACATGGGATTTTTTTGATGATTATAGTTCGCTGACATCTAACGAACATCTTAAGACCAGAAACGAAAAATTCGCCGGGGCGCATTTTTGAAAAAGTCGATTCTTGCAACAAAAAAATTGCAACAACAAGATATTTTGACAATAAAATTAGATGAAAAACGCTAAAATTTTTATAAAATTATGTACAATCAGAAGATAACAGGCATTTACCAACCGGCCCGGTAAAAGTCTCGCAGACCAGCTCACACAGTGTCAAAAAGCACTATTTTGGACGAGAATCGCTTCACAGTTCAATTTGCAACGGATTTGGATGAATTTTTTTTCAAATGACCGTAAGGCTTTTACCAGGTGTAACGTGTGATATCTCATGAACATTTAAAGACTAAAAACAAAAAATTCACTGCTGCGCTTTTTTTGAAAAAGTTCATTTGTGCAACAAAAAAAAATGCAAAAACAAGATATTTCGACAATAAAATTAGATGAATAGCGCCTAAATTTTTATAAAATTATATACATTCAGAAGCGAATGGGCATTTACATTCACATACATTACATTTACATTTACATTCATTTGGATTATTTTCTTTTTGAAATGACCGCAAGGCCTCCGTGTATAACGTGTAACTGCTAATTTTTTACTTTTCTCAAAGCAACATTTTTTGTTCATTAAGAAATGAAATTTGTTTTCCTTATAACTTCTCAAGTGTGCCAATTTGTTTTGCAGAATAAACTAAAAATGTCTTCCCAATGATTCCTTGTTAAAATTTATTGTAATTTGATCAAATTCTCATTTATTCAAACAATTCTCATAAGTAAATGCCCATGTTCAAAATTATTTTATGAATAGACTCAATTTCTTTACGAAATTCACTAAGAATGTCTTGCCAGTGACTTCTTGCTGTCATATTTTTCAAATTAACAATAACTGCAAATTATTTGAACAATTCCTATAAACAAATGCACATTTCGATTTTTTTTCCATGAATGATGTTATTTTTTCTAAGTAATCAACTAAAAATATTTTACACTTCTCATAAACAAATACCTGTTTTTTATCTCATTTCATGAATAGACTTAATTTATTTTACGGAATCGACTAAAAATGTCCTGCCAGTGACTTCTTGTTGTCATATTTTTCCAATTGACAGCAAATGTTAATTATTTAAGCAATTCTTATAAGCAAATACCCATTTTTATTTTTATTCCATGAATAGGCTGAATTTCTTTTACGGAATCGACGTAAAATGCCTTTACAGTGACTTCTTTCTGTCATATTGTTTTTATTAATAATAATTTTCGATTATTCGAACAATTTATTTAAACAAATGCACATTTTGATTTTTCCCGTGAAAAACATTTTTAGTTGATTCCTTAAAAGAAATGAGACCATTCATGGAAAAAAAATCGAATGTGCATTTGTTATTGAAATTGTTTCGATAATTAACAGTTAATGTGAATTTGAAAAATATAAGAGAAAGAAGTCACTGGCAAGTCATTCTTAGTTGACTCCGTGAAAAAAATAAGTCAATTCATGGAAGAATTTCAAACATGGGCATTTATTTATAAATATTGTTTGGATAAATGAACAATCTTATCAAATAACAAAATATGACAACATGAAATCATTGAAAAGACATTTTCAGTTTACGCTGTGAAAAAAATTGAGCCCACTCATCTGGATATTGTCAAACTATGTATTTGTTTACGAAAATTGTTTAAATAATAACGAAAGTACAACTATTTTGAACTAATAGTAATAAAACATTAATTCCTGTCATATTCTATGCAAAAACTACGAACTTCAACAACTTATTATTCCAAATTACGAACAAATGACACTTGTTCTTCAATTTGTTTATAACATGATGAACATTTTTCCTTCACTTTAACACATAATAAATTATTTCTGCATAGATCTTACACTGATTTAAGGCCTATTTTATTGAATTTGAAAACTTTTTAAGCAGTGGCACTTCTGAAAAGTTATTAAAAAGAAACAAATTTCATTTGTTATTGAAAAAAAATGTTGCTTTTGAAAAAATAAAAATTTGCCACACAAAAATTAGTTGAAGGATTTTTCACTATTTCAAAGATTTCAAGGAGTCTTAAAAGATTTAGAAAATTGTTATGGGCTTGCAGAGAATTTCCTAAGCTTTCAAAATGTTTTGAAGGATTTCATGAAATTTAAATGGTGTTAGGGTATTTTTCATGATTCCAAAGAATTTCAGAGATTTCAAAGCATTTTTATGGGATTGAAAAAAATTTTCAAGGGATTCCAGAAGATATGGAAACTTTCTAACCTTTTTATAATTTTTCCATACATCTCAAAGATTTCCACAAGCGTTAAGGGACTTCGGAGTATTTCAAAGATTTGATGAAATTTCAAAATATTTCAGGAAATTCCACAGAATTTCGAAAATTCCAGGCGGTTCCAAAGATATCTCATGAATTTCGGAAGATATGAAAGGATTTCATAAGATTTATAAAATTTTAAGATATTTTAGAAAATTCTAAGGGGTTTCATAAAATTTCCGAGGATTCAAATAATTCTGAGGATTTTTGAAGGAACTTAATAAAGTATTTCAATGAATTTCCCAGGATTTCAATGGATTTCATAAGACTTAAAATATTTTAAGGATTATCTCCAGACTTCATGTAATTTCGCAGGTTTTCAAGAGATTTTACAAAATTTCCTAAGATTTCAATAATTTTGAGGGCTTTTAAACGTTTTCAATAACGTAATTTAATGTACTTCCCAGGATTTCAAAGGATTTCATGAGACTTGATATATGTAAATGGATTTCAATAAAATCATTCACAAGAATTGAGGGACTTCAAATGATTCCAATGATTTGAAGAGATTTTCAAATATTTCGAAGTATTTCCAAAGATTCTAAAGAATTTTAAATATCTTAGGATATTTTAACATTCCAAGAAATTTTCAATACATTTTAAAAGTTTGAAGGGATTTTCAAGAGATCGTAAAAAATGTCAAGAAATTTCGAAAGACTTTATTGATTATCAGGTATTAAAGAAAGTCTTACAGTTTTGAAGAATTTCATAGAATTCGGAAAGATTCGAAAGGATTTTATAACACCTATAAGATTTTAGGATATCTTAAGAGATTTTGAGGAATTTTCAAGATATTGTAAAAAATGTCAAGAAGTTTCCAAAAATTTGATTAAATTACAGGCGTTAAGAAAATTGTATATAGTTTTGAAGAATTTTCTAGAATTTCGGGAGATTTAGAAGGATTTTAGAGCATCTACAAGATTTTAGGATATTTAAAAAAAATTCCAAGAAGTTCTCGATAGATTTTGAGGGATTTCAAAGGGTTTGAAAGATTAAATGGTATTTGAAAAGATTTCATTCAATTTCAAAGAGATTTTAAAAAATTTCAAGAAATTTCCGATGATTTGATCTATTTTTAGGTATTAGAAAAAATTCTTATATTTTTTAAAAATTCCCTACAATTTTGGAAGTTTTGGAAGAATTTTCAGATGCTTACTGAAATAGACATTTACAATTGAGCGAAAATCCTTGAGGACTCTGAAGAGAAACAAACAATAACTGCGTCAGATATTTTGCACGTGAAACATGAATTTTTTCCGACAACTTTTTGCAAGAATTTCCACTGAATCCTGAGCCAACATGAGTTACTTCCATTCTACATTGCAAGACCTTGTCCATTCCAAATTTTCTCCATTAAATTCTATAATAAGCAAAAAGGTGTCGGTATACCATTTTGTTAATTAAATTTAAGAAGTGAAAATTATAATTTTCCAAAACATTTAAGCGCAATTTTTCGCGTTTTATTAACAAAATTTCTTGATTTTGCAATTTTTTTTTTTAAATCGACTTTTTCGAAAAGGCGCGCCTGCAATTTTTTGGTCCTAAACTAATCGCAATGTGTCAGGGAACTCTAATCGATGAAAAAAATCCCATGTACAAAGATCTTTCAATTAAATTTGGTTCAGCCGCACCATGTATTATTTACAACAAATTAAAAACCGTTCATAAGTTCTACAGAAAATTCAAAAAATAGTCATTAGTACTTGTGAAGAAGATTTTTTTATTGGCATTAGGGTCCAGAATTTTAATTTTTAATACATTTTTGTAATTCTTATAAGTATCAAGCTTTTCAAATAATACGAAACCTAACACGTTTTGTCCTAGACTGACTCACTGGACTTGTCAGCAAGGCATTGTGAATCAGCCCTGCCTTATACGCTTCAGAATTTAATTGACGTGGAGACCATTATATTCTAAATTTTCAACTCATTCTCAATTTTTGTAAGTTTTAAATTAATATGACATGAGATATTTTGGCCACGGATAGGGGCTGAAATTTAATTTTAATGGCATAAATTTTATGTTAAATTTCTAGTATTAACCAAAATTTTTAATCAGGTGACACAGAACATATTAGGTGGTCCGGCCACGGATAGGGGTCGAAACATAATGAAAATATTCGAACATTTATCCTATCTCTCTCCTGGGGCTTAGTATTGTTAGTAACACAAAACTTCGAAATTTTCAAGAGAGGACAGGTTTGTAAATCCCAAATCCGAGCAAGAACAATGTTGATTCCTTCTTATAACAATAAAGCTTTATTTGTTGCACCTGAATCGAGAGTAAAATATAAAATAATATTAAGCCTTTTATGAATTTCATTTCATCAGTCCGTGGTCAAAGGAATGAAAGTTCGTCTTCCCTTCAAGAATTTAATCTCCAAAAATTGTTCAACCGGTTTTCAAACGCGGGAAAAGTAAACAAACGGGGGAATTTGGTAAACACGTATTGCCGGGTCTATATCAAGTCACACGTGGCATGTCTCCCATTCGGCAAGTCTTCCTGCGGCATATCTACCGAGCAGATTGACAACCTTGCGGAAGCCTCCCGAACACAATTTCCACATCTACGGCAAGTTTTCCCAGATGCAAGTCTCTCCATTGAATCCCTCCCCAAAAAAAATTTTAAGTCTTCCTCCAAAGTGGCAGAAGTGCGGCAAATCTCCCGGACTCAATTGCCACATCTGCGGGAGACATGCAGCTGCGGAGACAAACCGCAGGTGTGACGATTGGGTTCAAAAGGCTTGCCGCAAAATTGGTAATCTGCTGGGAAGAGATGCCGCAAGGGAGACATGCCACAAGGAGACTTGCCGAATGGGAGACATTCCGCCAGGAAAAATTACCGCGATGATGACATGCAGCAAGGGTGGCATGCCGCAGGGGAGACTCGCCACAGAGGAGACATGACTCAAAGGAGACTCGCCGCAGGGGAGACATGACTCAAGGGAGACATGACGCATGTGACTTGAAATGAACTCCGTATTGCCTAGGTACAAGAGAAAAAGAGCTCGAGTGCAGATGCTTGATTTTGGCATTTATGACCCTGTCCTTTCTTAAAAATTTTTGAAGTTTCGTGTTACTAAAAATGTTGAACCCTAGGACACTCGTACAACTTGCCAGTTCTTTCCCCGATTTCAGGTCCGATGATTCTGTTTCGAAGTAGAAAGTTAGTCGTTTTACAAAAACATTCAGAAATTCTTTTTTGTCTCAATTATCAAAATTTTGTGGGTGCGGCTATATGTCTTAATTAAATATTATTATAATTAATACAATTTCTTAGTGACGTGGTAATCCGAAACACTCCTTCTCCCATTGCAGCGAATCACGTAACACAGAGTGATGAAGGAAAAAAGGAGAGGGAAAGAGATAGAATGAGTCTTCAAATATTTTTATTATGTTTTGGCCCCTATCCGTGGTCAGAAAGCCTATGTTCTATGTAATCTAACTAAAAATTATGTTTGTACTAAAAATTTGACATGAAATTTATGTTGTTTAATTCAAATTTCAGCTCTCATCCGTGCTCAGAATGTCTTGTATAATTTTAATGTAAAACTTACAAAAATTGCAAATTAATTGAAAATTTAGAACATAATGGATTCTAGGTCAGTTGAATTCTAAAGTGTATAAGGCTGATTTACAATGCCTTACTGACGAGTCCAGTAAGTCAAGCTAGGACGGAACGTGTCAGATTTCATATTTTTTAAGAAGCTTGACACTTATAACAATTTAAAAAAATCATTTTGAAAAAATATAAAATAAAATAAAAATTCTAGACCCTTATGCTAATAGAAAAAATCTTCTTTACAATTTTATACTTTGGGTCAGTTAAAATTGATATCTTTTGAAAAACCAGAAAAGATATCATTTAATATGGCAGTTAGTATTCTGGATAAAAATATCTATTGCACATTCAAGTAGGCAGTAGACAGAAAAAGTTCTGGTCAGCCAACAACTGGAAGTGGTAGATTCACTGAACTGAGCGAGCTGAATCAATATTCGCTCCTAGCTTACAAAACCACATTGATTTTGTCTACCAAATATTGCGCTTCTATTGCACCCGGAAATCGTATCATCAAGTCAAATGTGGAAAATTGCACATTTGCCACAAAAAAAAACCACAAGAGAAAATCGATTTTGAATTCTCAGTGACTGTGATGCTAAACAAAATCTTTATTTAGGGAACGTCCATTAATTACGTAAGGATGATTTTCGAATTTTTGATCCCTGCCCTTCCCTCCCTATTGTAAGGATTCGTAAGATTTTCGTGACCCCTCCTCCCTTTTACGTAAGATTTTATATTTTCATTCAATACTTCAACAATATATACATTATTTCCACTGTAAACGAAAGTACAAAATATTTCAAGGGATTTTTATGTTTTTTTAAGGACTACAAAGTATTTTAAAGAATAACAAAATTTCAAAGAAACTAAACGAGATTTCCATAGTATTTTGGGGAAATCATGAGATCTCAAGGAATTTACACAAAATATTTCGAAGGATGACGAAAGTTTTAGGGTATTTCGTACAATTCAAAAGGATTACTACTTACGAGTGGTTTCACAGATTTAAAGTGATTTCAAAACATTTCAAACAATTCAAGATTTCACCTAGTACAATTTCAGAGAGAATCTCAATTTTGGGGGGATTTCACAAAATTTTAAGGGACTTCAAGGAGTTTAATCAGATTTCATGAGATTTTACGGGATGTCCAGATATATCGAAGAATTTTGATGGATTTTTGGAGATTTTAAGAGATTTGAAGGAATTAATAACGACTTCTGTGGATTACAACGGCTTTTGAAGAATTTTCGAGAGATTTTTAGAAATTTCGAAATATTTTAAGGGAAGTCACGGCTTTCCAAAGGATTATAAAGGATTTCAAGAGATTCTGAAATAATTTTAAGATTTTTTGAGGATTTCAGGGGATTTTAATTGGACTTCCAAGATTTGAAAGAATTTGAAGGCATTTTATAAGATTTCAGAAGATTAGATAAGATAGATAAGATTAGATAAGATTAGATAGATAAGATTTCGATGGATTTTAAAGTATTTTAATGGGTTTCAAGAGATTTAAGGTGGTTTCGATGATTTCGAAAGATTTTATGAGATTTCAAAGGATTTCAAAGTATATCCACAGATTTTAGAGGATTTCGTAGGATTTCGAAAGATTTAGCGGAATCTCAAAAAATTTTAAGGGATTTCAAGGGATTTCCAAGGAGCTCAATTCATCAAAAGAGTTTCAAGAGATTATGTACATCAAGGATGGAAGTCAAGTATTTTAAGGAATTTTCACATGATTTAAAATTTGTTAAGGAATTTACCAATTTTTCAAACAAATTACCAGGATTGCGAAAAGTGTACACCAGATTTCAAGAATGTTAACTCCTTGACTCTATATTTATTGGACGTATGTAGTATGAACTATTACATAATGAATAAGAAATAAAACAAATAATGATATAATGTGTACAATACTGCCGTGCAAAATATGAAAGCGATAACTACATTTCGGATTTTTTGCCTGATTTGCAAGTGTTTTTCATTTGAATTTATTACAACAATTGTAAGTTGGGAGCCAAATCCGAAGTTTAGGTATCGCTTTCTTGTTTTGCACGACATAATAGTTTTAACGGCCAAAATTGGTTTCATTCAGCGTATTAAAAAGAAATAATTAGAAATAGGAAACTTACGTAATAAATGCTTTGACCTCCTCCCCCCTTCCCGAATGAGGATTCGTAAGATTTTCGAGACACTCTCCCCCGCCCTCCAAAGAAAGCCTGACGTTATTAATGGATGCTCCCTCAACGATGTTCATGATGCAAAACTGATCGTAGGAGGCAGCACCGAACCGAATTCTAGAACCTCTGTCAATGAGATACGAATTTAAATAAGAGATATTTTGAGAACAAGTATAAAGTACCATTTATAGCTTGGAAACATCACAAAACACATTTTTGAAACTTGTTTATAAATATTCATCATGTAGTATGCGTGAAAAGTTCATAAATCCTCTTCTGGCTGCCAATTGCAAAGTGAGGTTAGGTTTATCATATTTTACCATATAACACTACGGTATCGCTAATTTGACAATTATATTTCAGGCGGCATCTCATCCTATCCTGCCAGGGTCGACTCAACATTTTCCCTTTCGATGACCCCTTATGTTCATTCGCTATCGAGAGCAGTGAGTATTCAATTCAATTAAAAAAAATCCGAAAAGAGTTTGAACAAAGGTCATACGTGAAAGGTCATGGGTCAGGACTCGAAGCTTAGAAACTAAATTTCGAAGGTCAAAGGTCAAAAATAAAATGTGGGATCAGGGGAAAGGGAGAGGAACTCGAAGGTCAAACGTCAAAAGTTATGTGTGAAATAGGAGGGGTCATAGGTTACAGGTAAAATGTTACAGGCCAAATTTCAGGAGTCAGAGTTCGGAAATTAGGGGTAAAATGTCAAAGGTCAAAAGTTAGGGGTCAAGTGGCAGAAGTTAAGAGTTAGTGATGAATAGTGTGGGATCAAGGGAAAGTGAGAGGACATCAAAAGTCACAAGTCAAATGTTAAACAGGAGGGCTCATCGGTCAGGGGTAAAATGTTGGAGGCCAAATTTTAGGGCTAAGGATTGAAAGGTCAGGGGCAAGATGTCAGAGGTCGAAAGTAAGAGGTCAAGTGGCAGAGGTGAAGGGTTAGTGATGAATGTTGAGGGGTCAGAGAAAAAGGGGGGAAGATCAAATGTCAGAACTTATATATGAAATAGGAGAGGGTCATAGGTCAGGGGTAAAATGTTGGAGGCCAAATTTCAGAAGGTAGGGTTCAAAGGTTAGGGGCAAAACGTCGGAAGTCAAAAGTGAGGGGGTCAAGTAGCAGAGGCAAAAGGCTAGTGATGAATGGTGAGAGGGGTCAGAGGAAAGTGGGAGGAGATCAAAGGTCAAAAGTCAAATATGAAATATGAGGGGACATAGAAAAGGGGTCAAATTTTAGAGGTTAGATGTCGGAGGTTAGGGTTCAAAGCCTACGAAACCCTGCAAATATTATTAAAGCAATAATATTGTCTACAGTGCTTTTACCTTCCCGGAATCCTGCTTGGTTTTCTAGTAATATCCCCCTACATTCTAACTCCTTCTTTAGTCTTTCCGCCAATACCTTTGCATACACTTCATAGGTCGTATTCAAATGTATAATTCCCCTGTAATTTTCTACTTTCTCTTTTTCTCCCTTTCTATATGTTAATATCATCAAGCCCTCTCTTTTCTTCCGGGAACCCTTCCCCTTCCCGAACTCCTTTGACTACCTCTTCTCATTTTGTTCCTGGCTTCCCCACTACTATTAGTCCACGCTTCATTGCTCAGCCAATCGCTTCCTCCTGCTTTCCCTTTCTTTAACTCTTTGATTCGTGCCTCTATGTCTTCTTCCTCTGGATCTATCTCCCTTCCATCCCTCTCTATTATCCTTCTCTGACAGTTTTTATTCTCCTTTTATCCCCGGGCTCATTGAATTGTTCAAAAAATCCATCACGCGAATTATTTTGTTTACTACGGAAATTTCTCGACATTTCCGCAAGTGAGATCCCTAACAATTATTTCAGAATAGTTTCATTTTGGTCGTGATTTTTTGTTATTGTAACAAAAGCAGTTCTTACAGGGTTGACCCTCCTGGAATATTCGTCTTGCAACCCTGTATTATAATTTCTTAACTCTTAACTTTTTCCTAAGTGCTAAATAAATAAGTGCTAAATAACTTTCCATTACGACCAGTAATATCAAGAGTAGGAACTCCAGCCAGAAAAACTATGAGAATTGCTCAGTAATATCATTAAAAAATCAATCACAATTTCCAAATTACACTTGAGGAAGTAAAGGATGCCACTGAAAAAAGATGGGATAACGTCAGAAATCACACCACCATTCTATACAAACTATTTAATGAAGCAATAAATTTTGTTTTTCACTCCACTTATTTTTCATTTGACGGCAAATTTTATACAAAAAATTTGGGACACCAATAGGTTTCGTTCTCCCACCTACTTTAGCTGAAATTGTCATAGAAGATTTAGAGAATCAAGTAAAAAAAACGGAAAATCTTTTTCATGGGGATTCAGAAAGAATCGGGTTTGATGTCTTTTATATGCTAGATATGTAGACCACTCTATATTATGTGTAACGCTTTTAATAGTGTACACCCAAGGTTACAATTCTCTTTAGAAATTGGAAAAGATAGAAGAATTAATTTTCTAGACCGAATAATAATGAAAACCGATGAAGGTAAAATCATAATTGATTGGTACAGAAAACCGACCCTTACAGGACGTACACTGAGTTTTCTCTCATATCAACCAGCACTGAACAAAATTGGGGTTACAAAAAACATGGTAGACAGAGCTGTACAATTGTCAAATGAAACATTTCATTAAAAAAATCTTGAAACGGGCAAACAGATTTTTTTTAAATCACTATCCATCCTCTTTCATTAACAAACATATAAAAAACAGAATTTATCAGATGAAAAGGAAAGATAACAACCTAAACAACAAAGAAACAAGAGAATTTGATAGATTTAACACAGTTTGTCGCCCGCCAGCGGGTCGGCAATTCCTACTTAAAGGTTTTTCCCTTCTGTGCCTCTTCGATCTACAACAAACGCACTCGACTGTATACTCGTATTGTAGGCTTAAGTTAATTCCTATATAATTATGTATTTAATCCATATTTTTGTTGAATGAAGGAAATAGGTCGATTGCGTGTGCGACTCGACAGGCAAAGTTCGAGCGATATTCCTCGCTCGAGACACGATCTCCGCTAATCAGGCTGGGGTCCTCGTCACCCAAGCCTAATTGGCGCGGGCGTGCCTTTCTATTAGCCAATCGGCGGCTATCCCCTTTACTGTGACTCTCGCTACCTCGGACCCCACGCGGATTGGCTCGTTCGACTCAGCGCAGCGAACAACCGCCGGTCGTCCCCTCCATGTCGTACCAGGCTGGCGCGCGCCGCTCAGCGGATATTGCATAAATATGGGTGATTTCACGCCACTCGAAACACTTTTGAATCATCGGACAACGGACGCGCAACGTCCGCTTTACTGCCTTTCTGCAAGCCGTAAGCCTTCCTTGCATCGACGCTGCGGTATGACATAGCAGCCACATACTGCCACGAACGACGTGGTAGACCCCCATATCCCACGGATAGCTGGACACACCTTCCCGCTAGACCGGCCACTCTCAAGGAAGAGAGTTACACCATTCAACGAGCTACGGTACGGACATTATTGGAGAATTTTTCCCCCGTCAATCAACCGCCCGTACATCGACCTGCTGAATTCTATCGCAATCAAATAAAATCGTATTTATTTATTGAAAACCCCATTCCCTCTCCTCCTCTAGCAATAATAAGATATTTTAGGTGTAAGACATCAAACACGTTCTACGCGACGCAGGATAATTGACTCTTATTTAATTTTAACTAACTTCTATCTTTCTTAATTCTTTCAGCCACACATACTACACCATACCGGGGACCGGTAGGTCGCATGCACACACATACATAACACTGGGGACCGGTAGGTCTTCTCTTGGAGACCACAGGGTCTCTTACACACACACATACATAAGACTGGGGACCGGTGGGTCACCTCTGGAGGACCACAGGGTCGCATTCACACCCACGCATACACAACGACGGGGACCGGTAGGTCGCCTTTGGGAGACCGCGCCGTCACTCTCCTACTTACGACTTGACTCTTATTTTTACAACTTATTGTTCTATCCTTCTTAATTCTTTCAGCCACACACACATGCGCAACACCGGGGACCAGTAGGTTGCCTTTTGGGGACCACAGGGTCGCTGACACACACCCATACATAACACTTGGGATCGGAAGGTCGCCCCAAGGGGACCTGTGCGTCGCCAGTACAAATCATCACCCTCAGAAACATACATTAGCCCCAGCCCCCATTTCTGCACCTATTCATATTTTCTACTCATACCGGTTCTTCTCAGGACAAAAAAAAACATCAGCCCTTCTCAGGGCCTCCCACATATATTGCGAGGAATTCATGACTTTTTGCGTCCTGCAATGAATCACCTGGACCTGAACCATCCCACGTTTTCCTCGTACCGAAATTGTATGTCCTCTGTCTCCCTACCGTCTTCTCCCATTAAGGGTACAACCCCTGGGTATCTCAACAATCCACCCCCAAAACCTGGGTACCCAAGTTTGGACAACAATTTTCTGGCGCCCAACGTGGGGCAACTCATCCTTTTAGGTTGTCGCTGGATAGTGGCACTTGCCCAGCTACGCTCACAGCCGGAAAATCCCCTTTCCCTGCCGGAATGCCCACTCGTATCCAGACTCCCGAATTCTTTGAAGTCGCGTCATCCCTAGGGGACCCCATCCACTTCCGGGAGTGGAAACCAACACCCGGTGGCGCTCGACCACTTCATCCCCAGACGAGTGTCTATATCCGATCTCACTCGTTGGGAAACTTCATCGCTTGGCAACCATTTTCCCCGGCGTAGATCCACATCCGACTTTCTGATTGAATTGACCCCGCCCTCTGGTAACCTGCGCCACCGCGTCCTCGAACAAGGACGGACGTCCAACTCATCAGACGCATCAGATCGTCCAGGTATGGATCATCAACCACCTCATAACGGTTCCAGTCTTGGTAGAAGGACCACTTCAACCCTACTAGTGCCAAACACGACGGACGTTAGGAAAAACGCCATGGAGCGTCCCTCAAACGATCCGGACTTAGTCTCAATCCCTATGAATAACCAGAGCCAATCTCCAGGCCCTAGTAAAAACCTAGAACCGGCTTCAATTCCGGGAAATAATACAAATCAAAATCCAGACCCTATCAGTGACTTGGAGTCGCTCACCATTCCTGGTCATAAGCAGAACCCGATCTGCGGAATTCAGATTCCTGCCCACAATGGAACTCATTTTTCAACCCTTAACGGTGCCCAAGCACCCACTTTCAGCGGTGTACAAGCACTCGCCCACAACGGAACTCAAGTTCCAACCTTCGACGGTGCCCAAGTAACTACATTCAGCGGTGTCCAAGTACCCGCCCACAATGAAATTCAAGTTCCAAACTTCAACAATGATCAAGCACCTACTCTCAGCAGTGTCGAAGCACCTGCCTACAACGGAACTTAAGTTCCGACCTTCAATGATGCCCAAGCACCCAGTTTCTGCGGTGTCCAAGCACCTGCCTACAACGGAACTTAAGATTCAACCTTCAACGGTGCTCAAGCACCTAATTTCAGCAGTGTCTAAGTACCTGCCCACTACGGAACTCAAGTTTCAACCTTCAACGGTGCCCAAGCACCTACTTTCAGCAGTGTCCAAGTACCTGCCCTTAACGGAGCTCAAGTTCCAACCTTCATGGTTCCCAAGAACTCACTTTCAGCAGTGTCCAAGCACCTGTCTACAAAGGTCTGGCCTTCGAATGGGATCATTTTCATGAACTCTTGATTCAGCGCTTTGACAGTGCGTCCACGTACGGCCGTTTACTGTCCACTCTTTACACACAAAAGCAGGGTGAAAAGGAACCAGTGGGCGTCTTTTTACAAAATAAGATGCTACTAAACCAACGCCTAAGGAGAAACGAACCTTAGGAGGCCCTGGTGGCCACTTTCTTAGAACTACTGCGGCCAACCATTCGTCAGGGCATACAAGTGGCCAACATACGAACCTACCACGTTCTGGTCACGTCTGCCAATAATGCCGAATTTGACGAACTCGAACTACAGAAGTATATGGGTCGCCGAAGTGATAATAGAACCGAACCACACCCTGTGATCAAACAAATTGACGCCAAGAACGCCCCGCCACGTTGCTGGTTTTGTTCAGGGCGCCACTTAAACCGGGACTGTCCCGAGAAAAACAAATTGGCCGAACAGCCTGGAAAAGGAAATTCTTCCCAGGCCGAAAACTAGAGGAAAACCAATAAACCGTCGGAGGATCCGTGCGCCCCTCTCAGTACGGCTTTCAGTACGCAGAGGAAACTGTCACGTATCCTGGTTCAGTTTGACGGCTACGAAATTCAGGCCCTCTACGATATCGCAGCTTCGGAAAATTTCATTCATGCTCGCTATTCGTCCGAAGCGTAGCTCAATAACATGAAAGTGGGAGTAGACCATGCTAACCTCGCGGCTGCTGGTGTTTCCATGAAGGTGATCAGAGAAATCGACCTGGAATACGCTTAGTGTGTGTGTGTGTGTGTGTGTGTGTGTGTGTGATAGTAGTTATCGATCGCTCATCTACTACTACTGATCTACTACGGTCAAAATAGCTACTATTCATAAAGATGAGTGGCG
>JAUMHM010000049.1:12732793-12755201 GCA_032362435.1 Melikaiella ostensackeni
ATGACAAGCATACAGATTTTTTGTTTGTGGCGTCATCTCTGTGTCAGGCCGAAGACTTTTCAGCCCATGTAGTAAAAGCCTAATCCTTTAACTCTCTCCCGGAAACGAAGGGCACCTTTAGGGGCAGGCAGAAATTCACTTCTCAATCTGATTCAGAAGAGGCTTGTTCTTCTTAAAAGTATTTGTGCTTTTTCGCCACGAGATTACAACATCTCGAAAATCCTCAAAGCGGAATGATAAACTAAAAATTAATGTCGAATTCGTTTTGTCTTTCAAGTAATAATTTTCCAGAGAATTCAAGTTGAATATTTCACGAGCATTGGGATAAAATTATAGAATATTTCACCCACAGTTCATAGTACTTATAACTGACGAGCAGAGCAGGGTCTACTCTGTAAACTAATCCAAGAACTTGAGTGCTATAAGTCGCAAACTGTCAATCATACTCTAGCTCCTTATGGGCAGACGGGAGTCTACTCCGCGCACTGGCCAAGAAAGCAGCTACAGGTAAATGCCAGACGAGACACGAATATTCCTCTCGTAGAAGAGAGCTTCACTCAAAGCTAAAATTCCTCAGTGGAAAATTCCACAGCAAAATAGAAAACCGGTTTTGAGGATCTCCTTTTTCTTCCTTTCTTAAGGCTTCCTTGTAGCTACTTAATAGAAAGCGTTTTCGCCTCGCATCTCGAACGGAGCTTAACTCAGGTCGCTAGAAAACAGGTGTACGGAACGTCTCAGTAACTTTGTCGAACCATCTGATTTATGACGAAGTAATAAAGACGATAATCACTTTAATAGTGGTTGAATATGATCTGAAATAATCATTTTTCAAACAGTTAACTGGCATAAAGCATCAATAGGGTTACAATTGGCGCCCAACGTGGGGCATGTGAGTAGAAAAAAATGGGGTTCTTACGTCTTCAAAGCATAGGATCCCATGGAAAAAAATAAACTCATTGAAGCATTTTTCAAAGGTGATAAAAATTTTGAAAGAGTTTATTTACCGCCACCCTCTAAGCAAAAAGGCAATGCACCTAAGGGGCTAAACGAGCTAGATGAGTGGCTGAAGAAGCGTGAAAAATCCAATGTGGAAACCGCTTAAAACTGAATCCAGTGTAAAACTATGTGAAGTAAATTTTTTTTCTAAACAATCAACGAATAGTGGAAAAGTGATAGAGAGTGAGTGACTTATAAGAACTAGAATGAGCAAAGCGAATTTGAGGTCGTCAAAAGCGACGAAAAAGGCAATCATCAATGAGGACGAAAATCAAGAAGACCCGGACATAACGATACGCAACGTTACCCTTGAAAATATGGAAGAGGCTCTTATGACACCACTAAATACTATGGAGGCAGGTTCAGAGCAAATATGGACTCTGATCAATTAAAGATTGGAGGAGCTCGAAAGACGAACCCAAAGGATAGTAAGGGAGGAAAAGCGGCACCAAGATCGACAGCTAGTCAAGAGAGATAGAGAATTACAGAAGAAACCTGCTGCCTTTTAAAATAGCATCAGCTGATCCCTGGAGGCAACAGCGAACATGGCACAAGGCCTCGAAGAGTGGGAGAAACGTATGCAAGCACAAATCAATAGATTGGAGACCGCCCCCGCTGGAGTTGCTCGGTATACAGAGGTACGAGTCCTACCAGAGACAAAATTCTTTGCTTTGCAAATGACCCTATTAGAATAGAAGAAATAAAGGCACATGGCTAATGAATTAAAAGAATTGTAATTCTAGTAGAAAAATATTTGGAAAGGAAAAAAATCCATTTATCGCTTATGCAGTAGGTAATTTGGATTAATAAAATCGATATTCAAAAGAATAATTAATCAAAGAACAAAAAAAAACATTTATAGTGAAATAAAAACAAAGAAATAGAAGATAGATAGTTAGTACGTTCTAAGAAAATCATTCGAGAATTAAAAATTAAATAGTAATGTAAAATAGCTAAGACTACATGATGAAATAAGAGTTTTATGCACATCTTCACCGTATATCCTAATTTGTAATGATAAAATCCTCATTGTGAAGAGGAAGTTTGATGTTAAACATTTTATGAGATTGTGAAGGTTGCTGGCTATGTGTGATGATAGGTAACCTAAAATATGCTTCCTTAAATTGAAGGCACTGGCCTTAAAACCTCAATGCAATCCGAGGTATAACGGGTTCTCCAGCTGAAAAATATGTTCACCTTAAGTAATTCGGAACAAATGTGGCTTGACTTGGATGCTGCGTCACTCGCTCGAAACATGGATGTTTTCCTAAATAATTTTTCTGACTATCTCTAACTTTCTGACTATGAAAGATTACTCCATACAAGTCGTCTCCAAGTCTTCCAATACCTTAAACTCTACCCGGACTTTTAATCATATCTGCATCTTAATTTACCTTTTTATATCACTTCTATTATCGCTCAACTTAGCCTTCTAGGCTCTATTAAGGGCTATATACGGCTTGGAGAATATAAATTTACTTACGACCCTGCTAGACTCTGCCCGATATGTACTCTCTCTGTAACAGAGGATCTCTACCATTTACTAGCTGTTTGTCCTGCTTATTCAGACTCAAGATTATCAGTCTTCGGTCAGCCAGCAACCACGACAGTCAATAGTCAGTATTGGCTGAGTCTTTTAAACTCTGATTGTCCACACGAGCTGCGTAAAGTTGTATTGTACGTCCGTCAGATTCTACAAATAAGAATCTTCGTTCTGGAGACGCGATTATCTTGATACGCTTAAGTGATTTTCTCCTTACATATATATTTTTTCTCTTTTGTAATCGATTTCATTCTATTCTGCTGTTCAATCTGGCTGCATATAATAACTTACTCTCTACATATATATCTTTTATTGTCACTCATTTGTATCGATCTTTGATCGAAAAACAAATTATTGAATAAATAAATAATAAATAATAAATACCACGACACCGGCGTTGCAGGTCATCCGGGGGGAGACGAGACGTTAAGAGCCATCCAGGAACGCTTTACCTGGGATAAGATCCGTAGAGACACCCGGGACTATGTCCACTCCTGCATCCTTTGTGCTTCCTGCAAACCGCTCCGAAACGGTGGAAAGGAACAACAGGGACCCCGGCAGCCGAATAATTCTTGAGAAACGGTCGCCGTGAACCTAATGGGACCTTACCCAAGGTCCCAGCGGAAAAAGAGGTTTCTACTCGTGGTCACCGATCTTTTTTCACGGTGAGTCGAAGCTATCCCCATTAGCGATGCTAAAACTAAGAACAGAGGGAAGACGCTTGCACCCGGTAGGGAGCCGAACACTGGACCACCCCAGTGTACCATCCCCAATCCAACCCTGCAGACCGTTGAAACCAAGAATTGGAGAAAGGAATGTGGCTAAGGCTTCACGTGAAGGCTTACCGCCACTAAGACCCAAATATACCAGAAATTATTTTCAATTCGCAAAATACGAGTAGAAAGAATGCTTGGCTCACCTTTAAAAAGGCCAGAAGAATGGATGCTCCCCACCCCGAAGCCGTAAATCCTCAGCTCCGACCTCAGGAGCTTCAACAGGAAGTGAAGGAGCATCAATCGAATTACATCCAAAAAAAATATCGCCCACAACCCAGACAACAGCCACGCTACAGGGTGGGTGATAAGGTGCTCGTAAAAACACACGTGCTTTCAAATAAAGCTCGTGAAATCAACGCGGGTCTCGCCCCCAAACGTCATAGGTCCTTTCCAGTTGTCCGGCAACTGGGAAGCGAAGTATACATAGTCCAGCTGGAGGACAGAACCAACAAAGTAGATGGAACACAAATGTTTCCCTTCTATCCCCGGAACCGGCACCAGGAGTCCCATACTTCTTCTTCTCCGTCGGCCCGACCGCTTGGACACACTGTCCACGTCAGCCCCGAAAATTTCCAGACCCATCAGGAGTCCCATATTCCGTCTTGTCCGTCGGCTTGACCGCCTAGACACACTGTCCACGTCGGAACCGAAAACTTCCAAACTCGCCTGGAGTCTCATACTCCGTCTTCATCTTCAGCTCGACCACTTGCTGTTAATCAAGGTGGGAAAGTCATGCACAACCAGACGAGACTCCCCTCGTCGCCGGGTAAACATCAGGTCCACAAGGGCGGTCACACTCCAGAGGGAGAATTCAGTAACCCCGGAATGGATCACACGCCTGCGGGTGCTCCAGGTGAGGAACGACCTCAATTCACTTCGAGGACGAATTCTAGGACGGCTAGGAAGCCCGAAGATGACAGCAGGCACGGGAAGGAGCTTCAGCGGCAAAGCAGACCTCACCCGCGTTATGATCTCCGCCCCAGGAGAAGAAGAGAGAACCGCGCCCCTATCTAGGCACGGGTGAACTTATGTTGTTTTCACACTTTCTAATTATTTTTCTTTTTTTTTAAAATTAGTTTCTTTCAGGTTTTATGCTTACGCGTTTGTTGTTGATCGAAGATGGCGAGGAAGGGTCCCGGTGATAAGTTATTCTACCATACATTGAAAAAATCTCTAAGGCTTTAGAATCATTAGCAGGCAAAATAAGTTTACACACAATTTATAGAATTCTATTTAAAAGCAATAAAACCATAAAATTAGGGAAAGACTTACGTGGCAAACTAGACAAGCAAAACGTTATGTATGAAATCACATACAAAAGTTGCAAAGCAATATACATAGGACAAACAAGAAGGCCCCTATGAATGAGGAGGGATGAACACAAAAATAATTATAATAGAAGTGAGAAATATCATAACGTTTTGTCTGAACATAAAATCACACATGGTCATGACTATGATTGGGAAGATGTGAAGGTGCTTTATCACAAAAGAAACCAACGAAAGAGAGAATCCATGGAAATGCTGTACATAAAGAGAGAGGGAGACAATGCGATTAATTCGAAAAGAGATCTTTCCGGGTATAATAAAGCTTTTGGCAGTTTCATTAGATTTTTATGAGAAATAAAATGTTTTCATTTAATTATTCAATTAAGGAAAAAAAGCATGTACAAAATTTTCCAAGAAATCTTTTGAAAGATAGTATTATCTGAAGCAGATAAAATCCTATCCAAGATTCATAATAATCTCAAAATTAAAATTAAAATCAGACCAAAATATTTTACCATAGTTTCCTATAAACTTTCTCTGATGAGGAGGTCTAAATGACCTCGAAACCTGTTGGATCCCCGTAGTATGAAAAAGACGGAGAAAGAATAAGGCAAACAGATTAAGGTTGTTTTACTTATCTCTCTTCTTTTTCTCCCTCTTTTTTCATCTGTTTACATAACTGTCTCTATTGAGCCTGCTGCACAGATTTTTAGAAACATATTTTCTCGTTTTTGAAAACTTTTCCTGTGATATACTATTACATGAAATGACTTTAAAGAGGTTATATTTTTTAAAGATTTTTCTTTCAAATTTAACAAACAGAGACATCAAGCCATAGACCTTGGTTCTGTTTCGTAAGGCTTCAGTTTTTGGTCAACTCTACAAATCGGTATTTTTTCTCGAAGTTCAGTGCAGTGATACCCTCTCTCCTCCTTTCATGCTCCACTGTGTGTACATGCAAGCGAGCGCCTTGGTGGGAATATCAAAGGCAGAAACGGCGATCACTTACACGCAGTTGGACTTCCCCTCCCGCACTTGCGACTCTCATACCACGTTCCTGACTGGTCCAGCCCAATTGTTTTATAACTCATAAAATAAAACTTCAAACAATTTTTTGGAAGAGGAATTTTTATTAATTTATCTTTCATACATCTATATAGGTTCAGACAAGTTGACCTGGGACACCCTGTTATCAAGGCGTGAATCTGTCTAATCCCAAAATCCATATAACATATTTTTCGTGAACTCTTTCTAACTTCCCACATTTTTTCAAGCCCCATATTTCTACTGCATATATCATTACACTTACCACTAGAACCTCATACATTTTCATTTTCCTTTTGAAATCAATTTCGAATTATCTCTCTCCGATACCCCATACCCATTTCATTAGCGGCCCAGCTCATTTTACTCTTTCCTTTACATGTTCTCTAGTATTACCATTTTTTCCGAACGAAAATCTTAAATATACATATTCCTCAACTTCTTCAACCTTTACTCCTCTCCACTATTCTTTTTACCATCATACCATACCATATCTTGTTGCCATTCTTTTTAAACAAAAATCCTTAATATACAAATTCCTTAACTCCTTCAACTCTCTCTCCAGTCACATTCCTTACAATCTCTTCTTCTACTCGTTTTTCTGAAGACCATTACTATCGACGAGCCTCGATAAACATTGCAGGACCAACTATAATGAGTAATTAAAAAAAGGAACAGTGAAGTAGAATGAATTTCTCATGGTGTACCAGTTCAGCAACTGCTGTTTAGCGGATATTAATAACTAATTACAACTGCTTAAAATGTTCTCTTGTCATTTTAATAAATTGTTTCTATTCGTCTTCAAAAAATAAAATGGTCCTTGTTTCAGTATCCTACGAGCAGACCGCGATCACGTACGTTTGGAAAAACGACGAGGGTACGTTGCGTAAAAGCCCCAGTCTGACAACCTTGAATGCATACCTCATTCAAAACCAGACAATCACATGTCCGATCAAAGCCAGTTGGAGAGGTGAGCCTGAAACTCATCTACGATTTTCTTATTCTTTCTATACACTCACTATTGCACTTGTGATCGACTTCAGTTTTTTGCTTCTCTTTTAATCCTTGCAACAAGAAGAATTTAGAGTTAGATTTTGCCTTGTTTGTGATTATGTTGCCCAGTTTCACTTCAGTATGAATTTGGTTGGCCTAATTCTAATTTATTTCTGTATACACTCTTCTCGGGTAACTGCGCCACCCGTTCTTGTGCCGGCTTCATGGTTGTTCACGTCTGTCTGCTTCTCTCTCAAGTTCTTCGCTCGGACAGTCAGTGCCGTATCAGAAGCTGTTTACATCGCGACTCTCTAGACATTTGCTTTTGTACGTGTGCCGGGTTCAGAGACCATACATGCGGTCCTGAGTGTTTACTGAATCGTCGCTTCGAATCCGATTGAAACTAGATCTTAATAGCGCCCATTTTTGTGCCGACCAGGCCCGAGACTGGCACAATAACGAGAGATGAGTGTACTTATTCTTGTTTTGAGTTTGATGACCCTAAAGAGACACATCGCGGAAATCCGGTTATATTTGTCGATCAGGTGGCTTATTTACTTGTGATATAAAATGCCTCGTTTGTTTCTATTATTGACTGCCAATCGATACTACGAACAGTAGGGCGGAGAGAAAAAAATTTCTGTTTTCTCAAATTTGGAGGGGGTCCAAGAGTTGTAGTTTGGTATCCGAATCTAGACAAAATGTCAAAGATAAGAAAATACATGTTATGCTCGCGCAACCACGATAAAGCTCAAAATAATGAATAATAGGGAATTTTTTGTAAGACTGGAAGTCTCTAATAGGTCAGTCTGCAGTATGACATCCCGAGAATTTCGTTTCAGGACGAGGGGGCGAATGTGTACAGAGAGCGGCACCCTAAAGCCAGCAAACTCGTCCAGCACCGCACTAACAAAGCTGGCTGTATCACAAGCGCATAATTTCGTCAGTTTGCACGGTCCGCACTTCGCTTCATTCGTTTTCAGTGTTTACGTAATGTGTTACAAAAATATCGTAGGTAAACAAGAGGCAGCGTTTATTTTTTAAAACAAACAAAAATTTAAGGAAGGTTAAAAAATATTTTTTACTGCGAACGGAATTCACATAGAAACGGTTCATGCGGCCCTAATTGTTGACATTGGAGTCGGTCCGCTATATGTCCAAGGCCATTTCAGACAAGAACCTAACTCGGACTTATATTGGAATTTCAGTATATTTTGGTACGAAATCAATTTTTTGATGGATGAAAAGGGTTCTCAAAATTTGTGTTTAAAACCATAATTATCATTCGAAAACTGTGCAGCATAAAAACTTTCAGATACATCGTAAATTGTTATTAAAGTTGGAAAAAAGAGGAAAATCACGTCTTTACTTGACTAACTGATATTTTTCTTATTGGTAACTATCTTTTCATTGACGAAAAGAGTTATAAATGTTAAAAGCTACACCTATAGTTCTCCTTTAAGGGTTACACAGCACTAAAGAAATTGTTGTACATCGTAAACTGTCATTAAATTTAAATAAATGATATAAAATCATGATTTTTTATTAGTATATGTTATATTTATAAATGATATATATTTTAGAAAACAGTTGACTTTTAAGCCCAAAAAAAATTTCTAGCCTGGAAAGTTGAACTTGAAAAAAAAATTATTTTCAATCAAGAAAGATGAGTTCTCAGCTAAAGAAGACCAATTTTTCATCACAAAAGATGAATTTTCAACCCGAAAAAAAAAACAAATTTTTTAGAAAAGAGTTGAATCTCCAAACTTGAAAATTTGAATTTTTAACGGAAAAGTTGATTTCAACGAAGAAAAATGAATTTTTAACCTAAAAAAATGACTTTGTTACCATCAAAGACGAATTTTTAACAAAAAAGATCATTTTCTACCAAGAAAGATGAATTTTCATCCAAATAGTTGAAAAAAATACTTTTCAACGAAACAGTTGCTTTTACAATCAAACAGTTCAACTTTCAAACAAAAAAGACGAATTTTTCAGAAAACTGTTGAGTTTTTTAACTAAAATTTTGAATCCTTAACCAGGAAAGTTTAATTTTTAACCAAAAACGATGAATATTTTTCTAGAAAACAGTTGACTTTTGAGCCCGAAAAGTTCAATTTAAAAAAAAAAATTTAACCAAGAAAGGTGAGTTTTCAACCAAATAATTAAATTTACAAAAAAATAATTTTCAACCAAACAATTGCATTCGCAAACCAATAGTTGAACTCTCAAACAGAAGAGACTAATTTTTCAGAAGACTGTTGAATTATCTACCTGAAATGTTGAGTCCAGAACAAAGAAAGCTTAATTTTCAAGCAAAAAATGTGAATTTTCAACCAAATAGTTAAATTTCCAACAACAACAAATAATTTCAACCAAACAGTTGCATTTTCAACTACATAGTTGAATTCTTAGCTACAAAGCTATTTTCAACCAAGGAAGATGAATTTTCATTAAAATAGTAAAATGTCAACAACAATAAAATACTTTTCAACCAAAAAGTTGCTTTTACAAACAAAAATTCAAACTTCCAAACAAAAGAGACGAATTTTTTAGAAGACTGTTGAATTTTATACCTGAAATGTTAAATTCTCAACCAAGAAAGATTAATTTTCAACCAAAAATAATGAATCTTTTTTCTAGAAAACAGTTGACTTTTAAGTCCGAAAGGTTCAATTTTTAACAAAAAGGATAATTTTCTACCAAGAAAAGTGAATTTTCAATCAAATAGTTAATTTTACAAAAGAATAATAATTTTGAACCAAACAGTTATATTTACAGCTAAATAGTTGAATTTCCAGCAATAAAGCTATTTTCAACCAAGAAAGAGGAATTTTCTACCACAAAAGTTCAATTTTCAACATAATAGTTAAATTTACTATCTACAAAGATGAATTTTTAACCAAATAGTCAAATTTTTGGAAGAAAGACAAATTTCAACAAAACAGTCACATAAACATTCAAATAGTTGAATTTTCAAGCCAAAAAGGCAAATTTTTTCCATGACAATTGCATTCTCAAACTGAAAAGTTAAGTTTTCAACCAAGAAAGATGAATTTTAATCAAAAAAGATTACTTTTTCACCATAAAAGATGAATTTTCAACCAAATTGTTAAATTTTGAACCTACAAAGATAAATTTTCAAGTCAAGAAAATGAATTTATCGGTAGGTAGTTGAATTTCCATTCTAAAAAGTGGAATTATAAAAAAATATATTCGTAACTAAGAAAGATGAATTTTTAAACAAAAAAGGTGACAATTCCACCCAAAAAGATGAATTTGCATTTTTAACCAAATAGTTGAATTTTCAAGTCAAGAAGTTGAATTCTTTAGATGGCAGTTGAATTTTCATGCTGAAAAGTTGAATTTGAAGAAAAAAATATTTCTGACCATGAAAGATCAATTTTTAACCAAAAAAGATCAATTTTTCACCAAGAGAGGTCATTTTTCTACCATAAAGGGTGAATTTTTTAACCCAAAAAGATGAATTTTCATCAAAAGAGTTGAGCTTTCAAGTTAAAAGGCGAATTTGGTTGAAAATCAGTTGTGTTTCAAACTCGGAAAGTGGAATTTTCACAATTATTTCTCAAGTAAAATAGAAAAATGCCATTCTATACAATAATAATCAATGAACAATTCCAGATAGATCTAGAGATGTTTCTTCTTCCTTCGACCGTTTCTTCAAATTTTCAGAATTTCAAAATTGTTCCAACAATTTTGAAATTTTGGAAATTCTATAAAATAATTTATTCAAATCTGACGAAAATAAACGATGTGTGAGAATTGTAGGTAGAATTATTGGAAAAAATATTACCAATAAAAAAAGTACCATTTAATCAAGCAAAAACATGATTTTTCTCCTTTTTTCAAGCTAATTGACAATTTATGATGCATGCGGATTTTTGTATTGCTGCGTAGTTTTCGGAGGATAATTATAGTTGTAAATGCCAATTTTGAGAACCTTTTTCATCTATTTAAAAATAGTTCTCGTACCGAAATGACTTTTGGACCACCTCTGAATTTGTGAAAAAAAAATTTTGCCTCGCCCTAATGAACAGCTATTTAAGAAGGGATCTAATTTGAACTACACGAATTTGTTTGCAGGAAATTATGTGTCAAATCTAGTTTTTCTTTCATCAAATTTCAACTTCTCTATTTGCTCATAACTCAAAGGGTTCTGGAACGTGATTGAATGAAGTAATTTCACCTATCTTAGAAACTGCTAATAAAAAAAAAATCTAAAATATTAAATTTTCGAATCAAATACTTTTCCTCTTTTGGAGAAGTTTTTTCCTAATTTAAATGTAAGCAAACTTTTGTTTGTTATAAATTTGATAAACTAAGTAAGTAAGACCATGTAGTAAATGTTCTCGAGGTAATAAATTCATCCCCTAGAATATTTTTTCTAAGGTAAGTTTTCGTCTCAAAGAAAAGTGGCTGTTTTTGAATGTATAGAATATGACCTCCTTTGTTGTGCGTGGCTTGTTGGTTAATGGAGCAAATAATTTTTTTATCCCAGTAAAATCTTACCACATTTAGTGCACTTCATTCACTAGATTACAACTAAACCGGAACTTAATTTTCCAAGACTGCGAGAAGGATTTCCTCTGCGCTTGAAAGCTTGGAGAAATGAAATGTCTCAAACTTATATTTCTTATTCAAAACTTTTCCAGAGAGGGAAAATGAGAATCAAGAGTTGTATTAAAACCTTAACTACACATTTTGCAAGTGACTTCTCATTTGAATTATTCTATCGTGAAAATAATCTCTGTCTAGGAATCTTAAGAGCTGAGTAAAAATAAATTCAATTTGCTAATCTAAAAAGGAACATTTTGCTGGCCCCACTACCCACACAAATGCAACTTTTTTGGGCCTAGTTTTAAACCCAGAGTTTGTGCAAGTTCATGGGACCAAAATTAGAATTTGCGCAACAGTGGAAGTACTTAACTTTAAAAAACACTACTGAAATATTAACAGACATCAACAGACATTATTGAAAATCAAATTTATGCGGGCTCAATCTTTTTGTCTTAATTTGTGAAAATTTTTGTAACTAACTTCAATCCTTAAAAACGACCCCTAGCAATTTCAACGAAACAAATCCTACATGTCATCAGGCAAAACGAACAGAATATTTAAAAATAAAAAACATTCGCTTTTAAAAAAGTCAGACTTATATTCTCAACCCCACAATAATATTCAAAAACCACCCCTATCACTTTTAAGAAAAGAATTCCAAAGTGTCTGTATGTGAATCATCCATAACATTTTCAAATTGAAAATAATCACACAAGTCACCTTCAGAAAACTCTAAGTTATATTCCTAGCCCCACAATAATATTTGAAAACCCCGAAAAATAACCCATAGCACTTTAAACTGAACAAATTCAAACTGTCAGCACGAAAAACAGCTGAGATATTTTAAAATTGAAAATAGTTACATAAGTCACCTTCAGGAAGTTTCAAGTTATATCCCAAATCTCATTAAAATATTCTGCAATCCAAAAAATCTCCCCTAGCAATCTTGACGAGACAAATCCAAAGTCTAACCGCGCTAAACATCCAAGCACGATGAGCTTCCTGATTTGCTTATTTTAAGATTGTTGTGAACTAAAAATTATGTTTAGGTTTTTTCAAAAAAATATGCAGTTAACACAATCCAAAAAACCTTGATTTTGTGCACAGTTTGGGAAAGTTCTAACTTGTAATCTAAGCATTGCCCCTGTACCATGCAACCCTCTCTACAGAGCCGCAAACGGGCCTCGGCACCAGGCGTCCATAAAACGCGCAGTCGCGGTATTTCCCACCCACGCAAACATCGCGAGAGGGGATACCCGACACCGAAAAATCGACAAGCGTCTACACCCCGACTGCTACCTTGCGCTCGGGTCTCGTATTATGCGCGCGTACCGCCCACCTACTCGCGGGAAATTTTGAAATCGATGTTTCAATTAGCTTTGAAGATATCTAGAAATGGAGAGTAACAAGAGTCTGACCGACACTGACCGACATCGTCCGATACCATGATAAATTTTGGACAGATTGAACAAAGTCATATTTCTAGAAAAGAGGTTAATGGAAATTTGTTGAAATAGATTTTTTTATGGTTTTGCAGGGCCCATAAACCCTCATTGTAACTAAAAGTTGAAGCTCAACGTGTTTGTTAAATATAATATTTGAAATATGTACTTTGATGTGCAACATAACCTCACAATCTTTATTCTCATTTAACGGTATTTTCGAAAAATGAATGTAATGTGTAAGTGATTCAGAGAATGAACAATACAAAAGTGAATTAACGCTGATCATGAAGTTCAATCGAGTACACAAATAAGAGAAATGAATTCGTGTATAGAAAGAAAAATATTATTTTATGTCAAAATGCAATAAACTCAAAAGTAAAATGTAGTAACTGCATTCATATGCAAAATAATAATAAACAATTTGTAGAGAAAATGAAGAACCTAATTTCAATAAAAAACCTTCTGTATGTTCTCATAAAAATATTTATTTTGAATTGCTCGTGTGTCAAAAAATTTCTTTCAATGATGATATAACGATGGGTTTTGAACAATAATCACAGGCGTACATTTGGGAGAAATTAAAAGTATTTTATTTTCTTATATTCAACATATTGTACGGCTATAAAAGAATACAAGGAACCAAAACTTTTGGAGAATAATCCTTGTAAGCCTCCTGTAGCCTATAAATTATGCATATTTCAACGATATTAGAATTTTTTAAATATTCAAAATATTTTTATCTCAAACGTGAAATATATAAAAAATTCACAAACATTGTAATTCGCAGGACAAAACATTAAAAGCTTCAGTGCTTATAGCCATATACATCCCAAGAAAAGGAATAGACTAACGGCTAAAAGAGCTGGCAAAATTGTCTACATCTCTAGAAACTTGCGATCTTTGGAGCCAGGACTAAATGCAGCATAATGAAATTATATTTAAAAAAATATCACTTTTTCTTCCCAGATCAATTAATTTTTATATAATTAGAAAAGTGACTATCGAATTGATATGCTTATCTTATACAATAAATAATATTTTACATTGTACTTCGACAAACTTATACTTTATTTTGGTGGTTCATGTCTTACAAGGAAAAAAAATCTTTAATTTAAAGCATATTGCACATTATTTCTAAGATCTGAGGTTACATTGCACAAATTTATCGTGAAAATCCACTTTTTACGTCTTACGGCGTATATCTTTTTGCGAAATATAAATCTAACGACATAAAATATTATTTGAAGCCTAAACGATCATTCAATATATTCTCATTTATTCAAAATATCAATTAGTCCAGAATTACCACACTGTCGGTCAGTGACGGACATTATCTCGGTCACGCCGGTCAGGTCCCATCTCTAAAGATATCTATTACTTATCATAATTTGAGGCTTCAGACTTTTTTTCATTCTGTTAATGAATTGAATCGTAACTTTAAAGTACTTTTCTTATGATTCTAATTATGGAGCCTTAAAAGTTTCTAGCTCGAAGGGTTTCTAAAAGAAACTAATTGGCCACTTTGTGTTACAATGCAATTTAAGATTCGAAAAAATAAATTGCGTGAGTACCTGTATGTAATAAACTACGTAAATATTTAATTTGATGTATCTTTTTGTAATAAATTTACAGCAGTAGAATTTTGCTCACTTCGATTATTTCTTACAGTTTATACTTAAAAAAATTTTATTACTTTCTGTGTGATTCTTTAAATGCATTCTTAGGCTCTTTCTGTGGCTGAATTTCTTTGTGCAATGTTAACAGTTAAAGGGGTACGACTTAACCTCCACTATCTCATTCAGTTTTTGTAAGTGGAATTTCCGAGCATGACGTCTTAAATCACTGTCACGTGTGAAAGTACGTTTGCATTTTACGCACATGAAGCGATCCATGTTTATAGATATATAAATGTACTTCCAATCGCATGAAAATCAAAAATTCCACTTGCACGAAAATGAGAACAATCAAACAATTCCACTTGCACGAAAATCAAAACGATCAAACCATCACAGGCAGGACACGAAACTTGCCGATCGCACCCGAAGGCGAAGTTGCGGTCGGGATGTAGACGCTTGTAAAAATTGAGAAGGCTGGAAGCTGGTCTGGTCCCGAAACCGACATTGGGGGGCTCGCTGGCGAGCGAGAAGGATCTAGGGTGATTTTGAGGCAGGCCAAGGAGTCTACTCCTGCAACAGAGTTTCGATCTACCCTAGCTTACCGTACAGGCGAACAGGCTAAAGAGTCTACTCTCGACACCGAGTACGAGTGCGGTAAGCGTAAGGGCCTTCTGTTCGAGTAACGAGATTTTAAGGGCGCGACCTCTTGTACCATCTTCGAGAAATTTTGATCACGTTACAGTGAAATAAAATCCTGAGTCCGAGATTTTGCATCTTATCACTCTGACTTAGATTTATTTGACTAGATGCCTGATACTGGGGGCGACCTTCCAGAGTTGCACAAATTCTAATTTTGGTTGCACAAATTTGCACAAATTCTGCACTAAGTATTAGGCACAAAATAAGTTGCATTTTTGTGGGTGGTGGGTCCAGTGAAATGTTCCTCATTTAAATAACTGTTTCAGAAACATTTTTCTTGCAAAAGACTGCATGAAAGGTTGACACCAGTTAGATTTATGACAGTATTTAAACGTTCATACATTTCTGTTATCTATTGATATATAAGAACTATGAAAAAATCAGGTCTCTTGAAAAATTTAAATTGTTAATTTTAATTGTTCAAATTGCTTAACAGTCTCCTAAAAAGATAGAATATCCTTCCTAGTCTTTTTTCTAAAGATGAGCGAACATCGTGTTGAATATTTGTAAAAAATTGTCACACAGGCATGTGCAAGTGTGCATTTAAATGCCGTAAATGCGCTTTATTGGCAGCAAGAAAAAATGCATGTCACGGCAAGATCTTAGAAATACAGAATGGTTTGCATTATTAGTTCCTTAGAAAACTGGAAACCTTGGTCTCTGTCTCGCTTATGAACTCGCCCGCTGTGGTTGGCTTCAAGATCGAATCTTATGGTTCAAATGTACAGTGAACTTATCAAACCCATACTGGATGAACGAATTCGTTCCCGCGCGGAAAAATGAATGAGGCTTAATCATAACAATGACTGAAATGCGAATCAAAATATGTAAATAATATCGAAACACATAAAAAAAGTTACGTATCACCTGAAATGTATAATACACTCGAATGTGTTACGCATTTATAAAATATGTGCACAATACACGTTTAATATAAACAGGTCATGATTACTAATGAACAGGTACTTATCAGAAATATTCTACATTTATTTTACTTTAATTTTCATTTGTATTGTTTTTGAAGTTGTATCTCGAAAGTGAGTGCAAGAACACTATAGTTTTATTTAATTTTTCAACTAAAAAATATTGTTGAGTCTGAAAAGAGTTATTTTCATGTTAATTTAATTTTAATTTATATTATGAGCGTTGCTCTTATATCTTTCCCTGTTCGCTTGAATCTGACCTTTTCTGAAATAGTCGACGTTGATTTTCATAATTCCTGAAGTGAAGGAAAATGTCCCTAAAGGTTAGAGTCAAGCAAGTCCTGCATGCAAAGATAAGGTGTCAAACTGTAGAAACATATTTAAGGAAATATTTTACTTTTAGTTCTTAAAAGGTACAAAACTTTGTACGTTTTAGAAACTTTTCGGGTAAGGGGCCATCTACGAGTATAAATAACGCAACACATTTTTTGCCACTTGTCCTCCCTTCCAGCCATGTTGATTTTCCAGACAAAAAAGACGAATTTTTTAGGAGGCAATTGGATTTTTAACACGAAAAGTTGAATTTTTCACAAAAAAATTCATTTTCAACCAATCAAGATGAATTTTCTACCAAAAAAGATGAATTTTCAATCCAGAAGGACAAATTTTTCATTCAAATAGACGAATATGCAACAAAACAGTTGAATTTTTGACCAAATAAATGAATTCTAAACAAAATAGTTGAATCTACAAGCGAAAAAGATTACTTTTTAACCGAAAAGTTGCACTTTTAACCAAAAAAGATTAAATTTCTACCAAAAGTTATGAATTTTCAATCAAGAAGACGAATTTCAACAAAAATGTTGAATTTTCAACCAAAAAAGATTTGTCAGTCAAAATAAATGTTGAGCAAATGGTTGAATTTTCAAGTCAAAAAGATGAGTTTCCTACAAAACAATTGACTTTGAAACCCAGAAGGAAGAATTTTTAACCGAAAAATTATTTTTCAACCAAGAAAGAAAAATTTTCAACCAAATAGTTGATTTTTCAAATAAAAAAGACGATTTTTTTAGAAGACAGTTGAATTATCTACCAAAAAAGCTGATTTTTCAACATAAAACTTCATTTTTAATCACGAAAGATGAATTTTCTATCAAAAAAGATGAATTTTCAATCCAAAAAGAGAAATTTTCTATCCAAACGACAAAAGTTCAACAAAAACGTTGAATTTCCAATCGAAAAAGATGATTTACTAACAAAATAGTTGAATTTTCAACAAAATAATTGAGTCTTAAACCAAATAGTTGAATCTTCCACAAATTGTCCAATTTTTAAACAAAAACGATTAAAATTCAGACACTTAAATTTTTAACAAGAGGGTTGAAGTTTCAACCAAATAATTGATTTTTTGAGTAAAAAGACGAATTCTCTATCCAAGGAGACGAAAGTTCAACAAAATAGTTTAATTTTTCACCAAAGTGATGACTTTTTCACCAAAATGTTGCATTTTTAAACAAAAAAGATAAACTTACTACCGAAAAAGATGAATTTTTAACGAAAACAGACGAATTTTCAACAAAAAAGTTATTTTTCAATCAAGAAAGATCAATTTTCAACCAAGTACTTGATTTCTCAAACAAGAATGAAAAATTCTTTTAGAAAACAGTTGAATTCCCTAGCAAAAAAGTTAATTTTTCAACATGAAAGTTCATTTTCAATCAAGAAAGATGAATTTTCTATCAAAAAATATTGATTTTTAATCCAAAAAGAGGAATTTTCTGTATAAGAAGACCAAAGTTTAACAAAACAGTTGAATTTTCGACATAAAAAATATAACTTACTAACAAAAATGATTAATTTTCAACAAAATATTTGAATTTTTAACCAAATAGTTGAATTTTCAACAAAAATGGTCGAATTTTCAACAGAATGGTCTAATTTTCAAAGAAAATGGTCGCATTTTCAAACAAAAAAGATTAAACTTCACACAAGCAATTAAATTTTTAATAGGATAGTTGAGTTTTCAAACAAATAATTGATTTCTCAAGCAAAAAGACGAATTTCCTATCCAAGCAGACGAATGTTCAACAAACCCGCTTAATTTTTGATCAAAAAAGATGACTTTTTAACCAAAAAGTTGTATTTCTAACCAGAAAAGATCAAATTTCTACCAAAAGGGATGAAGTTTCAACCAAAAAAGACGAATATTTTAAAAGACAGTTGAATTTTCTACCAAAAAAATTGATTTTTCGACATAAAAGTTCATTTTCAATCCAGAAAGATGAATTTTCGACAAAAGAAGATCACTTTTAACAAAATAGTTAAATTTTCAACCAAATAGTGGAAATCTCAACAGTGGTCGAATTTTCAAACAAAAAAGATAAAACTTCAACCAGTTAAATTTTTGACAAGAAAGTTGAATTTTTAACAAAATAATTGATTTTTCAAGCAAAACAGATTAATTTTCAAACAAAAAGTTGCATTTCTACTCAAAGAGATAAATTTTCAATCAGAAAAGACGAATTTTCATAAAAAGGATGAGATTTTTATCCAAAAATACGAATGTTCATCAAATAATTGAATTTTAAACCAAGAAAAGACGGCTTTTAACAAAGTAGTTCAATTTTGAACAAAATGGTTGAAATTTCCAAACAAAAAAGATTAAACTCCAGCCAAATAGTTTAATTTTCAACCAAAAAATTGAATTCTCAATCAAATAATTGATTTTTTGAGCAAAAAAATACGAATTTTCAAGAATATAGTTGAAATTTTAACCCGAAAAGTTGAATTTTTACCAATGAAGTTAATTTTCAATCAAGAAAGATGAATTTTCTACCGGAAAAGATGAATTTTGAAACCAAAAGGACAAACCTTCTATTCAAAAAGTCAAATGTTCAACAAAATAGTTGAATTTCCGAAAAAAAAGGATGACTTTTTAACAAAATATTTGAATGTTCAAGAAAATAATTAAATTTTCAACCTAATAGTAGAATTTTCAACCAAAAGAGATGTATTCTGATACAAAAGTATAATACTAGTCTATTCAACCAAAAAGATCAACTTTCAATAAAAAATAGTTAGATTTCTTTATTGGCTTCTATTAATCCAGTTCGCTTTCAAGCCAAAAAACGAGAAAAAGGAGAAGTTTCTTGAAAACAGGGAAAAAGGAGGAATCCTTTGAAGAAGGGAAAAAGAAGAGAATTGGGAAAGTCTGCTTTATACTATGATTTTGGATACATAGATTTCCTGTGCGGTTGATTTCTTAAGAATATTACGTAACAGTATCATTTACCCCCCATCCCCTTCCCATGTAACAGATTATAACATTTTCCCGCACCCCCTCCCCCCCCCACAAAAAAAGCTGTTACGTAATTTATGGATGGCCCCTAATTTGAAAATACACTATTCAACAGAATTGATCATAATCTGGTTATTTGTATAATTTATTAATTTACTAGTTAATTATTTGCACTTTGCATATCATTAGAACATGGCTACATTATTTAAATGATGTCTATATTTATGTATATCCATAAAGTTCTTTGTTCTTGTTTTATTCAAGTATATTGCATTTTCATGCCGCAAAGTGGTAATAAAAATTTTAATAATTTCAATTAATTTGAAATGAATAATGTATGTTCCAAATAGCACGAGAATTGCGCATTCTCGTTATATTTAAATTCAACGTGAATAATACCGTGTGAGATAGGAATTTTATCATACACTTGTTATGGTGAAAGTAGAACAATACAGCACGCTCTTAGATGAAAATTAACTTTGATTGTTTGAAATTACGCTGAGAATTTTCAGATATTAATAAAATAATCTCTTATTTATAACACTTGACACATTTATAATCCACATATTTATGATTAATCAAATTAATATTTTTATTTAAAAATTTTTCTTCTCATTTAATTAATTTAATTAATTCAATCTGAACAGATTTCGAATAGCAACTAACACGATTTTTGCATGATCTTGAAATTTTTTCTTGTTTCTACAAGAAGCCCCCACGGCGGAGCGTTTGCGTGCTTGGATTCAATTCGGCGATCGGTATTGAACCAAGAGGAAAAAGTCGAAAATAATTTTAAAAAATGTTTACCTAAGAATCTTTGTGACTGTGAAAACTCTCAAAATTATTTTTTACACTATTACTTATTTTGAGTATATTCAATCCAATATACTTTTTTACAACATATGAGTTAAGAGTTTTCATAAATCTATAAAATTCATTAAAAATTCTATTTTACATTTTCAATTTTTAAAATTTCACTTTCTTTCAATATTTTGATAGACCCATTCCTAGTTTGGAGCACATAATTTATATTTATCAGTATAACCACATTACACAGTTTATCATAAATTCAATGCTACTCTAATATACACCATCATTTATATTATGCCCCATAAAAAATACCTCTCTGCTTTTTCTCTACTCACCTAATATAATTTTTCTCACCTCTTTCCTTACAATTTTCCTCTTTTCATTTTACTTGAACTGCTTTTTGTTTATAAAAATATAATCAAACAAATAATTAATTCATAAAAATTAATATTTGACAATAAATAAAGTTAAAGTTCACACAAAGTTGAGAATTTTATGAATCATAAAAGGCAAAACTTAATTCTTTCGTTAAGAAGCTTTTTCAAATATCTTGGTTTTTCAAAAACTGTTAAAAAATGGTAAATAATAGTTTTCACTCACGTGTATTTGCTTCGTTTTCGAGATGCACTAAGCCAGTTCAAACAATTCTGTACATGAAAATATATATTATTTTCATATTATTGTGACAACTATTATTCTAGTAATAATTTTTTATTCTAAATTCTAATTCAATAGCAATTATAGAGTATTGAAACTAATTATTTTACTGAAAACAAATAAATAGAAATAAAATATTTCCAAACTCTAGTACTAAAGAAAGTTCATTGCAAGCTCTTCTTTTTTCCATTTTTCATTAGGGAATGCTTTAAGAAAGCAAGAAAATAATAATATAATCACACTCACGATATATATTTTCATGCAACTTTACTTCAAGACAAAGTGATGAATAAAAATATTCATAATCGATTTTTTCTTTTCTTTACTTTCAGTTTCTTCTGAAGAGGACCTGTTTTCGATATTTTACGGTAAACTACACTAATTTTGCAGTATATTTACCGATGAATTAAAGGACAATTTCATTTTTGAATCATTCTATGAAAATTTGTAAGATATCTTAACAAATAGGTCGCAGTAAAAATATGATAGTAATATTTTTACATTAGGAAGCATATTGCTGTCGCCACACTTATTCTTTTGCGTCCCTAAATAGTTTTAATTTATTTATTACCTGATCAAACCGTATTTATTTTGTAATTCCTTAGTGTAATTATTACTCGTATTGTATGTACTCCTCCTTTCAATGTGCATTGATTTCTCATCATAGATAAGCATTAAATAGCGCTAAAATTTTTGCAACAATCTTTTTCCTCTGGTTAAGAAGAACTACCGATCGCTGATCTGACCGGCATTAAAATGAAGCATAAAAAAGAGTGGAAAGTAAAAAGCGATTGGGACGAAATTATGAATAAGAGTCAGAAGAAAGTTAGAGACGTTATAGAAAATTAGAGATGAAAATTAAGAGGAAGCTCTTTATGGAGTGTGATTTTTATGAATTTTGGAGAGATAAAAAATGAAAGAATGGACGGGGAAGAAAAAAAAGGGAATGATGGGCTTATAAAAAAACGGAGGTTGGAGGCAGATCGAGGCTGTTCTGTTACAGCAAACGGACAGCTGATTGTTGACTTCGAGGACGAGTTCGATGATTTTGGCGACTCTAAGTGCTCACTCTGCCAGCGCAGGTTTGAGGAACAAGGTAAAGGAACCAGAAACCTACAAATTTTTGAGGTTCGAGCGAAAACCTACCGAGGATCCAAAGAGAGACAGGACCAAGCTTACCAATCCGTGAGACCAGCAAAGGCCTCTTTTATTTTTATACACTACCGTTGGAAATTATCTACACCGCTCCATATGTATTTTCCATTATTTCAAGCAATGTCACCGTTGGTTTTCGATGTGCGAGGACGGACGGGACGCGGATCGTCTTCAGTCACCTGCGGATTTTTCAAGTTCCACAAAAAACATCGCGTTGACGCGCTGTTTTACTTTCACACTTAACAGAACTCCGGCAGAGCTCAGATAGACGGTCAACTTCGAACAAAGTTGACTGTCGTACTGAGGGTCGCACAAACTTGAAACTTAGAGAGGAGGGGGGAAAGGAAGACAGGCCGATTTTAGATCTTGCTTTTTGTTGCTGAAGCCCCAAGCAAGCGGCAGAAGAATCAGTCCGATGAATAAATAGCCACACTTCGTATCACGTGAGAAGTTTGAAAAAATATAGTTCACCTGGACTTCAACTTGTGTCATGTTCTAGCAAGCATCTGACAAGCATCTGAAATTTACAGGACGTACGAGGTGTGATCAAAAAATAAGGTGACTTTTCAAATTTCGCGGGCTACGTCTGTTCGATCTTCAATTTTTT
>JAUMHM010000049.1:12767045-12793009 GCA_032362435.1 Melikaiella ostensackeni
TACTTCTGCATGAACGATGCGAAAAAATGGGGAATTTTTAACAAAAAATCAATAACTTATAACACAGTCTCTTCGGTTATTGGACCACAAATAGAAAAACCTGCGGAGATTCCAGTAGACGCTGGCACTTCTTATTCAAACACTAAAAAAGAAGGCAGTTCTGGAACATGAGACAGGCTATTTTACAAGCAGCAATGAAGCTTCCAACATTGAACGTGAAACATCTGATGACGAGTACACTACATATGACACAAAAACGGGACACTCAGAGAAGTGGTCCCAAAAGGAATTCAATGACTTAACTCGAGATTTGGGATTACCTGAAGATGGCGCTGAACATCTTGCTTCAGCTTTGAAAGAAAAAGAAAATTGAGCAAAAGGGACAAGGTCTAGTGTTTATCGAAACAGAGAACAGAATTTTCGGAAATACTTTCATTTTGATTAGGAACTATCTTTAGTCTATTGCACGAATGTTAATGGACTTATGAACGAATTAAAACCAGGAGTTTACAGAGATGGAGAGTAGAGGTTATTCATATACTCTTCTGAGCAAAGCCTGACAGCTGATTTATTGCACAACACAAACAAGTGTGCATCGACGATAGTAGCTCATTTAACAAAACTCAATGAAAATTACAGTAATATGAAAATCGTCTTTAAAAAAATCAAGTCCGAACAACATAAATGGCAAATTTGTGGAGATATCAAAGTTCTTACAATGCTTCTGAGACAACATTCAGGAAATACGACGTATCCTTGTTTGTTGTGCCTATGGGACGGCCGAGATCGTGGTAATAATTATAAGAAAAAAATTTAGCTGAAAAGAATGTCACTGGAACGAGGATGCAGAAACATCATTAATGACCCATTAGTGAAGCCATCAAAAGTCCTCGTTCAACCTCTTCACATCAAGTTGGGTCTAATGAAACAATTTGTAAAAGCACTAAATAAAGACGGACAATGTTTTCAGTATATAATGCCTCAGTTTCCCCAATTGTCCGATGCTAAGTTAGAAAAAGAAATATTCGATGAACCTCAAATTCGAAAACTGTTGAAAGACGACGTTTTTGTTACCAAAATGACTTTGACTGGGAAAAAGCACTGCTTGATAACAAAAACGTCGTTGAACAATTTCTGGAAAACGTAAAGTCCAGAATGGAAAAAACAGTTCTCGAAAATGGTCGGCAGTTTAAAGAAATTGGAATGTTTAATGAGTTTGAAGCTAGATTTCATGGATTCTCATGTTGAATACTTTCCTGAAAACCTTGGGGACTACAGTGAAGAACAGGGCGAAAGGTCCCACCAAGATATCAAAGTGATGGAACAAAGATATCCAGGCAGATAGGATGAAAATATGATGGCGAACTACTGTCGGATGTTGAAAAGAGATTTGCCTCAGAACAAAAGAAAAACGCCGCTCCGAAGATCTTTCGAATCCAAAAGAGTGCGTTATAATAAGGACAAATAGCTCTTCTTCCATCGAAAGTCAGTGGCATGCAGAACTATATATAAAGGCCGCGGCATTTAGGGTCTATCTAATCAACGGATAGAAATTCTACTGATTCATCAGTGAAAAGTGTGCTACTTGGAAATAAGTGAGAATCCACTAATTTTGATTTAGTGAGTACATTCATGCAAAACAAACGCTCACTTGACTTACGTATCGGATTCGATGTCTGGAAGTACACAAATCTAATTTTCTCCTGCAAAGCACCGCTCAGACAATTTTTTTTTAAGGTTATATTCCAGATTTTCTAGTTATATAACTGAACTGATACTGTATATGCATTCGGCAGCTTAAAATCTTAAATAAAACCATGTTTCACCATCATATACTCTAAAATGCGATTTTTGAAGGTTATGTCGAAAATCAATCGTGAAAGGTGCTATTTCGACTCCAGATTCGGATTGAGCGACTTAAAATATATAGAAATACATGTGTCTCGTCAAAAGTACCAGACTGTTTTCTTGTGTGGCTGTTTTATTCTCCTCTTCTCCACATTCTCTTTCCTTTAAACATGCTTCCATTATAGTTCTGCCCATGCTCTCCAGTAGTTTTCCTTCGTATTTGAAAGCTCTGTTACTTGTTCTTATTCTTCTTCTTTTCTATCTACTTCCTTCAATACTATATATCATTGCGTCCATCTGTCACATCCTGGCGTCTATATAATTTATCTTTTATGAAACCTTTCCACCTCTTCATATTCTTTCCAAAACCATATCTCCTCTCCATACATTAGAATACTCAGTACTAGCGCCTCAAACATTCTCATTCTTTTCTTTCAGTCTCCAAATAACTTCCCTCGTGTAGCTCATTCCTTTTTCACTACTACGTCTGCTTTTTCAACTATTTCCTCGACGTGAAGCCTTTTCCCAACATCGCCCGCCATATTTCGTCCCTCTCCATCTTCTCCGCCAAATCTGCGAATAGGACACTAAACAGAAGCGGGCACTCTGGCCTAAGTCTTCTTTCTGTCCAGAATTCCCCCCCCCTTTCTCTTCTCTTATCTTCACCCGTTTTTTAGTCACCACAAATATCTCTTTTATCCTCTCTATCAAACTTTCATCTACTCCTTACCCTTTCATGGCCTTCCATAGCACCCTCCCGCTCACGGAGTCAAATGCTGCTTCAAAATCCATAAAAAGTGCAACTAATTTTCCTTTCTTCGACCCCAAGTATCTGTTCTATGTATAAACAAAATAAAGAATAGAATCAAAAGACGAAACACCTTTTACTTCCATTTTCGAACAACCTTGCACCAACCTTGCGTCAACCTTGCATAATACACCAACCTTGCGCCGACCTTGCACTAACCTTTTATCAATCTTGCCCCAACCTTGCACCAACCTTGCACCAACCTTGCACCAATCTTGCGCCAACCTCAAACCAACCTTTAACCAACCTTGCATCAACCTTGCATAGATGTTGCGGCAAGTTTGCGACAGCTTTAAAATCTCCTTGTCGTCCTAGGTTATGGCAAGGTTGCTGTAAGATTGCTGCAAGATTTGTTCAAAAATAGAAATATGATAGTATAAAATCTCGTATTCCTGCAGGCGTCACGACGATGCTCAATTTTTTCACGACGTCCAACGGCTTCCGGTCGACACTTCCGGTTGTCTCGAACTTGACCGCCATGAACGTATGGGACGGCGTTTGTATGTGTTTCATCTACGCGAGTCTTCTCGAGTTTGTGTGCGTCAATTACGTAGGACGAAAAAGGCCGCTACATAACGTGGTCTACCGCCCAGGCGAGAATCCTGTCACCCAGGTACTTTGCTAATTACAGCCTTTATTCAAATCTAATTCATTAAACTTTAATAGAGCACTCGAAAATCAGAAAAGATATTCCGTCTTTTTTTCGGTCCACAAGAAAAAATTAATTTTATATTTTTTTGATTTTCGAGTAGCACTGACCCAGTAACATAAATCACGATTTTATGAATGATTTTGGTCGTTTTTACATGCAATCTTTCATTTTTCCATAATTTACGTTAAAGGCATGTGACAATCCGTCACGTGACCAATTACATTGTTTATATTTGGCGATATTTAATTTGAAAAATGTAAATATTGTGTTGAAGTTTTAGGAAATGGATCAGAATTTATAAGTGCGCGTCTGTCTGGCCCATTTGAGCTTTTATTTTGTTTAAAAAGTGCAAATTTATCAATTTTTAATTCGGGATGTAACTAAGAAGAGGGTCTCAGAGCCCTAGCTGAAATAGAAGTCATTAGATTGCATATTCAAACAAAATAAAAACTCAAATGAGCCGAACAGACATGCCCTTATATATTTTGAACCATATTCCAAAATTCCAGCACAATATATTCATTTTTCTAATAATAAAGCCGCCTAATGTAATAACATGTAATAATTGGTCACCTGACAGACTATCACACTCCTTTGAGCTTATCCATGGGAATCTTAAGATATGGATAATATTTGTTCCTCGTAATGAAATTGTAGTTTATGAATTTAAAATTGTTTCGTGGATTTGACTCATAACATTTATGAAATGAATAATGATTCAGTGTTTAGAATTAGGTTTCATATATTCGCCATAAATCACACGATACTCAAAAACTCAAAAAGACGTTTTTAAGGTGTTGGAAGTCATTTTAAAATTGATGTTGAAATAATACAAAGGCTTCTTAAGAGCGTCTTTCTTCACAGTCTTCAAATATTTCCTGCATTTGGTCGCAATAATCATTCACAATTGATTCGAAATTATTTTAAAATCATTATATTTATTAAATGGTTCTCTAAACAGCAAAAAAGTGAACTTAATCCCGTTTCTTTTTCTTGACTGAGAAAGGCGAAAGAGAGTTTCCGTGATGAAGCTAAATTTATTTTATTTTGAAAATTGGCATTCTTTCAACTGTAAGTTTCATTGTTTAAAAAAAAAATTCGGAGTGAAGCAAAGTTAGCATGATTCGGCTTCTCGGATTTATTGAAAAAGAGAATTTCATCGTCAAAAGAGTCGCGGTAGTTTTACAATTTTACTTTTCGATGGAATAAGCAATCCTGTGTCCAATTATGTTCAAAAACAGGAGTAAAGATCTTAACTCGACAGGTATAATATTAAAAAGCGAAACCTCATCCAGTCACGTCATTTGTTAAAAACTGAATCTCTCATCCAAGATGTGAATCCAATAAATTTTTCAGTCATGGAAATTGTTTATTCACTAAAATGAATATACTTATTATCTCAAATTGAATATATTTTTAACTAGAAGGTTTTGAATTTTTTATTGAGTTCACAACATGCACAAATGTGATACTTTTTGCGTGAAAATTGCACAAACATGTATGGTTTACTACTAATAACGATTACCGTTAGAATAAATTATTGTTGCATTTGGAAAATTTGCATAATTCGACTTCTACCGAAATCACTCTTTTATCCAATCTTTTTTTTTCGTAACACACTTTCCTCTCCCTCTTTTTATTCATCACTTCCTTTTTTCTGTCTCTGTTTCTTTTTTTTAGTTCATAGAGCAATAACGTATTTTTTATCATACGCTCTTGATGTAGCTTCAGCATGTATTTTATTTCAATCCTTTCATTAATGGATAAGTTAGTAGTAATTTCAATAATTCATAAATATTCGTACATTTTTTTAATAAAATTTTTTACTTTTTTTCATGTTTTTCCTATCTCTCTCGCCTCGTCTTTCTCATTTACTTCTTTCTCTAACCTACTTCAAACTTCTCGAAACAGTCTCTCTCCCTCCCCTTTCTTTCATCCACTGTGCACAACCAAAATAGTTTGAGAAAGATGAAAAAAGCAACAAAATTCAAATAATATATTAAAATTGAATTTAAAAAGCGATTAATATTAACATAAATATAATAAGTTCGAATTTCATTTTACGTGTGCATGCGTGCATTTTTTGAAAGTTGAGTTCAGTTTACTAAAATTAAAAAAATGATTTGCAATATTAACAGAATTGAGAAACACTCGTATTGCATAAGAATAACTTTATAACAAGTATTACCATTGACTAATATTATTCTCACAGTTTTTCACAACAGTAGTGAAATCCACCGCTACCATAGTTGTAGAAAATCTTCTACTCTCTCTTCTGTCCTATTTTTATTTTCTGTGTGTTTTCAAAGTTCAAGTGCACATTGTTTTGTGAGAGAGTGATACGTAAACAGAAAATTTTGAAAGTACAAAAATTTGATACACGTGATTTATTTGTGTACAAATACATTTTATACAACATGAAGCACTTTTCGCACGTTTGTAACCAATCACGAGATTGATGTTGCCACAAATGTCCATTTTTAGCAAAGAAATAAATATATCCTTAAATTAATCCAATTTACATTTGCAAACTACAGTAGTATACATTTTTATTTTCCTTGAGATATTTTCGCGAAATTTATTTAAAGAAACTGAATATCCAACTATCCGTGTAGAAATTTTGATGGGGTATTGTTGAGGCCCAGAATGGTTTTCCCTATTGTTGTTGGAGTGCGGATTAGGCTAATTGTTACGGGCCCTGCGAGTTTGGTTACGCAAAATTTTTGAGGGCCGTCAAAGGAAATTTGATGAGATCCTAAACAAGGATTCTTTTTAATTTCCAATTAATGTCAGGGGCCTTCGCTAGGGCCCCAACAGGGCCTCTTCTAAATAAATGCCGTTCATTTTTTGTGAATTGACAAAATGAGTTAGATATAGCGCGGGAAAATTTTCAAAACAGTAAAACATCTTCTAGAGTATATTTTGAGAACATATAAAAAGTTTTCATTGAAAAAATTGTTTTCCTTAAGTTATGAATCCTTAACATTGTTTTAATGATTTCATGAAAATTTATGATAATAATAGCTAGCGATAATAACATTAGGTCCTGATGAGGATCGGCCCAATAAGGGTGAAAACTCTGTTCTGATTTTCCAATACTTTCAGTGAGATTGTTTTTAACTGGTTTACGTTCCTCTACTAATCAGAATATTTTTCAATCAAATTCAGTGGGATTTGACTAATTTTTGTGACGAGGTGTAATTGATGGTGTTTAGAAAATTTTATTTGATAGAAAATGCATTCTATACAAACGCTTAAAATATTGTTGTATTTTTTATATTTTTTTTTTGCATTTTTTACATCGTACTTTTACACACCTGTACAAGAATTTTTTATAGTACGAGTGATTTTGAAAATATCGTTTATAAATATTTATTTATATTATTTGTTTATGAAGAATTGCTATTTGAGCGATTATTGCTGTAGCTTGCAAATGCATTGAGAATACTATTAAAAGTAATCATATCAGATAGGACTCTGTCGTAAGATTCAATAAAAATGATAAAATCAGGTCACCTTTAACGTCTAGGACATTGACATTTTTTGAAGCTTTACATTATTCACAATATTTAAAAATTTTCAAAATTAATAAATTTCCTATCTATCATACATTCATAAAATCCTTTTCATTTGAAAAACTCCTTTACCTAACAGACTCTTTTAGACCATTAAAAAATCTCTAAAATAATAAGAAGACTAATGGGGCATGCGAGAAGTATCCCACGTTTCTGTAGATATCAAGTTTCTAGATACAAAATTTATGATATTTGCTTGAAATTTTTATTAACACATTAAATGGAGTTATTTTTTTTTCGTTTAGAGTTATTTCGAGGGTCAGGCCAGCTTAGAAACTGATAAATAGGCCTCATCTAGTACGATGGACCCCATTAGGTATTTCATGTTCCAATATAGCGATCCAAGATGGCCATACGCTGGTGCATAAACATTGACACTAAAATGCAGTGATGGGAAGTAACTAGTTCCTTTCAACTAGTTACTGTAACTAGTTACTTTTTTTGGTAACGATAGTGGCAACGAAATACTTTTGTAAGTAAAAAACTAGTAACTAGTTACTTTTTTTCAGTAACATTAACTATAAAAATCGTTTGTTTTTTAGTTACTTTCGAAATGTAGGTCACAAGTTTTTTTTACGACAATCAATCAATTTTATTGCTCTTCCAACTATTTTTTCATTTTCACTATTCAAATTGTGGCGGCAGATAGCCATAGGTATTTATAGTCCAATATAGGAAAATTTAAATTTTTCTCTCACCCTGGAATTCAAAATTTTTTTAAATCTATAAAAACACTTGGAAATAAATAGAGAAATAATTTCAGAGTTAAATATTTATCTCTCTTGTAGCTGAGAATTCATTTATTTTGTTAGAAATTCATCTCTTTGGCTTCAAATTAAGCAATCTCGTTGAAAATTCGTCTTTTTCGTTGAAATTTGATCTATTACATTTTTCATTGAGAATTCATCTCGTTGAATAATTTTATTATTATTATACTATTAAATAATTTTAATTGTTTGGTTAAAAATCAACTTTTATTTTAAAACTAGCCTTTTTGGCTTGAAATTTTAACAATCTGGTTGATTTTATTTCTCTCTTGATCGAAAATTCAACTATTTTGATGAAAATTATTTTTTTGGTTGAATATCACTGTTTTTGATTTGAAATTAAACTGTTTTCTGGTTGGAATATCAACAATTACATTTGTGGTTCAAAATTGATCTTTTTTAGTTGAAAATTCATGTATTTTGTTCAAAACTCGTTTTTTTTTGTGAAAAATTATGTTCTTGTTTGAAAATTTATCTCTTTGGTTTCAAACTTAACTGTTTTGTTGAAAATTCGTCTTTTTTGCTTGAAATTTGAAATATAACATTTTTCATTGAGATTTGAACTTTTTGGATAAAAATTTTATTATTCGGTTGAAAATCAACTTTTTTTGAAAACTCGCCTTCTTGGCTTGAAATTTTAACAATCTGATTGATTTTATTTCTTTCTTGACTGAAAATTCAACTATTTTGATGAAAATTCTTTTTTTGATTCAATATCACTGTTTTTGATTTAAAATTAAACTGTTTTCTAGTTGAAATATCAACTTTTACATTTTTCGTTGAGGAGGCATTTTTTTCCGTTAAAAATTAATTTTTTAACAATTAAAAATTCAACTATCTCATTTTTGTTTGAAAATTGATACTTTTTAGTGGAAAATTCATGTATTTTGTTTGAAATTCGTTTTTTTTTTTTGGTAAAAAATTATGTTCTTGTTTGAAAATTGATCACCTTGGTTTCAAATTTAACTGTTTTGTTGAAAATTCGTCTTCTTTGTTTGAAATTTGAAATATTACATTTTTCATTGAGAATTGAACTTTTTGGATAAAAATTTTATTATTCGGTTGAAAATCACTTTTTTGAAAATTTGTCTTTTTGGCTTAAAACTTCAACATTTTGGTCGATTTTTTTCTGTCTTGACTGCAAATTTAACTATTTTGTTGACAAATTATTTTTTGGTTGAATGTAACTGTTTTTAACTTAAAATAAAAATATTTTTTTGGTGAAATATCAACTATTAAATTTTTCAAAGAATTCATCTTTTTCCGTTCATAATTATTTTTTTCGGTTGAAAAAAAAATTCGTCTTTTTTGGTAAAAAATTATCTTCTTGGTTGAAAATTCATCTCTTTGGTTTTAAATTGACCTATTCGGTTGAAAATCCATCTCTTTTCGTTAAGTTCAACTGCATTTGAGTTAAAATGAAAATCTTTTTTGTTTGAAATTTCAACTATCACCTTTTTCATTGAGAATTCACCTTTTTTGGTAGAAAGTTCAACTACTTTGTTAAGAATGTTTTTTTTGGTTGAAGATTCATCAGTTCAGTTGAAAATTTATCGCTTTCGTTGAAAAATATAATATTTTGTTAAGATTTTTTTTGTGGTTAAACATTCATTTTCTTGAATGAGAATTCAACCTGTACATATTTGGTTTAAAATTTATATTGCTTAGTCATAGATTCAACTATTTGGTTGGATATTTCTCTTTTTTATTTAAAAATTCATGTATTTTGTTGAATATATGTCTATTTTGGTTGATGAAAATTCAAGTATTTTGTTGAAAATTCTACGTCTTTTTAAACATTTTGTGTTAGCCTTAGAATATTGTGAATCCTCTAGAAGTAGAAGTCATAACTAGGTCAATCTGAAACAACTCTTCTATAAAGAAATAATTTTTTTTCAACGCCAAAGAGATTTATAGCCCAAAATAGGAAATCTGGAATTTTTCTTTCACACTGAAATTCAAAATTTTCTAAAACATTCTTCCTAAAAACTATTTTCCCACTATAAGTTTATTTAAAAACTAGTTTCTCCTTCAAGGACCATTTTATGAAATAATAAAATCGATCACTGTTTGTTTTATCGATTTTATCGTTTCAGAAAATGGTCCTTGAAAAACAACTTACATCCTACAAAGATGCATTTTCAAACAAGTGGTCTCATTTTCAGCCCGGAGCTTTGAACTTTCAAAGAAAAAGTTCATTTTCAACCAAGAAGGATGAACTTCCAGCCAATAAAAATAACTTCTCTACCACAAAAGATAAACTTTCAATCTTAGAGAACGAATTTTGAATAAAACAGTGAGATTTTTTACTAGAGAGATGACTTTATCCAAACAGTTGAATTTTTAACCTACAAAGGTGCATTTTCAACCAAATGGTCGAATTTTCTAAAAAAAAATAGATAAAAATTCAACGAAAAATAGTTGCATTTTCAAACGAATAATTGAATTTTCAAGCCAAGAAGACTAATTTTGTAGAAGACAGTCAAATTTTCAACCCGGTAAGTTGAACTTTCAACGAAAAAGTTTATTTTCAACCAAGAAGGATGAACTATCAGCCAAGAAAAATGACTTTTCTACTACAAAAGATGAATTTTCAATCCTAAAGGAAATGTTTTCAATAAATCAGTTGCATTTTCGACAAAACATGATTTTATCCAAATAGTTGAATTTCAACACAGGAAGATGCATTTTTAACCAAATGTTCGAATATTCAAATGAAAAAGATTAAAATTCAACCAAAAACAGTTGCATTTTCAAACGAATAATTGAATTTTCAAGCCAAGAAGACTAATTTTGTAGAAGACAGTCAAATTTTTAACCAGGTAAGTTGAACTTTCAACAAAAAAGTTTATTTTCAACCAAGAAAGATGAACTATCAGCCAAGAAAAATGACTTTTCTACCACAAAAGATGAATTTTCAATCCTAAAGGAAATTTTTTCAACAAATCAGTTGCATTTTCGACAAAACATGACTTTATCCAAATAGTTAAATTTTCAACCCAGGGAGATGCATTTTTAACAAAATGGTCGAATTTTCAAATGAAAAAGATTAAAATTCAACCAAAAACCGTTGCAATTTCAAACGAATAGTTGAATTTTCAAGCCAAGAAGACTAATTTTGTAGAAGACAGTCAAATTTTTAACCCGGAAATTTGAACTTTCAACAAAAAAGTTCATTTTCGACCAAGAAAAATGAGTTTCTTATTATAAGAGATAAATTTTCAATTTGAAAGGCTGAATTTCTAACAAAACAGTTGAATTTTTGACCAAACAATATGACGAAAAAGATGAATTCTCAATTAAAGAATATAGTTTGCAGCCTAAAATGTCGAATGTTTTAGAAAACAGTTGACTTTCAAGCCGAAAAAGATCATTTAACAACAGGAAAGATAACTTTGAATCATGAAAGATAAATTTTCAACCAAATAGTTGAATTTTCAAAAAAGATAAATTTTGAACCTACATTACTTACTTTTCTACCAAAAAAATTAGTTTTCAACGAAAAGGTTATATTTCAACCAATTAGTTAAATTTTTTATAAAAAGAAAATAATTTCCTGCCAAGAAAGTTAATGCTATGCCAAAAAAGACGAATCTTCAACAAAGTACATAAATTTTAAATCAAAAATATGAATTTTCTACAAAAAGTTCATTTTTTAATAAAAAAGTTCATTTTCAAACAAATAATTTTATTTTCTGCCAAATATTTAAATTTTCAAACAAAAAAGACGAATATCATACTACCAAGTAGTTGAAATTATAACTAAAATGACGAATCTTCAACCAAGAAAGATGAATTCTCAACGAAACATGTAATAGTTGATATTTCAACCAGAAAATTTCTCAATTTTAAATAAAAAAGGTTGAATTCAACCACAAAAGACTGATTTACAAAAAATTGTTGATTCTGCAACCAAAATAGATTTATTATCAACCAAAAAATTGAATTTCTAACCAAAAAAGATGAAATTTCAACCAAGGAGATTAATTTTTTACCATAAAAGACGAATTTTCAACAAAGTACATGAGTCTTCAATAAAATAGATGAATGGTCAACTAACAAAGATCGATTTTCAATTGAAATTATCAATTTTCAAACAAAAATGGGATAGTTGCATTTTCAGTTAAGAAAATTATTTTTCTCACACAAAAAAAAACAAAAATTTTCAACAAAATAGTTAAATTTTCAACCAGAGGGATTAAGTTTCAACTAAAATGACGAATCTTGATAAAAAAAAAGAATTTTCAACACAAGAGTTCAACTTTCAACCAAGTAGTTGAATTCTCAGGCCAAAAAAGATAACTTTTTAACAAAAGAGTTGCATTTCCAACAAAATAATTTAATTTTCAAACAAACAGTAGAATTTTGAACCAAATGAGATGAATACCGAACCACAAATATAAAAGTAGACATTTCAGCCAAAAAAAACTTTTAACCGGAAATAGTTGGATTATTTCTATTGGGTTCTATTAATTGACTTCGCATTCAAGTGAGTAAACGAGAAAAAGGGGAAGTTTTTGGAAAACAGATGGAAAAAGCAATTTTCAAAAAAAGGTGGAGAGAGGGGATAGGGAAAAGAGGGTGAAGTCTGGAATATGAAAGTGATGTTCAAACTCATTAAGTTATTATTGAACTGTACCGTTGCAGTGGCATCTTCGACAAATTTAAAAAACTTTGTTTAAATTTATCATCAGAAAACGTATTAAAAATTATCTTCATTTTTAACGTTACTTCCGCCAAATTCCCCTTCTCTTTAAATTGGTAAAATAGTTTATGGACGAACCCTTACGGTGAGAAATTTTTTTCTACGATGATATTAGCAAAACAAAGTTCAGTTCCATGTATTTGGTGCCAATATTTATGCCAGTAATCGGCGCCATGTTGATTTGACATCACAACGTGAAATACCACAATACCTAAATTTTAAAATTATAGAAGAGAAAATTAAGAAACATCTAAAAGTGAAATTCATACCTTGAAAAATTATTGTAAAAAAACTTCGATCGGCATAAAAAGGTATTAGAAATTTAAAAAAAAGTAAATGTCGGTAACAGGAATCATTAAATTCACCCTAGTATCCTCTCCATATATTCAATACAAGAAATAAATCAGGAGTGATGTTTCATAAAATTTCTCCAATTCAAAAAACACTTGACTATTCACTTGATCTCAAAAAAAGATTTTGAAAAAATGAAAATTTGATGAAAGTAGGTCTTTATTAGTATATTGTGTATCAAGGGCGTAAAGCTGATGATTCTCACGAGTGTTGATTGTCAATTTTTCGCCCATGATACACACATTTTTTCCATAAACCGCATTTAAAGTTTGCCTTTGAGGGCATGTGAAGCGAGCGCAAAGTAGCGTTCTCCGCGCAGGGACTAAAGAAGTGGGCGCAAAAAGCTACTTTGTGCCCACTTTGTCTCCGGACGGAAAAAGTCACTTCGCGTATACTTTTCATGCACGAACATCAGAGACTACAATCGAAAACTAATTCGCTGAACCATTTTTGTGGGATATTTCACTGCAGTTGTTCCCCAAGTCCTCTAAAGTCTAAAGCAACCCTGGGAAGGGTCTAGGAAGTTTTCTCATGAAGCAGATGTTGGCGTCCCCACTACCGATGCTCTCGCATTGCTCACGAGATCTTCCGTCTCGGGAGAGACGCGAGAGCGTCGGTGGTAGGGACGCCAACATCTGCTTAGTGAGCAAATTTCCCGACCCTGCCCAGGCCTGATCTAAAACATTAAAATTTAGCTCCAAGCGCTCCTAGTAGTAGGTCCTTGCACTAAATCATCCAATAAATCGAAAATGCCCCAAAAAATATATAATTGTGATGGACACACTGTAATCACATAATCATTTAGTAAGTTTGGTTGATGGAATGTTGGTGAGTAAGTATCTTTGTTTGGTGTCTGTGATGTTGCAGCGGCTTCCAGCGGTGCTCAGCAGGATAGGGATTATATTGGCCAGCCCTTTGGTAAGATCCCTCTTCGCCTACGGGTACTGTTAAAACGTCGCGTGTTTCAGCCCCACGAAAATAAAAAAGAAACTTTTAAAAACGAACTCCTAAATATACCCTAAAACATAATTTAAACAAAATTGCGCGAAGAATACAAAGGGCTGAAGCACTCGATGTTTAGATGGCACCTGACACATGCTCGTTGAACCTTGAGGGGCCTAAAAGCCCCCTACATTCATTTTATTTTTTATTCGTGCACCGAGCATGCCCGCGACGTAAAAACACATTGGCGTAGTCGCTGCCTTGATCCTTTCGAGTAAGAAGGGAGCACGTTCTAAAAAAAATTTTCTATTGAATCAAAACTTGAAAAATTTCATCTTTTGTCCCCTTCCTATTCGTATGGTCCCCTGCCATTTGATCTTCGCGCTTCTCCGTTCTATTTGGATTTCGCATATGAATTGGGAATCGGATAAACTTGCGAAAGTCACGATTCCTAATTTTTTTCATTTTTCTAATCTCCTTTCACTTAATGGCCCCTTTCGATTATTGTATAGATACTGAAAAATGGGCCACCAATATAATACCATCCTCGTGCTACAACATGAATTGCAGCCTTTCTTATGGTTTGTCATTCAGTTTCTTTTGTTCAATGTTTCTCAAAGCTCACACACACACACACCTTTTTTCTGTTTTTTTTCACAGATGAATATTTTTGCCTTTGTCATTGTTTCAGTAAATTGGAAATTATTCTTATAACATGTGAATAATTATTTTTAATTTTTTTGATCTCGCGTTTCATGCGCTCAGAATACTGTTTACTTGAATCAATCATCACTTCAAACAAATATTTGGTTTTTGCAAGTTTTTGGAAGTACCTAGACTGAAAACAATGTTTGGTTCGGAAAATAAAACGATTTTGTTGCTATAGGAACAGCAACATTTGTTTGCGGTCCCAATCAAAAGGTTGGTCCTTTCAACAGAACTTTTTCTGACTTAGCGAAAATTCTTTGAAAGAAGAAAATATCGGTTTTGGTTAAATTAACAAAATTTATTTGGGTTCAACATGAGGTTTGTTGAAAGCATCTTGTTGGTACAACAACTAAATATCGTTGTTTCTATAGCGACGAAATCCTTCGGTTTTCGGACACACTTTTCTCAGTGTATGATGTGAATTTAAAAAAAAAATTGACAGTTTTTTGAAAGAAACGTATATTAAATTATTCATTTATGTATTGCTGAAAATTTTTTTGATATAATTATTTGCTCGAATCACCTGTCTTTCTCTCCAAAATGCAAATGCAAAATTATTTAGAATGATTGTGCTTTGCGAACATGCAGATTGTTTAATCAATCTGTTTTGCATGGTCTTAATGTGCTTGAAAATCAAATTTTGACGCTATCAACTGCACAATCAGATTAAGTGTAAGTGAACCATATGTACATACACCATGTCACCACAAACGTAACTTGAAATCATTCAATTAAAAAAGTTCCTACATTCCTACGAAAAAATTATATGAATATCCCAAAAAATTAATTTTTGAATTTTGGGGCCCCATAAATTTTCTGGAAAATATGCGATTTCAACTAAAAAATGTAAAATAAAGATGAGAATGTGTTCATGCGCAAGTCCGACATTCAAAAAATATATTTTTGCTTGGATCGGTGAAAAAAATTCAGAAATCGATTTTTTACAGATTTCAGTTTCAGCCACTCTGATATACAATTCAATTTTCAATTGGAAATATATTCTGTTTCTGAAAGCTTACACAAATAATTTTACATTTTGCAGTATTATATATTATATCATTTGATGATTTTCTCACAATTTTAAAATCTATATTGACTACTGATAAGAGGAAACATTTCCATTCACCAGCCCCAGCTTACTTAATGCTTACCATGTAGAGCTTTTCTGCTTTTGCACGATCCTCGCACCACCAAAACTCTCATACACCTAAATTTTTACTCTTAAATACAAAGACTAAAATACAAGACAATTAGAACTTTATGGAATAATTTTTTTTAATCGTTTAAAAGAATATTAAACTTCATGATGGACTCGAAGAGGTGCTTTTATCAAATTGCAAGTTTTATTTTACTCGCTTTCCAAATTTCACATCAAAGAAGAGGAATAATTTGAATCAGAGGACAAGGCCATTTCAGCCATGGTCCTAAAGCCAAAAATATATTTCACAGTTTTATATAACGTATTTAATCGCTCAAATATTAATTTATTTATTTCTGAATTATCGAAGCAATTTTATTCAATTAAAAAAGCACTATGAAAAATATGTATTTGGCTTTCTCAGTTCTTTTACCATTCGAAAAAAGACGTAACTCGGTAGGCAGAAAAGACGATGACCGAGAATAGAAATTGAAAATTTTCGTTACTGGAACTAGGAATTTTGAAAATTTCTTCGACGAACACGAGATTGCACGTTTCAAAATGGAAATGAATCGCTCACGCGCATAAATCAACGCCAACAGAAAGTGCTCTTAATCATGCCTTGACTGTGATACCGACAAACGCTTTGCAAGTGACCCCGATTGAAGCTTTATTGTAGCGTATAATAAGCTTGAAAACCCCCATCGCAAACATATTTTATTCGTTAATCCAAAATTGTTTCAACAGTTAATTGGATCAAGAACTCATCTCGTTAACGTCACATCATACCTTTTTGGCTAATCGTTTATCGAATCACCTTTCATCTTTTACGTCTTTTTTCTCCCAAAAAAATTCTCTGGGTTTCAGATACAGTAACTAAATCAGTTCGAATAGACTCTAGAAATATGCGTATAGTTTTCAAGGATAATATACACTGAGAAAAAATAACTTGAATTAAAAGAAAAACGATTTTTCAAAAAATTGATCAAAAGCAATGGGTGGATTCCAGGCTGGAGTTACACAAACCAGACCTTCAGATCATCGATTTTTTTTAAACTTTAGCTACTTATTTGTTTCATAGAGAAAATATAGATTGCCAAAGATCACACTCGAAATTTTTTTTTGGTGTCATTGCACTTTTTCTATTTTGGACACTTTTTGAGTCCCTAAAACACCAATTGCACCAGTTCACAAAAGGCTGTAACGGCTGTACGTGTAGGCGCCTTCCGCCCACTTATATTATTTTTGTTTAATGTTGATTTTTTTTTAAACTTGAGTCACAAAAAATGCTGACCCTGATTCACTTTATACTTCTTTATCTTATACTTCAAAATGTCTTTCTAGAGAAAAAAATGAAAAACCTCTGTACCTTACACACATTCTCTCAAAATTTTTTCTCAAATTTTTGCTCAAAATGTCATTTTTTTACTATTTAGGTCAATTTTTTTCTTCAAATATCGAAAATGTTTCTAAAATCTTGCTTTTTGCAAAAAAAATGTCATTTATTATATTGATTTTATGATTGATTTGATAGATTTTCGATGTTACCACTAATTAAATAAGTTTAAATGAGTTTAATTAATGATAAATGAGTTAATGATAAATTAAGTTAAATTAGGTTAAGATAAATGAGTCTAGCCTCTATTACTTTGATAAAGATTATTTTTTCTGTAATCTATCACCTTATTTGATAAACTTTCATATCAAAATGGTCAGAAATAATCATTTTATGATACACTTTCGAAGAAGAATAATTTTATAATATCTCCTTGTTAATACAACTGTAAGAGAATTATTTTTTAATTTTCACCTACGGTGATGCACTTCATAAGACGAAAAAAAATTATTTCTGAAACTGATCACGCAAACTTGCCTAAGTTGTACCTTCTTAGTCAACAATTTTTTCAAAAATAATCAAAGTCGGATACGATTTAGAGGGCCCCTTTTTGAATTTGGCTTTTTTATCGATTTGTTGTTGTTTTTATTTTCTCAATATCTTGAAAATGCATGTATTCAATTTTAATACGTATAGAATCATCCATTTTTATATGCAATCATTGTATATTGTATACATTTAATGACAATTCTTAAACTCATTTTCAAGGGAAATATACTTTTATCTTGCTTCACATTTTTCTATAAGAATTTGACACACGGTGTGCAAATTACTACATAAAATGAATCAACTGAAAAAGGTATATTACAGAAAAGTCTGAAACAAGTAATACGAAATTATTAATTTCCCTGAAAATAAGTGAAAATTTTATTAAATTATGTATAATGTTGACAGTATGAAAGGGCATAATTCTATATGTATAAAAATTGCATAAATGCATTTTGAAGACATTGAGAAAATAAAAACAACAAAAAATCAATGAAAAGACAAAACTCAAATAAGGGATTCTTAAATCGTATCCGATTTTGATTTTTTTTAAAAATTCGTTGACTAAGGTTAGCTGAAGTTGTACAACTTAGGCTAGCATGCGTATTCAGTTTCGAAAATAATTTTGCTGCTTTTATAAAATGTGCCTAAGCAAAACACAGTTCCTGTGACCATTTAACAGAGTTTCACTATGGTTAGAAAATCTGCTTTTAAATCAGCTGATATTTTAGGCTCGAAAATGAAGAGAAAATCCTCTATAGTTGTAACAATGCGGAGATATTATAGAATTATATGATTATTTCTGATTCTTTTTGTATAAAGGTGTACTAAGTAACATGATAGAGTACAGAAAAAAACATTTTCATCAAAATAATAGAGCCTGTAAGGGCATTTTGAAGTATAAAATGAAGAAGTATAAAGAAAATCAGGGTAGGTATTTTTTGGGAATCGAGTTTTTAAAGAAATCAAATTTTTTTGAACATGACAAATAAGCAAGAAGGAGCTGTTGAAATCAATTAGGGCCTAAAAATTCTGATTCCCTGAGGTCTTCTAAACTAAAAAAAGAGTTTCAGTTGATTTGATTAAAACCAAGCTAAGCGACACAGCCTTTAGTGAAATGGTGCATTTGGTATGTTAGAGGCTTAAATAGTATTCAAAATAGAAAAAGTGCAATAACTTCCAAAAAAAGTTTGTTTCGAGTAAAATCTTTAGCAATCTATATTTTCTCTACCAAACAAATAAGTAGCCAAAGTTTTTAAAAAATCGATGATCTGAAGGTCTGGTTTGTGTGACTCCGGCCTGGAATCCACCAATGTTGACTTAAGATTATATAACTTTTCGATTAGAAAGACAAGCTGATTTTTTCTCAGTGTCTTTCTGCGTCAGGCTACAAATAAAAAAATAAAATGTGTATAACAAAATACTTTTCTGAAGAAAGTCGCATTTTTCAAGTTTATTTTTTTTGAAATATGAAAGTTGAAATAATTGCTTTTTAGTCTATAATAGAAAATAAATTCAACATGTAAATAACATCCATTTACTTGAAAAATACATTCTTGTGTGCCTGACATGTGACATTTTTGATATGTAGATATTTTTCCATACGGCATGCAAATCGTGATGCCGAAAGGCACGAAATCGTTTATCGGCAATTCTGTTATTCGAAATGAGCGAACCACTTTTCGCAGGAAGAATTTCTCTGATCGTAGCCGGGAGCTTTCGAAAGAATAAAAATATAATTTTTTATACTTGAAAAATTGATTCAATTTCGTGATTTTCAAGATTTAATTTTTTTTGTTTAGAATTTGACAAAATAGCTTCTGGCAATTACGATTATATTGGATATGATTTATATATTAGAATTCCCTGTACATTAATATCTCCAACTCATAATAATTACAAGTATTTGTAATAGGACTACAGTAATAAAACTGTACATATATTATTCACTATTCTGTTCTTAATTCAAACCGAAATTAACTCATGTACAAGGTAACCTGGGATTACTGAGCAAATAGACCGCAGGGAATATGGCGAACCCACAAATTCTACCCGATAGTTATCATTTATCAGTAATCTCAATCTGTTTCGATCTAAGCTGTTATTGTACAGCATCCTCAAATTACATTGATAGAATTCCTAAAATTATCTTTTTTTTTTATTTTGTGGGTTCGATCCCCGTCAAAATTAGGTCGCCATCTACCTTGATGATAATTTAGTTCACATAAAATGAGTAACTACCGCTTGAATTGTAGAGTGCTTGAGCAACTGCGATAGAGCAATGGTCTAGGTTCTAGGCTACAGAGTCCGCCCTCATGCGTTCGCGTCCACGTACATTTTTTCAAATTTTTTTTTAAATTCTTTTTTGTTCAATAATTTACCCGTAAATATGCAAAAGTATTTAAAAAATAATAATAAATAGTAAAAAATATGTTTTAATCGGAAAAATTTTACTTTCGACTCAGAAATGCGATGTTTTTCATAATTAAGTAATATTATCTATACATAATATCGCCTTCTTCATTTTAAATACATATCAATACTCCCGCTTTAATACATTTAGGTATTTTCAATTTTTTTTCATGACTATGACTTTTTAAAATTAATTTCGCGCTAGTAGGAACGTCAAATAATTGCAAAATAATAATGTTTCTCGGTTGTGAATAATTTGTTATATATTACAGACATCAACTTATTGATCAACAAATTTTTGTGTCAGGAATAATAAATTTTCAACTTCGAAAATTTTTTTTTGCTATTAATTATTATTTTTATAACATTTATGCATATTTACGGTCAAATTATTTTTAAAAAGAATTTAGAAAAAAAATTAAGTGCAAGGGGATGCGAACGCATGACGGCAGACTCCCTAGCCTAAAACCTATACCATTGCTCTATCGCAGTTGCTCGATCACTTTACGATTCAACCGGTAATTACTCAGCGCGAATTTCTTTCAATTTTTTATTTTCATAAACCACTTTTCATCTAAGCAAACGATTTAAACTTTTTCATTTCATATTAGGCCCTCTTAGCCCACAAAAGATTATTGAAGTCCGTGTCCTCCGTTACGTGCACTCCTCTTGTTAGTGGGTAAAGCATCTGACCGGCAATCGGAAGAACTGGGCTCGATTCCCAGCAGAGCAAAAGATAATACTTTTTTCACAGAAATTTCTTAGAAGATAATGGATACCAAATAATTTGAATGCAGCTATAAATTTATGTGATTTGAAAAAATCTCGGAGAAATTGGAAAAGTGGTTCGCTCAAAATACAAACTCTTGAAATTTTAATTTTCTGCTACGGAGACCCTGTCGCAGGGTAAAAAGAAACGAGAGGGCGGCAACACAACCGGAGGTGGAACGGGAGCGAATGAGATAGTCGCCTGTACAAACTGCGGACCAAACCCATGCACACACACAGCTAACAATGGATGTGCCGCAGAGGTGAGTGCAATGTAATAAAAATGTGGAGAAGCTTGTTGAAGCAAATTATTTAGAAAGCTTTCTTAAATTGAAATTAGAAGAAAAAATAATTAAATTTCATTTAGCTCAAAGCTTTACTCACGATTATTTTTCAGAAAATTTTAAATACATAGTTTGATATACCAAGTACAACAGCATGCAACATTGCAGCAATACTAGGTCGTTTGGAAAGTCCCGGGCCTGAAAAATAAAACATTTTGTTGTTGTTTGTTTTCTTTGTTTTTGTTTGTTACGGCAATGACTTCTTCATCTGATTGAAATCTCTTGCTAGCCAGTTATCTCTCCAAGTTTGGGAACAGAAAGAAGTCGCACAGAGCCAAGTCTGGAGAACAGGATGGATGAGGAATCAATTCGAAGCCCACTTCATGTATTTTTGACATTGCGATTGCGGAGGTGTGAGTCGGTGCGATATGGTGATGAAACAGCACTTTTTTGTGCACCGATTTCGGCCGTTTTTTTTAGCTTGGCTTTCCAATAGTCCAATAATGATGCATAGTACGTTCCTGTTATAGTTCAACGCTTCTCCAAGTAATCAATGAGGATGATTTCTTGGAAATCCAAAAATGCTGTAGCCATCACCTTCTCAGCTGATAAAACAGTCTTCGCCTTCTTTGGCGCACTTTCACCAGGCAGTACGCACTGCTTTAACTGCTGCTTTGTCTCGAGCGTACAGCGGTGGATCCAGGTTTCGTTAACGGTTACAAAACGCACAAGAACTCCTTTGGATCGCGCTTGAACATGTCCGAATTGGATTGAGATACATCAGCTCTTTCCAACTTTTGACTGTTGTATTTGCTGGAGCAGATGTGCCATGATACTTATTAAGCTTTTTTCAGCTTCTTTAGCCGTTTTGCCTCTCAAATAATGATGTTTAATCAGAACACGAAACTCATTTTTTCCTATGTTCACAAAATCCCCGAGATGATGACGCGACAATTACGATAAACACAAAGTACTTGACAGATTGTAATGAAACTTTGAATTTAGTGTTTTTAAGGTTAGCACTTTACAAGAATATAAGGATTTTATACTAGTGGCGCCATCAGGTTGTCAGGCTCAGGACTTTTCAAACGACATAGAATTGCTATAGAGTTATGTGGCAATATATGCATGTCCTCTTCCGATAATTATTGCCGGGAAATATTGATGCAATGTTGATGAGGATTTTATACTGATGGCGCCATCTGATCGTCAAGCCCGGGACATTTCAAACGACTTAGTATTGCTGTAGAGTTATGTGGCAATATATGAATGTCCTCTTCCGATAAATATTGCCGAGAAACATTGATGCAACGTTGCACTAACGTTGCAGCAATGTTGCGCGGCAATCTTGCTAATTTCATGATTAAAGATTGCTACAATATTGCCTATGATACATTCTTTATGGAAATAAAATTTTCTGTAAAAAATAAAATAGTCGTCTTACGAACATTGGAATTCTTATACTATTTCAAGTACTTCAAATTCAATTAGGATCATATTACTTTTAGGGATTCGTAGCCCCGGGGCGAAACTCTTATACTTTCGGCCGGGTGTCCGTCTGTCTTTCGTACTTTTTTCTCGGGGGAAAAAGTGAGGGACGGGGAAGGATTCAGTAAGGAAGTGAGAGGGTGAGGGGAATACATGCGCGTGAAGGGGTGTGGGGAAGTTCTGATAAGTGAGAGGGTGTGAAGGGGGATGTGGAGATGGAGATAAAGTGTGGGGGGAGTGGTAAACTGGGAAGGGAGGGCGGAGAAGCGAGAAGAGCTTCTTGGGAGGTAGGGTAGGGACGTAAGGGGGAGAGGAAGAGATAAGAGACAAGGCAAGGAGAGGGAAAGTAAGGAAAAGTGAGTGGGTGAGGAGGGGAATTGGAGGGATGTGGGATGGGGAGGGAAAGTGAGTGTCGAGGAAGGGTGGGAAGAGGAAGTGCGGGGAGTAGATGGTGCAGTGTGGGTGGGGAAGTGAGGGATGAAGGGAAAAGATAAGTGACTAAGAGAGGGAAAGAAAAGTAAGGAGAAGTGACTGGACGTGCAGGGAAAGAGAAGGCATGCTGGGATGAAGACGGGAAGTGAGGAAGTGTGTAGATGGGTGGGAAAGTAAGGGGATCATAGGGGAATATAGGATCGGATAGGGTCACCTTTAAATATATAACTTAATATAAGGAATTCCCTATCACTTTCTCTCCAACTGCTTTTTGCTATTTCATAAGAACAATGATGTCAAAGAAAAAATTGAATTAAAAAATCAGATGATTAAAAGATTTCAACCTATTAAAATTATCTTAATTTCTTTTACCTATGATTATTTTCAGAGTTTCGTAGCGTCGGGTAGAAACCCTTATGGTTTCGATCGGGTGTCCGTCCGTCATATAAAAAAGGGGAAGTAAAGGAAATTGAGGGGAAGTGAAGGGGATGATGAGATGTGAGGAAAAGTAAGGGTAATAAGGGGAAGAGAGAAGGTTGTGGAGAAGTGTGAAGTAGGGAGGGGGTGAGGGGAAATGAGGGGGAAGAAGTAAAGGGAAACAAGTGAAAATAAGGGAACATGGTGGTGGGGAGGCGAAGTGAGGAAGGTGAGGAAGGGAGACATGAGGGGGAATGAGGGGAAATGAAGGAAGGAAGGGGTAGTGTGGAGAAATGAGGAGGAATGTGGAGAAGGGAGGGGAAATACGGTGGCGAGCATGAGGGGAAATTAGGGGAAGCGCAGGTTGGGAATTTGGAGGGCGGATTTAAACGATTTTATCAACGACTTAATAGGCTACGAAACCCTTTCTTGTAGGCGCATGTCGCCAACTTTCACTAATTTTGTATTCCATTGTCTAATAGGTTGCTACTTAATTAATGAAGTTTCCATCAATTTAAGATTTGAAATTATTTAATATTGACTGCATTATTGATTCTTATTTAATAATTATAAAGACTTGAAAATAAATCCGCAAACTCATTATTTTTGTACAGCGACCTGGAATCTGTCACCGATCAGTTTTGAAAATAATCACAACTTTATAAATTATAAACTCAATCTTTTATAAATATATCCGAAAAATGTACAGATATTCGACCTTTTGAGGTGTTGTGAATATTTGAAGATACTCATATTTTCAGATTCTTTCCTTATTGTTCCAAAATAATTGATTTTAGAGGTTTTTACGATAATTCAGGAAAATGAATGACAAGTTCTTTGCTTTTTCTATCATCCGGATATTCATAGAAATAGGTAAAAGAAACTATTTCTGAAATGTAAAGCATTATTGGCTTACCAAAGTTCCAGCTTTCCATTTTTACATAATTTAATATGTGCTAATACTAAAAAGTTCTCAATTTTTTCTGTGATCTATAGACTGAGTTTCACAAAAGGAAAATTAATTGAGAAAGTTGTATCTGGTTTTTCAAAAATAAAAATAAAAAATTTAGAATTCTCTTCGATTGCTTATAGAGTATTTTTTAAAATCGCGTTTGGGATTTCGGAATTTTTAAGTTTCTCGAATCTTGAATTTAAAAAAGAAATAAATTTGATATACAAGGTTTATATATTCTTGCAATAGTATTTCAACAAAAACACTCCAAAGTCATAGAAGATGCAGCTTCAAAAAGTATTTAATTTGAATATTAAAACGCATCTACTTTAAAAAATTGAAGGAAACTGGATGAAACTTTGTTTTTAATTCTCGGATGCATTTTGAACAAATAAGCGTTAACGGTTCAACTACAAGAAACTTTACTATGCATATAAAAATGATAAAAGAAGGTACAGATTCTTGAATGGGATTTGGAATTTGAGTGGATAGCAAAGAATAAAAAAAAATGGACAAAAATGGTAAAAATAACCTTCTTCACCTAAAACATTTTCAATCTATGTCACGTAGTTGGCGACACGGTTACCTACTCTATTTTCTACTTCTCAATTCTAAATGTTTTAGACATTCCTCTTGGTTTTCTTCTATCCAATTTTATCATGTGCTTGTTTTCAAGGCAATAATATTGGATTCAGATCGATAAAATTGTTGAAAAAAGCTGAATAAAATAGAGCAGGATGAGACATCGGATAGAAGAGAGATAGATTTAGAAATCGATACATAATATCGCATAGAATACAATAAACAATTGAAGTTATTAAAATAGTATTTTTTATAGAGGTTCAGGGTGAAACAGAAAAAAATAACAGTAATTCATGGATGGGAATTGAAAAAAATGGAACAAAAGAATTATATAAAAAAGGTAGAAACAAAATTTTTGATCTTTAGGATAAGGGAGAAACTTTTTACCTCCATTAATGGATGAACTTATATGCGATCGATGGGAAGAAAGTAGATTAGTGTGAGTCGTAAGAAGAACCTAGATTCTCATAATCATTCAAGGATCTAATTTATTTTTTTTCTCCAGTAAGCCAGAGAGTTGAAAATCTGATCAAATCTCAAATTTATGGTAGTTTCAGAACGAAAGATTAATGATGCCTAAATTCTTTAGTCTATCTTTTCTGAAACAAATTCTTTTACATATTTTTAGGGTTTCGATGCCCCGAGCAGAAACTCTTATGGTTTCGGTCGGGTGTTCGTTCGTCGTACTTTTTTCCTGGGATGGAAAGTCAGGGGGTGTGGGGTGGAAAAGTGAAGTGAGAGAAGTGAGAGCTGAAAAGGGAAAGTGAGGATCGGAAAGTAGAAGGGGGTCAGAAGAGAAAAAGGGGTTGAGGAGAGAAGAAGGCGTCAAGGAGAGGGGAATGTGAGAAGTGATGATTGAGCGGTGAGGAAGTCAGGGGACGGGAAGTGGGGCTAAGTGAGAAGGAGTGAGGGACGGGTAGGGAATGAGGGGGTTGAGGGGAAGCGAGCAGCATGATGGGAGGGGAGTGATGGGAGGATAGGGGTGGGGGAAGATTGGAACATCCCAGTTAACGACTTGAGGGCCCTGGAAGTGGAGTGTAAATCGGACTTATAGGATTCAGGCCAAATGGTGAAGCCATTTTATCTGATTTTTTGTATAAATAATCTGCAAAGTATAGAGAGCCCCGGTACAAGCCGCTTTTTAGAAAAAAATCTATATTTTATGCAACAAATGAAAAAAAAATGCGCTTCGATGGGATCGTTGTAGTAAAGTGTTCTACTATTCAGCGAAGCAGGGAGCAGGTAAGGCAGTT
>JAUMHM010000049.1:12793109-12813047 GCA_032362435.1 Melikaiella ostensackeni
GTTGGTCATAGTGGGCGTTTCATTACCTGCAGACTTGAGTCATAACGGATGGTAGTTTTTCCTTTTCTCGCTAGGGTTCCCCAAAGGAAAGTCCGAGCTCGAAAACTGCCTTACCTGCTTCCTGCTTCGCTGAATAGTAGAACACTTTACTACAACGATCCCACTGAAGCGCATTTTTCCTTTTAATTGTTACATGAAAAATAGATTTTTTTCGAAAAAACGGCCTGTACCGGGGGTTTCTATACTCTTTAGATTATTTATACAAAAAATCAGATAAAATGGCATTACCGTTTGGCCTGGATCCCATAAGTTCGATTCACACTCGATTTCCAGGGCCTTCAATAGGCTACGAAATCCTTTTTTGTAGGCACCATGCGCCTACTTTGGCTAACTTTTCAGACTGGAATTTTATGTTTAATTAAGGGTTTAAAATAGCCCAAAAAGAGATAGTAAAACGCAGAGAGAACTGTAGCTAAGGATGAGCGAAAAATGCAAAGAATGTCTGGCTGATATTTTAATGACCCTGAGTAGTACTGCTTTGTCCAGGTACGGAAGAAAGAACCACCGCATCCAATCAGAGTGGCAAAGACGATAGACGTAATCGCCAGGATCACATTTCCAGCGGCTTACTTTGTGTTTCTGACGTTTTTCTTCATACACTACAAAGGTGTTTCGTAAACCACCGAAGTTTTCGAGGTTGCTTAAAAGACACTAAGGTCTCTAAGACCCGGCAAATGAATCCAGGCAGCTTCATAGAGTGCCACTCTTGAGGTTACATAAACGATATTTCTTCGAAAAACTCACCTCAAGATTCGCTGAAGAAGACGTCGAGATAATCGAAACGAAAAAAAACTTGTAACCTCGATGCGGAGTATTAAATAATTAAGATAGATGTATTTTCGAATGAAAAAAAAACAAGGTCCTCGCACGATACGCGTCGGCAAATATCAGCTCAATAAGAAAAGACCGTGTAAAATGAAATCGCCACAATCTTGTATAGTATTTACTTTTAATTATAAAATTTTATTCCTATTGGTGGACGATAAAGATGTGAAAATTGCAGAAGACTCGGCGGAAAAGTATTGAGAGCCAGCGAATCATGCGACGCCTTGTAGCCTTATATGATGAACCATCTGATTTGTAAATGACGATTATATGCTCGATTATTGATAACTAATGCGTGATATTTGATCCTCTTCTGTATTCTGTGTCCTAATGTTTAAAGTGATAGATTTATGTAAATATCTTGTCACAGTCTGTCTTGCACAAAGCGGTGAATAAGTTTTAATATTTTGTTTAAGGAATTACTTCATTACAACCATACAGTTTCTCAGATATAGATAATTATAAGTAATAATAATAATCAATTACAAAAAATGTAGACTGTACATGGAGAGAAATGGATAGTCGTATCATCCTCTAAATCAGACCTGGACACGGTCGGGGGAATTTCTCATTTCACAGATGTTGGAGTCCCTACTACCGATGATAATAGCCTTGCTTGTGAGCAAGGCAAAAGCATCGGTAGTGGGGATGAGAACATCTGTGAAATGAGCAAATTTCCCCGACCCTGACCAAGCCTGCTCTAGATGCCCATCCGATGTAGAGTCATCACAGATGGTCTAGCTGACTCTTTTCTGTATTTTCTGCATAACCACCCAGGATGACTGTATATAAGATAGCCAAACAAATAGTCAGCCTGACCATCTATGATGACTGTATATAGAATAGCCATATACAGTATCAGACTGACTCTCCATATTTCTCCGTGTAATTTGTTAAATCAAGATTAACTTTTTAAAGTACAGAAAAATGGACAGTCAGTCCAAGCATCTATGAAGACTCTATATAGGAAATTAGGACACTCATATACTACATCATGCTGGCTATCCATTCTTCTCCGCGTAGTCTGTTAAATCGAGATTAACTTTCGAAAATACATAACTAATTTGTTCATCTTACCTTATTTATGATGAATATTGTTAATTTAACATTAGGACGGAGTGTTCAGTTTCGGATCGAAAAATAAGAGTAATTACACTTACGTCTTAAGGAATATGAAAGTATCACAGGTGGTGCTTTGAGACGCTCCAAACTTACATTTACGATTGATTCGCAAAAGAGAGGACCCTTCTCTTTAGATTTACAATTACTTATTAGGATACGATTATAATGCTGCTACCGACTATTGAATATTATTATTAATTATAACTACATTAATGACAAACCGCTGTACTACTATTACTAACATTGAACCACTATTCGTAAAAATTACGACGCAATTACTGCACGTAAACACGAATTGTCTGAAACCACAAGTCGCAGATAAAAGTGTATTTGAAAGAAACTTCATAAAATTAAAACAATTATTTTTATATTCATCGTTATTTTTAAAAATATGCTACAAATTTGTACCATATTTTCCAATATTATTATTATTTTAGGTAATAAAAAAATGTATTCAAATACTATTTTATCTATGCCTACAGTGTGTAATGTTTTCAAAACACAAGGGATCGGAAGTGTTTGTATTAAAAAGATATATTGTTTACAGCAACTTTTGCAGACCAAACGAATTTGTGTGTGCGCGAGAAAAGGGGTAATATTAACACTATTAATAACACTTAATATGTTTGTAGATAGCGAAATTATAGAATCATAGTTCAAAATTTCTTTACTATAAATCTTAAAAACCGAAGGACTCTGATAGAATTTTGGAAATCTTTCAATTTTCATGCTACTCTGCTTCTAGAAATCATACCTATTTTAAACAATTGACTGACTCTAATATGTGTTTTACATTATGTCAATAATTTATTAAATCATCAGAATTCTAATTTTTGGAATTTCTCTTTAAGATGTACCTAATTTACAAAGTACAGGATTTTTTTATCTCAGCCAGTTTAGAAACAAGGTTCTTTAAATATCTCATCTCACACTGTAAAAAGTCATTAATATTATATTAAGTTGTAAACAGTATTCTTCTGGTAGCCAAAAATATATATATTTGAAATATTTAAAATATTTTGGAAGTATTTCCGTAGATCTACCAGGAATTTTTACAATAAAAGTATCCTGCACTCGTATGATATCAAATTAATAGGGACGAATCAAATTTCTTGTACAATACATTTCATACTTCATCTGAGATCAACTGCCAAAAGCTCTACTGATTATGGTATATCAAGATTTCAATCGTTATTCATTTTTTTCATACGAATGAAAAGTCTATCAGTCGTTAATCATTTATTAGTATTTTATCATATTCTATTAAAGGTGTGAAATTTATCTCCTGTTAAATATCCATTAATATATATCTCGTCCTTACAAGTTCTATATTCTTTTATCATAATACTCAAGAATTTTCTCAAATTAGAATTTCAAATAAAAATGTTTCAGGCTTTGTGAATATTTCTGCCACCAAATTTTTTCTATTAATAAATTTTGCGCTTAAATTGTCTATCATAAGAAATATTTTATATTCAGCTTCACTTGGCTAACAAAATTATTAATAATTAATCAAACTTTAATTTAATTTGTTCTCCTGATCGCACTTGCTCTCTAATTTCAAACACTGCCATTATTAAAAATGGAATAAAGTCTAATAAACAAAAAAATGGTCACCTAATTTCAAACAATCATTCTGAAACGATTGGGAATAAGGACGTCCACTGTAAAATTGTTCACTCATAGATTCGTAATTTTTTCATATTGTCGTATACGTACATAATATCACGAAATAATCAAGTTAGAAATTTATTGATGTATTCGTGAACGAAAATCTCATCAAGAATAATTCTATATGTATAATAGCTGCGTTTAGCGCATTAGTATTGAAAAAAATACGCGCGTTCTCGATTTAGGTGATTTATTCAATTTGTAGTCACGTAAATTAATAAACTTCTTCTTTTATCTCGTTCGTCGATTTTTGCCTTGAAAGAAATTAGTATAAGATTAATGCGCTCTCTCTCGTAACAAATTGTTAATTTGTAACATTAAAGCCCAAAGTCCATCATACAAAGTGTAAATTAATTTTTAATTATTATATATAGATTGCTGCAACCAAGACAACGAATAACATAGCGTAGAAAATATCGCTGGCTGAACGATCTTTCAAAATCCTTTTACAATAGAGCACCGTTATAGTACCATTTTCAGAACAACGGCTCTTTTATTAAGCATTGCCTCCGCTCACAATAGATGCCAATACTATTGTGATATACCAAAGATCATTTCTTCACTGAGAAAAAAAAACGCCTCGAAAGGTGTGGACTATAGCGACACTCTTTTGTGATGTAAATTCACCCCATAAATGTGCATACCTTAAGCTCGCACCTCAGATATTGGCTGGATGGAAATTAAATTCGCAAATAGACTCAAAGCTTTCTAACAATAAAAATAAGGAAATGTATTAATAAATTGGTAAGCATTTATTAGAATGGCCTTATTTTATCACTTTTAAGATACCAATTTAGGGTACTTCGTAAAGGGTAGTGCCCATTTTATCGCCGTCTACCCGGCTTGCTTTACCCCACTACTCAACTTCCCCTTATACAGCTGAGTGACCACAAGACTGCTACCACCAACCCTTGCCACCAGAGAGGTCCTTTATACCTCATGAGGAATAAAATACGACACATTGATTTTTTTAATTTTGCAATTAGTGATTTGGAAATATTATATTCAAAATCTACGTTTTTTGCGATTCCAACGATATGTTACTTACCTTAGTAAGTTGAAAATTATAAGTGTTCTTCAGGCCATGTTAAGGTTCACCTGAATTCAACTGCAATAATTCTAAATGTCCCTATTCTCACGAATTTTTGAATGTCATAGAGCAATAAATCAACTACTTCTACTTAAATAGCAATTAAGGCTAGTTGACGCAGATGGTAGTTTATGTTGTTATATGTTTTGCAAAATGATTATAAATGTAGGAAAATTAACACAATTTCTTCACATTCCCTTTAAAAATATTCTCAAATGAGAAATATTTCAAATTATAGTTTAATTTGTTTCATTTTATGCGATTTTTCTTCTGCCATTATATTTTGACCATCCTCTGAAAGTTTCTAATTTTGATGGAATGCAATTAAAGTGCAATTAAAAGAGCTCAGAGTTGAACTTGAATAGTTGAATAGTTCAGATTGGAAATCCCTCCTAATTAATAAGAATTTAAATAGGAAATATTCGAGTTCGGCAAAGAATGAAGATGAAATTAAACGAAACAGAAAATTGAAATTTTTCGACTTTGCAAAGAAGTTGAATTCGAAGCCTTAATAAAATTTCTGTCACTTTCGAATTTAAACATCAAATATCACTATTGTACTTCTTACGCTTCTTTCAATGTTTGAAAGCTTTCAATTTTTGAACGTTTGCAAAATTTGAGACAGTTTTACATTTTAAACAATTCCAAATTTTCAGTTTTGAATTTAAAACGTTTTTCCAATTTTTAATCATTCGTTTTGAAAGCCTTTTCAAAATTCTGGACTAAAAGTGAAAAGCTTTTAAATTCAACTTTCACGCTTCCGAAATTGAAGTTCTTTTGATATCTCTTAGTATTTCTGAATTTCTGGTATTTGCAAGTTCTAGTTTTTATCAAAATTACCGATACTTTTGAATTTTAAACGACTTTACAATTCCGGTACTTCGAAATTTTTCATTCTTCAAAATTCATGCAGCCTTAGAATTTTTTAAAGCTTCTAAATTTGAGGGTTTTCATACATTTTCGAAAATTAGGCAACGTTTCATTTGAAAGGCTGAAAATGAAAATTCTGTAGCAACGAGCGTTAATTAATATTTGACTGGGAGCAATCGATTTATTGCTCTGTGGCAGTTTAGAATTTCTGAGAATAGAGAAATTTAGAACTATTGTAATTGAATTTCGGTGATCTTCAACATGGCCTGAAAAACACTTCTAATTTGCAACTTACTAAGGCAAGTTACATATCGTTGGAATCGCCAAAAACCGTAGATTTCTAATATTATATTTCTAAATTACGAATTGCAAATTTAAAAATTTTGTGTTTCGCATTCTATTCCTCACTAGGTACAGAGGCCCCTCCTGCTGGCAAGGGTCAGCGGCAGCTGTCTTGCGGTCTCTCAACTGCATGAGGGGAAGTTGGGTAGTGGGGGTAGAGCAAGCAAGTAGAAGACGCACAGTGGGGCAAAAAAACGTCCGTGGACAAATTGATTTTCAGCAGACAATTGTTATCTGAATTAAACATTCTTCCTTTTGAATGAAACCTTATGAAATTCCGCATCGGACAGTCATGGCGGATTTTTTTTTTTTAATTTCAATAACAAAAATTTAAAAAAAAATTGACTTTGAAGTGTATCGGTTTTTAATAAATAATTGAATTCATTCAAAAGTACCTGGAAAACATGAAACACCTATCCAAAAAAGATGTCCAATAGCAACTCAAATGTTAAAAAATTTATTGAATAAGTTATAAACAAATAAGTGAATGTATATGGTTTCACGGGAATTCGCAGCAAATCGTCACTTGATTTGCCCTAAATTTGAACAATTTATGGACAATATAAGAGTTTTTCAGTTGAATTAATGAATTTTCATTGATAATTTATTATTTTGTAAGCAAGTTTTATAAACAATTATTCATATCAGGTATTTATGATGGAATATTAAAGTTTTTCTACGAAATCGATCATATATTACCTAGACATGAAATCCAAGTATCATATTTGGTCATCCAATAAAAATGAATAATTGTCTGAGCAATCTTAATTAATAAATGCACTATTCGGCTATTTTTGGTGGTACAAACTTGATTCTTTTGACGTCATCAACTGCAAATAACTAACTTCATATTTTCAAGGACATCTCGATTACAATGAATGATTTTTATTGTTAACAACAATTGTTCAAACAAATTTTTATTATGTTGTGTATTTATGAATAAAATTTCATTTTTTTCACGAACTTGACAGCCAGTTATTCAGCAATGACTTCTTGCTATGAATTGCTAACATTTGATAATTGTTTAGAAACATTTAGTCAACAAATACATAGAAAGTATTTTATTAGAATTAGATTATTATCGAAGCATCAAAAAAAAAGAAGAAAAATTTGTTATTAACAGTTGATTACGCTAGGAGAACAAAATTTAAATGCTGAAAAATTGACAAATAATGCATTTGTTAATTAAGTTTGTTTAAACCATTATACAATGTTGGCAATTTGTAGCAAGAAGTCATTGCTAAATAACTGGCTGTTGAGTCCGTGAAAAACGTGGAATTTTATTTATAAATACATAACATGATGAAAGTTTCTTATGAAATACCTGATATGGATAATTGTTTATATAACTTGCTTATAAAATAAGAAATTATTCATTAATATTTATTAATGCGACTAAGAAACTCTTTCTGTCCATAAATCATTCAAGTGACAAAGTGAATCAAGTGACAAATTGCTGCGAATCCCGACGAAACCATTTTCATTCACTTACTTGTTTATAACAAATTTAATATATTTTTTAACACTTGCGTTGCTATTGGACGTCCTTTTGAATAGTTGTTTCATGTTTTCTAGGTATTTTTAAATGAATCCAAGTATTTATTAAAAACTGGTACACTTCAAACTCAAAATTTTTTTTCATCTTTGTCATTAAATGGAAAAAAATATAAAAATTTTCCAAAAATTTGGCATGATAGTTCGATGCGGAATACTATTGGATTTTATTTTTGAAAAAACCTTCAATTCGGGGAAAATTGTCTTTTGAAAATTAAATTGTCCACGGACGTTTATTTTTTGCACCGCTGTGCGGCGATCAAATGGAAATCGCCCTTCATACTTTTTTTTTGTATTTGCTTAAATCATAAATCACAACTTTCTTTTTTTTTCGTGTGAAAAAATGAACTCCTATTCTTCTTTATTTCTGAAAAAATATTGAGAGGCCGTTACATGTTTTTTATGTTGAAACCACGAATTTTTTAATTTTTGTTCAAGGTAATTGAATTTAATACAAATTATTACACTTAAATAAGGAAGAATCTATTATTTACGTAAGCTTCCTCTTTCTATTTATTTTTTAAAAAGTATGCTTATTAAAACCAGTTTTGTCTGTTAAAATTACACTTCATACTATTGTATACATTTTATCATTACCGAATTCTTTTGAAAATTTTGTAAGTCCGTTAAAATTTTTGAAATCATGTGAAAAGTCCTCAAAATCCTTTAAATTCTATGGATATCGTACATATCTCCTGAAATTACTCTAAGACGATTAAGCAACCTGGAAATCCCTTTGGATCTTTTAAAAACTGTGGAAATCCCTTCAAATTATTTGAGATTCCATAGAATCTTTTGAAATCCTTGAAATTTTCAAAATACCGTAAAAATCCCTTATAATCCTTTAAGGTCCGTGGAAATCCCTTAAAACTTCTAAAATCGAATAAAATCCTTGAAATTCCGTGAAATACTTCGAAATATCACGAGATCCCTTGAAATCATTGAAATACCTTTAAAATTCATAGAAATCATTTAAAACCATGGGAATCTTTCAAAATCTTTTGAAATCCCTTAATATATTTTGAAAATATTCAAATATTTTCAAACACATTAAAATCTTCCAAGCCCCATTTGAGTTCCTCGAACTCCCTTGAAATCTTTTATTATATTCGGAAATATTTGAAATTCCGTTAAAACTTTTTAAATTTCACGAAATCCTCTAAAATCCGTGGATATACTTTTGAATCTTTCAAAATCTTTTAAAATCCTTTAAAATCCATTGGAATCATCGAAGCCGCCTTAAATTTCTTAAAATCCCTAAAAATCCTTTGAAATTTTAGAAAATTCCTGGAAAATCCTCCAAACCTTCGAAATCTATTTAAAATCTTGTGACACCCTATACAAATTTAAAAAATACTCTGGTATCTCTTGAAATCCGTTAAAATTCTTTGAACTCCCGTCACTTCCTTGAAAAAAAATTCAAAATCTTTTAAAATCCCTTGAAATCCCTTAAAATCCTTTGGAATCCTATAAAATTTCTTTAAAATTCTTCAAGGCTTAGAAGTCTATATAAAATCTCGTAACATCCTATACAAATTTTGAAAATACATTGATATCTCTTGAAATCCTTTAAAATCCTTCGAAACCCCGTCACTTCCTTTGAAATATGTAGAAATCTCTCAAAATCCCTTGAAATCCCTTAGAATCTTATAAAATTCCTTGAAAACCCTTCAAGCCTTCGAAATCTATATAAAATTTCGTCACATCCTATAAAAAGTTTGGAAATACTTTAGTATCTCTTGAAATCCTTTAAAATCCTTTGAAACACCGTCACTTCCTCCAAGATATTTCGGAATCTCTTAAAATCCCTTGAAATCTCAAAAAATCCTTTGGAATCTTATAAAATTTCTTGAAAACCCTTCAAGCCTTCGAAATCTATATAAAATCTGGTGACATCCTATAAAAAATTTTCAAATACTTTGGTATCTCTTGAAATCTTCAAAATCCTTTGAAACCTCGTCACTTCCTTCGAAATATTTTGAAATCTCTTAAAATCCATTGAAATCCCTTAGAATCGTTTGTCATCCGCTGGAATCGTTCTTAATTCCTTAAAATCCCACAGTTCTAATTTAGACGCATTTTTAGGGATATCCCTGAAATTCCGTCGAAATCCTTCGGTATCTCTTCAAATCCTGTGAAATCTCTTGAAATCTGATTGATCCTTTAAATCTTGTAAAATCCATGGAAAAATTGAGTTTCTCTCTGAAATTGTACTAGGTAATTTTTAAAAATTCCTGAAATCCTTTCAAATCATCGAAAATCTGTGAAAACTCTCGCATTCCTTTGAAATCTTTTGAAATACCCAAAAACTTTTGTAATACCCTAAAACTTTTATAATCCCTGGAAATTCTTTGAACCCCTTCAAATCTTTTGAATAAATCCCTTGAAATCTCATGAAATCCATCAAAAGCTTTGAAAATCTCGTTAAATTCCGTAAAAAATTCGTAATTCCTTGAAATACTTTCTAGTCCTTTGAAATACCTTGAACTCCCTTGAAATTGTTGAAATATTTTTAAATTACTGTAAACCTTAAAAATCTTTTTAAATCCCCTGAAATCTTTTGAAATCTCGTTTACAGTGGAAATAATTGATATATTGTTGATAGATTGAATAAAATTATAAAATCTTACGTAAAGAGGTCGGAAGGGCACAAAAATCTTATGAATCCTTACAATAGAGAAGGAAGGGGTCTAAAATTTCAAAAATCATCCTTTCGTGATTAATGGACATTCTCTTATGTAAAACCAGTTATATATAATTTTTAATGCCTTTTTCATTTTAATATAAAACAATAAAACACTACAGCCGTTCCTTTTAGGAGATTTTGCAAATTTCATAATTTTAGTTAAAAAATTCATTATATTATTAAGGGACAAGTATTGTTGAATTTTTCTACCCTACCACAACTGGCTTTCAAAGAAGTAAGCAATATTTTCCATGAGATTCTGAATATTGTTTCTAATACAAAATATATGTTTTGAATATGCGTTTTTCGTCGACATAAATTAATTTGAATTGATTATTTATTGTTTTCAAAATAATGAGTTGGCAAAGCTTTGAGTTTTCTTGCCTCAAAGCTAAATAAGACAGCCAGACAAAAATGAATACGCTTTATATATGACACTGTTGAGTGAAGACTCTTAGATGATAAAGATACGCTAATTAATGTTGTTAATGTTTAATGCTCCACGGACCAAAAAACACCTAATCCTACAAAAATCTTTATTTCTGAACTAGACTGTGGCCCAAATGATAAGAAAATGATAAGAAAAATCTCTTGAATCTTAACATTAATACTTTTTAACAAGAACTCAGTCAAATGATCGATAAAAAGAAAAATTCGATTTTTGAAATGATCAATAAACTTTCGCAAATTGTTGTACAGAAGAAATTTATCGTATTGATCTTTATTCTTGGTCCACATTCTTAAGTATGCTTGTATCTCATACACCGAAAATTATAATATGTTACGCTGTCAACTATTCTTATTAAAATATGACACAAAACGTATATATAAGGATAAAAAAATGTAATTCTCTCTACAACTATTTGAATTTTTACTTTCCCGGTACATAAATAACAAGAATTCAATGAAGAGAATCTTGAAATTGACTGACTAAATTTGCATGATTATACGTAAAGAAATTTTCAACGAATTTAAAATATAATGTAAATATAAATACAGAAAATTAAGCGAAGAATGGTTGACATCGATAACTCATATTTTAATATATATTGGAAAAATAATTGATATTCGTAATTATGCTGCATATGAAGATCACGGTAACATTAAATATGGAATCTAATATTAGTATATATAAATCGTTACTGCAAAATAAATTCTGACACAATTCTTGAGATATAACTAAAATATTGATGAACTATCAAAGTTTACAGAGTGACGTATGTTAATCCGCCAATATTTTTTATGCACTTTCAATCACTTAATTTAAATCACCGCAGTTGGATTTACTGTTATAATGCTGAGAATATGTGACAGTTATTGCATAAATTGGTTTGCTGTGAGCTAATCTATGAGAAATAATAAATCAGTATTGACAACGTCCAACGCCTTTTAGAATAATTAAATATTATGCGAAATTGTATGGAAAGTTTAAGAAATATGACACTGAAGATATGAAAAGAAGAGAATTCAAATTTACTCTTTAATTGAACTGATCAGTAAAATCAAAACTTTTAATTGTTTATAGTAAACAGAATAGAATTGTCTAAAGAAATTATGCAAACGATTTTCAATGAAAATTCAATAATAATAGAGTGTTAACATTTTATGCTCATAAGAAAAACTTGTGAAAAATTGTGGCTGAATTATGCACCCAGCGAAAATTGACATATCTTAATTTCAAGTGCGTTGCCTTACTTTTTATGCACGTTGCCTTCCGTAGAATTTGGTGATTCTAAGCACTTTGTGATTTATGAATATTCATAACAAAATAACAAATGAATCTTGTCAACCAAGATTGTTAAAAGTGGAATCACTCCCTTGTCTATAAAGATGTAAATATTTTATGAAGCAATTAAGAAATGTAGTTCAAGCCTGCCTTATATGAAAAATTGTGTCTATCATGCAGACGATACTTGTAAGATTATAAATCTTCCTAATAATCATTGGTTTATAAATTTTTCATTTTTGGGCAATGATTGAATCAATCTTTCATTCTACAAGTGTTATGTGCATGATAGAATTTTAATAGATAGCAACGGGAACTAAATGTGCAGTAAATAACGAAATAAGAATGAAAATATATTAATTAAAAGTAATTTTCGAATCATTATATAACCCTGCTAAAAATGTATCACTTCATATTTTATAGGGGCGTATTTATATAATACCGTGATTATTATATGCTGTTATGAAAAAGCACCATTTACTATTATTGATTTCCATTGATGCCAGTTGTTTCAATAGTACTTTTTTATACATAAAAGAGGATGATTAATGTGCATATTTTTGAGATTTATGTGCATTACACTCGTAATACAATAGAAAAAAATGTTCATTTTCAAGCAAAGAGAAATGCGTGAATGAACCTATGATTAATAATCCGACTATTTTCGCTATAATGCAGATTGCGAGTTTCTTCCTGAGAGAAGGGAGAGGGCTTCTTATAAAAAAAATCATATGCTATATGTATTGTATTATTATGTATAGGTACTACATTTTTTTGCACTTCACATCCACGGACACACATACACATGTGCTGACACACAAGCATTGTATGTACCGCAGAAAAGGAAAAAAATATATTGTAAGAGATACTCTCGAATCTACGAAACGATTTTTGTCTCATAAGATGCATTTCATGCATGTATTATATAAATAAATAAATACGACTATATTAAAAATCTTCAAAGAAAATAATTTCACAATCTTACGTGAAGAGATAATTAAGTATGGTTATACATATAGAGTATTATTAATTGTATCGTAACGACATTTGATTAACTGATTTATCGGCTGTGTTTGTAATGTATGTGATTAAATATTAAATTATCGATTAAAATTAATAGCCAGGAATTCGTCATCATTCTTTAATTTTTCCCTGGCGAATATCGAGTACAGCATCTGTGTAAATAATAATTTTAAGTATTATGTTGTTGTTTTTTAACAATTATATGATTATTTATGTCTTTTTTTCGCCTCACACTACTTTGTCTCATTCTTAAGAAAAAAACCTTCAAATTCAATCATTCACTTTGTCCACACTGGAGATCTTATAGTACAGCTCGTTTTTCACGTATTTTTTGTCTCGCGACTTTGTCATGTAAATATGACAGTTTATTACTTATTTAATTTTTTCAATTCAAAACTTCAAAACTGAATAATTTGTTATGTTGATCATTCAAAAAAGAATCTTTGAATATAATAAATCTAAAATGCGGAGCAATTCTACATATTAAAGAGTTTAAAATTGGAAATTAAACATTAGAAATGGAACAGTTTCGAACTCAAACTCAAAGCTTAAAAAATTAGACGATTTCTGAATGAAAAACAGTTAAATTTGTACAAATCCACAATAGAAGCCATCAAAATTGAATATTTTAATACCTAGTTTATTCAAAATATTAAAGCATGCAAAATTAAACAACTATACATTGAGGCAAATGAAAATTTGTCAAATCATAAAAAAAAGCAATGAAAATTCTTCAACTTTGAAGAATTTCAATTTTAAAAAGTACAAGATCGGTCGATTGAAATCGAAAATTTTATGATTCATGCATTTAAAAATTTTAATTATTTAATTTAGAACGATTCCAATGTAATTATTTAACTAATAAAGAGCTGTACAATTTTGAACAATTCAAATTTCAAAAGCAGACAGAAAAGCTCTTAAAATGAAAATGCTACAACTACAAATTTAACAACTTAAAGCGCTTTTAATTTGAAAATGATCCAATTCTCAAAATTTCATTCTTCAGGGCCGATTATAATCGTTTAGATATTCAAAGGCATTTATTTTAACATCACACGATTTTCAAGGATTTGAATTAAAACCAGAAAATGTTCAATTTTCCAATCTTAAATCTATCTAATGTGTAATTTTTGAGTTTTAAATTATTAAATTTGCAATGATTTACATGACGAAACTTTTAACTAATAGTGCGTTCAATTTGAAATACATTTATCAAACCAAGAAGAGTTCAAACAACAATTATTCGTTTTTAAACACTTTACTTTTGAAATTATCTAATTTATCAAGTTTCGACATACATGTATTAAATTTTGAACGCTGTAAAGATTGAAGTGAACGTTCAAAATTGTAAATTTTCAAATTGTGGGTGTTTCGAATTAATTAGTCTTTAGAATTCAATATCTTAAAAATTATTAATATTTAACGAATTAGTTTCATGATCCTGACTGAGGAATTCTTCAATTTCTCCAATTATAAATCATATAATTTTCAATGTTTGTAGAATACTCAAACAATGGAGGTTCACAATTTTGAAATTGTTCAATTTTGAACGGTGAAAAGAAGAATGACTTTTTTTGTACAGAAATCTCATTTTTTAGTAAAAAAATATATATAACCACTCAGAATGGCACTTGATACTACATCACATTACATGCTTCAATAATTTTTGTCATTCCTAAAATTTCTATAATTTAAATTACTAATTTTAGTATAGAATGTGCGATTCTAGCATAGTTCAATTTTTGAGGTTTTGAAACAAAGATTGTTTATCTTCAACAATTTTGATTCGAAGATATTTGTTTTGGAGTTTTTTAATATTTTGATACTAAATCAGGAACGTTGCAATATTTCAATTTCATTATTTTGTTATATTAGTGCAATTGAACAGATAAAAATAATTTGAAATGAACAATTTTTTATGCTTTTTAGAATAAATACATTCATACGGGTATTATATTTGAACATTTTCAGTTTTGGTGGTTTTCAATTTCTAAATTCACCATTTTGTAGGCTACTACTTTGAAATCTCACAATTTTCAATTTTATTCTGATATAGTGTCTGATTCTGAAGCCCTTTAGGAATTAATTCATATATGGAGCATTATTTCTGAACTACCCAAACTAAAAGTTACACGAGCTCGATCGGATAAAAAAAAGAAAAAAGAATGCTTAGTGCGAAAAAAGTATAATTTGTTGTTGATTCACATTTTAGATGGTCAAATATTCCTTTCTTCAAAAAATTATTATGATTAATGAAAAGGTTATGAAAAGCTCTTTCGAACCTGTAGAGAAAAAAAATTAATTTGTATTAACAGAGTTATAAATCACCAGAATAGATGGCAGTCGAGAAATAAAAGGCTTCTGAATTTCAATTTCACATCATTAAAAGTTTGATAAATTGATGAATTAATGTTTTTTTCATTTTTATTGTAAATACTTTAAATGCAAAGAAGTTCTGATGCTTTGACTGCTTTGATTTTGCAGTTAGTATTCAGTATTTAAATTGAGAAAATGTTCAATTTTGAAAGTTTTGGTTTTTCAATTTTAATTACCTAGAAAATTGTTTGCTAATCGAGAAAATATCAGAAATTTGTTTTCATTTTTAGAGGCAACTCTGAAATATTTTAGATTTATATTGAGAAGTTGACTGCTGAGAAGAAACTTTTTGCGCGCATAGCGCGCGAATCATGATTGCTAGTTGAAGAATAAATTTGAATTTAAAAATTTAAGATCGAATTGATTTTTAATAGTTTTGTAGTTTAACCTTGTTTGAAGATAAATAGTATACAAGTTTGCAAAATGAACTGTTTTTTAATTTCAATTCTCTCTCTCAAAAAAAAAAAAAAAAACAGAATTCTGCCTCCTAATTTTTCGTTTTTTTTTTATCAGAAGCATTAACATTTTCAACACGTTCATTTTTTTTATTCTTGAAAAGGAAATAAATGATCAGTAATTATTAAACGTTTGATTGAACAATTAATTTTGAGATTATTCGAGCTTAAAAATGCAAATTAGACGAATAAACATTAGGATATCCTATTTTATTTTTTCTGTATGTACTTATGTTAGAGAAATTTTAAGATAAAAAAACTTACGTCATTTCAAAAAGCCAAAAGTTCTCCAGAGAGCGTATTTTCTCTTCGGATGCTTTTCATAAACTTACTTACTCAATTTAATTTTTGGAAATTTGCAATTGATATCAGTACAATCAGAGTACGTTGTCTATCACAAATTATAATTTTAACGATCACGGAAAAAATGAAGGTGATTCTGACCCTTATTTCAAAATTCGACATTACCCGTTCAAAAATTCAAAAACTACATCGAAAAAAAAACTAATAAGATTGATTAGTGCACGTGGCTTATTAGTCAAATTTGGTTAAATGACTACAAAATTACTGAAATTAACTCAACTTTTTATTGATATTTATTTTTTGTTGTCAAATGTACTAAATTTGACTTATAATCACAGTTTTTTTAGTGTATTTGAAACCAAAATTCACAAGCTGACTACTCCCTGCATACATTTCAGAATATTACCCACAATGGTTACTACCGACAAGTTGAAAAAGCAACTAGTGATTTAGAGCATTCTAGCTCATGCTGTAAGCAAATAAAAGAATAATAATTATATTTATGTTGAATCTGTGAACTTATTTTTATACCATTTTGTACCATTTTTTTTATACCAATTTATATGAGAAGGGTAAGTAAAGGATGTATAGGAGAAGGTATATATTTTAGATTGATCTAGAAGTTGCGTGTTACTCACTCAAACGACACACTCTTTCCACGACATCGCTCCGACACAAATTGCTGATCAATCTCTCTCGCAATCACCCTAGGTGAAGAGCTTCACAGAGTCATCATACATCATGACTCATGCATAAACACTGAAACTGACTGACGAACCCATAGGAAGATCCATACTCTTTATACCAACTATATTCACTGAGCAAAGCTCTTGACGAGGGTCGTCCTCTCATAACTCTTGTATCTCTTACTAACCCTTTCAGTCTCTCATCCGCTACAACAAAGTCAATCATAATGTGGCTTTCGACTCTGTACAATTATATCTTTGAGTAGAATGATTCTTCTCCTAGGATCGCAAGTACCTATAATATTGTTCAAAGTGTCCCAGAAGGTGTCTTTTACATCACTACTGTCACCATCAACTAGCGCGTAGCATGCTATAATAAATGACCTTCTGATTCCCACTTTCATTCTAACCCTTCATAATCTAGTATATACACATTCATACTTTTTGACATGCTATTTTGCTATCTCATTCATAATCAGACCGACTCCTGGCCGCCACGTGATTCATTATCTACTCCTGACCAAAGTTTGAGTCCGTTTTCTATCTTTCTTATCTCACATCCCTTCTTCTTTGCTTCCGGTACACATAAAATGTCTAACTTCCTTACGCGCATTGTATCCCGCAATTTCCTTTCCTTAAGATTATTTACACTTCTAGCATTCCAAACACATAGTCTCCATTCATTGCCTAGAACATTTCCGAGGGCATGCCATTCGTCAACAAAAGTGTCAATCCTATCCTACTACATACATCTTAAAGTGGTGCATCCATTCATGAAGTTAATACCACCAAACTCTGGTCATTCAAAGGAGAGTATGAAAACAAAGCCAACACCAAAGGAGTTATGATCGGTTTGTATTGTATACTGAGGAGGGCACCAGCCTCCTGCAGTTTGGTCTTTAGGGTGGGAAAAACCATTCATTACTTCATGAATATGATAAGAATTCTCAGCCCTGAATAAGACTTGACAAACTTAGAAACTTCCATAAATTTTCACTATCCTCCAAAAGTTTCTCAGACTTCAGAAAGTTTCGAACATTCTCAAACATTTCTGTCAATTTTCAAAAATTCCCCCAAGTTTCCGAAACTTCGACCCCGGGATGTCAAACTAAAGAAGATAAATTGTCAATCAAAAATAGAAGAGTTAAATTTTCAGTCAAAAAAAAAAATTAATTTTCAACAAACACAAAACGAATTATCAACAAAATGGTAAAATATTCAATTAAAGAGACGGGTTTTCAACCAAAAAAATGAATTTTTAAGCAAGGAGTGCAACTTTCAACTAAATAGTTGAATTTTCAACCAAATAATATGAATTCTTAACAAAAAATGTAATAGTTGTTATTTCAACCAGAAAAGATGAATTTTTAGCAAAATAATTAAATCAACCAAAAAAAATTAATTGTCAACCAAGTAGTTGCATTTTTAGCCAACCTCATAAAACAAGTAGTTGAATTTTCATCTTAAAAAGATCAATTTTCAACCAAACAGTTGAATTTTCAACTAAAGAAGATAACTTCCCCACCAAAAATAAAATAGTTACATTCTCAGTTAAATAAAGTAATTTTCAACCAAAAAAAATCGAATTTTCAACTAGAAAGATGAATTATTAGCAAAAAATGTAATAGTGAATATTCAAACCAAAAAATATTGTAATTTAAAAAAAAACTGTTCAATTTAACCAAAAAAGTCGAATTTTCAACAAAATAGTTTAATTTCTCAACTAAAAAAAGATACATTTTTAAGCGAAAATGGAATAGTTGAATTTTCAGTTGAAAAATTATTTTTTAACAAAGTGGACTAAACTAAGTTCCATTTTCAAACAAAGAGATCAATTTTCAACTAAAATAATGAATCTTCATTTTAAAGAATAAATCTTAAAGAAACTAGTTCAATTTTCAACCACGCAGTTGAACTTTTAACTAAAAGAGATTAATTTTCAACCGAACAGTTGCATTTTAAACAAAAGAGATGAATTTTTAACTGAAATGGTGAGTCCTCAAATGAAAAAATTAATTCTTGAGAAACTAGTTGAGCTTTCAACCTAGAAAGATGTATTCTAAAGGAATTATAAAATGGTTTATATTTCAACCAAAAAAATTTTTTATTTTGAAGAAAAGACAGTTGGATCCGAACAAATAGACGAATTTTCAACGAAATAGTTGAATTTTTAACCAAAAATATGAACATTTAACTAAAATTATGAATCTTCAACTGGAATGGTTGAATTTCCCATTGAAAAGATAAATTTTCAATAAAAAAAAAACCAGTATTCAACTTTGGAAATTTATTTATTTTATTTCCAGAAGTGTTTTTATACTTCTGAAAGACTTGCAACTTCCTAGAACCAACAAGGAATGTTTTAGAAAATTCTGAATTTCAGGATAAGTCAACTATTGGATCGCTGATTTTTAATCTAAAGTCAGGATTTCAAAAAACAAAATCGCGGGTCAAGTATGGCGGACAAGTACTTTAAAAAATTATTGGATTTATTTGAAACGTAATATCTGAGAACATTCCATTGAAAGAAGATTTTTTATAAAAAATAATTCAAACTTTAGATTGCTTAAACGATTTTTGTATGAAAAGTTTTTTTCAAAATGTGGGTTAGGAAAAAACCAATAGCACCATTCGATTCTTCGAGAAAAATTACACAGAGTTCATGTGTTAGACAATTTTTTCTCAGCACTGTTGGTTATGTACACTCAACTCTCCATTGAACTCCAGTCTCGGGTATGGCCTGCGATGACCGTGAGGCTCTTCCAAGCATTTCTATGTTGAAAATAATCAAGGCCGTATGAACCATTTCCAGTAGTAATACATACTATAATATAAATTAACTGTATTTTGTACGAATGTAGATTTTTCTTATCATAAAGGATAAACCTTTTTTGATAATGAAGACTAATTAACGAGAAGAGAATTTTCCGCGTGCATTTGAAAATAAATGCGAAATATGCACGCCAGTGTTCGAACTGCCCGCTTTGTGGCTATGGAACTGCTCAACTGCGCAGAGCCCACAGCACCTCTCTTTTGGCCCCTTGGACCCCCTCATAAACGAATGCGAGCCGGCGGAAATTCTAGGCAGGCAGCTTATCGAGTTCCGTTTAATCAAGAGTTGAGTGTAGTATAAATAAACAATTACATCA
>JAUMHM010000049.1:12833195-12848628 GCA_032362435.1 Melikaiella ostensackeni
CTAATATGAGTGGAAAATAAATATAGAGGCCTGAGCTCTAATTCCATGGATAATAACGCTTCATTTACATACTTTTAAGCATGTCAAAACAAGATATTGCAATGTTATTCTATTTTGAGGAAAACCTGAAGACAAAGTTCTAACGCTTTTAATGTTGAGAATGGTACGTGCTGGAATATTATTAAGATCCTACAACTTTAGCTAAAACATTGTACTTTCAGAGCATACGGCTTAGAAATTCAAAAATCAAGGACATTCTAATAAAAAAAAAACGCCGCGAATGCTAAAATCATGTTAGAGACACGGCAAAAAGGCTTCGGAGATGACTCATTTGAAGCTTCCACATACATTCAACTTATGAGATCCGGTTACAAATAAAAAAATACAATGGGGGAACTCTATACTCTGAATGAAAAAAAATTCTGTGGGTCAAAACTCACATAAATCAAAAATTGTTCTCAACTATTTTTTTTTAAATTTTTATAACTTACCACCTACTTGCAGTAAGATAAATTTGATCTGTGGATTTTGTGGTCAAAAAATTAAAAATTGACTTCCTTCGAAGACACAGAATTTCAGAAAGCAGAAGATGCTTGATTTCATAATTTAGTAATAATTCGCTGGCGAAGATATATATAGAAGGAGTACTCATATGTATACAAATGTAAACATTTTTATTACGCAAATTTCCAGATTATGGCAAATAAAGTAAAGAAAAACGAGAAGAAGTGCATATGGGCGGCAATGATTTTCTCAAAAACATGAATTTAAAAAAATGTTTAACCGAGTTAAGACAAGATAACTATTCTGTCATTCTCAGTAAAAGGGACGTATCTGCAAAATCAGCGAACGAAAAAAATCGACGAGAAAGTTTTAATCTGGTTTCTCTTATCCCGTTTTATTTATTAGATATTTGAATAATTTTTTTACCGTTATTGGGTAGTATCTATGAGATCTACCCACTCATGAAAAAGTAATTAAAGAAAATTGTTAACGAATATGTAATAATGCAGATGCGCCAGAAATTCCGAAGGATAATAATCAATTTTAACAATATTAATAATTTGAAAAAATAATCCTAATGGATACATCTCTCATAAACAAATTCGATGATATAAATAACTTACTTTTAGTCGTTTCGCAGTCACATTCTTTTTACACAGAATTTCAAAAAAAAAGTATGCTCTAAATATGAAGATGTTAAATTTAGAATTCTAAATTTATTTCTAATTTTCTAGATTTGATGTGTATCATTATTCTACGTTGACAAACGCATATATAAGTACATTTTCACAAAATTTCATGTCACAGTTTTATTGCAGACACGAAAGCTTGAGAAAGTATTTGTTGTAGATAAAATTTCCCCTTGACAATAATTTGTCTATAGTCAAATTTGGGTCACGTGAATTCTAAAAATTCAGAGAACTATTTTTTTAAAAGCATATTTCGTGCTGTTTTTTTATTTTTATCTGAAATGGTTTATCAAACGAAGAAAAGCAATTTAAAAGACAATGTCTTTTTTTCTAATTGTATAGCAGGGTGGATCGAAAAAAAATAATTATAGAAATCGCAAATCGTACCATGCCTAATAGTAGTGAATTGGTAACGCTCGCGAGCAAAACAGGTTTAAAAAATGGTTATCTGCAGAGTTTTAAAGTTTTTTTGAATTCACATTTTTTTTTACATTTTTGGGAGTGTCCAGAGACTTTTTAATTTTTTCCATTTTTCAGGATACTATTCTGCACGAAATGATTATGCTTCAATATACCCCTGTAATTGACTTTCTTTGCGGCCATTCACACATCAAAAACATTTTTTCGGCAGCTAAGTACTTTTTCTGGATCAAAGTGAACTCACACAAAATTTAAAATATCTGGGTGATCATGAGACATTTCAATATTTCAAAAATTCGCAGTGCTTCTAGTTTCGATCCTTTATATATATATATATTCATTTTATAAACTGAATAAATAACATAAAATTGCGATGTCTTTCTCTAGAACATTCCTCTGAAAGACGTATCCAAATACGAAATATGAAATTTGAAACATCTAAATTTGAAGCCTACGTAAATCCAAAAAAAACAAGGATCTCAAAAACTTGAAGGTATGAGAAAACTCTCGTCTTTCCAAAAAGTCAGAAGTTTTCCTGAAGCCAAAATACACACGTTTACTTATTCTTAGTATTCTAGAGATATTCCTTGAGTTAAGTGTTTAATCTCTAACATATTTTTTTGTTTAATTAATTTATACTCGTATTTTCTGAAACAACACTCATTTATCACAGTTCCACTTTGCATTTACAGCTTTTATCGTTGTGATAACGATAATCTTGTAAAAATGTTGCTTATCAATTTCAACACTCGCTGTGATCTATTTAGCCTTTAGCAGCGGCAGCAGCTTTTTTACAGCATGATTCCGCAGACTTTAAGGAAATAAAAGAATAATATATACATTTATGTTAGACTAACCCCGTGATCGGATTTTTTTTCATAATTATTGTAGACGTAAGCTGATGCACCAAAGCTTACAATTTTGCTCTAATGCATAAAAATTGAAAAATTCTTCTCAAAATATATAAAACAGTGCTGTGAAAAATAACATCGAGTATACCATCAAGCCAAGCCCCTTTCAGGATAAGCATAACTCGTTCTCATCTAGCAATCACCCCAGGTGAAGAGTTTCACAAAGCCATCGTACATCACGGTTCACACATGAACACTCAAACTGTCTAATAAACCCATAGAAAGATCCATACTCTCTACTCCAACCACGTCCACCAATCGAAGCACTCCAAGAGGGCCCATAAGTATCAAAAATCTTTAATTTCTGGCGTCTAATACCCCGCCGACAGTCTTCGTCGCACATTTCTTATAAACAATTTTCCTTCACACATTCCTGTCTCGGCATACACCTTTTGCTTCCTTTACATCCATACATCTTTGCATGCAAGGTCTTGTGTTTCTATGGCTCTTTATATCTCTCCGCTTGAGAGCCTCCTTCACACACTCCCACCATTCTTCCCTCGGTCTACCTCTGGGTAAGCTACCATTCTCTACCTGAATATACTTGCTTCGTTAAACGCCCTTCATCCATTCTCTCAAGTTGACCAAACCATCTTAGGAAATTCATTTCACTCTTGTCAATCAGTGTATTTTGAAATGTTGGTATTACGCAATTGTTTTGGTCTTATACATTCAACAAATAAGTGTATGAAACTTGATCAGCAGCACCTACATTCTCCATGAGTAAAATGTTTGAAGAAGTGATATTTTCGATTACTTCGTAGTTACCTCCAGTTCCAAAATCAACAGGCTGAGTGACAAACGAGGTGACAAAGAAAGATAATGTGATTTGGGCAAAACAGTCTCAAATGTCTCCATGCAAATTTAAAAAAAAAAAAAAGAGAAAAGTAGAAAAGGCAACCTTCCACATCCCCTCCCTTTTTTTCTTTTCTCGTCTTTTCTTCGATTCTATTTTTCAAACCACAATCGAAAAACATTTATAAAAAATCTTCCAATCTATTTTTTTTAAATTTGAATGGAAACATTTAAGATTGTTTCGTTCAAATTTTTTCGTTGGATTCTTCATTTTATTCAATTTACAAGAATGTTGTAGGTAAATTTGGATGTTGGACTTTAAATAAAATTCAAATTTTCACTTTATTATTATTATTATTATTATTATTATTATTATTATTATTATTGTCAGAGTTGAGACCGAAAGAGTCCCTGACTCTTGGGTAATCCCGTTGCGTCCCCTTGTAGGCCTATGCGTGACGTCAAAGCCCCCTCCATACGGAGAGGGCCGCAGCCACGCCCTTGGCCGACATGTCTGACTAACTGATGCAGTTACTGCCCGAAAGTACAAGACGCTGCCCCGCAATTGCGGGGCAGTGACAAAGGATGTGAATAGCTATCTCATCACCCTTTCTGCACAGGCGACAGAGGGGGCTATCTGCGAGCACTATTTTATATCTCTGATACTTGAGGTTCCCATGCCCTATAAACACTTCTGTTAGGACCTTGACTTCATTCCTACCAAGCTTTCGTAATTCCGCAGCTCGTTCAAAGTTTAACTTTAAACTCATGAGTGTTTTGGTCTGTCTGCCGCTAGTAGCTTTATTCCACTCTTTCTGGTATTCCTCGGTCAGCCAACTGGTAATTTCTTCAGTGACAAACCTACTGGAAATGCCTACGACTGGTTCGGAACCAGTGAAGTTTTCTTTTGCTACTAGTTTTGCTAGCCTATCTGAGGTCTCATTACCTTCAACGCCACCGTGTTCAGGGATCCAAAGTAGAGTCACTCGGGTTTCCGTCGCTAGATTGTTCAGTGCCCTGAAGGACTCCCATACTAGTAGCGACGTAGTCATTGTTCCATTCAGGGCCACTATAGCAGCCCTGCTGTCTAAGCGAATGCGGATATTTCTTCTACTGACATACTCCTGTGCCTTATAGGCACACAGGAGCATGGCCGTGATCTCAGTTTGTAGGATTACTTCATAGGACCCCATCGAGATTGTGCAGCCCGTTCCACTCCTCCTACGATAGACACTAGCTCCTGCTTTTTCCTTGTTCTCAGAGCCATCTGTGAACCAGTTGTCCCCATCACCAGGCAGATATGCTTCGCCGTTAGCCCATTCCTCTTTCGTGGATAGGCTGACTCGATACTTCTTGTCGAAGAGGTAGCGAATAGGCGTTTTGTCCCTAATCATACTCAAGGTCGGCCTACTCGCGATATCGGTTGAATCCGCAATGCCGTCAAGATCTTTCCGCCGTTTCCCGTGTTTATGCTCCAGGCTGCCTTCGCAGCCATGGTCTTGATGGTAAGATGGATGGGCTCCAACCCTGTTAGTGCCGCCAATGCCACCTTGAGTGTAGACTTCGAGACACCAGTGATACCTCTTAGGATCAGTCCCCTGATTCTTTCCAGTCGAGATTTCACAGTGGACCGTTCGACTCTGCTCCACCAGACCACCGCCACATATGTTAGCCTGGGTCGCAGGATCACACTATAGATCCACATGAGTGTCTCTGGTTTCAGGCCCCAGTTTTTCCCTATGGCTCTCTTGAAAAGCTGAAGGGTCGCTGTGAGCTTTTTCCACTTGTTTTCCAGGTGTTCGTTCTATAACAGCTCCTTATCCAGGATGACTCCCAGGTATTTAGGTCGTTCAGTGATTCTCAATTGTTGTCCACCCAGTTTCAGTTTACTCGCGGTCCCCCACTTGTACCGTTTGGCGAATACAAACACGTCCGTCTTACTCGGATTGACCAATAATCCAATTTTCTTACACCTAGTATCCACTATCCTCAGTGCTTGCTGCATTACCCCGAAGAGCGCATCCAGATGCTGGCCGCGCACGATGATCAGTATGTCGTCCGCGTAGCTTATAGCGTAGCGTGGTAGCCTTGTCTCGTGAGTAGATGAATCTCGAGTCAACAGTTCCACGTGAGGTGCCATCACCCTTAGTCGTTGTTAGGTTCCTGTTGTCCAACATGCAGCAGGTACATTCTACGACTGCAGCTGGCACACCATGTGCAATCATGGCCGCCCTCATCACCTCTCTAGATGTGTGGTTGGAGTCTCCTTTGATGTCCATAAAGGTTCCGATCGCGGAGCCTTCCTGCTTCAGTTGTTCTTCGATTAGGTTTACTACTCCGCTTAGGGCTGTTTCGGTCGAGTGACCAGCCCTGTAGGCGTGTTGCTCCTTGTGTAGTGGCCTACTTGAAAAGACCTTGTTGCGAATGTATCTATCAACAAGTATTCACACCGTTCTTAGTAGGAAAGATGTAAGGCTGATGGGACGGAAATCCTTGGGTGAAGTATAACTGATCCTGTCTGCTTTCGGAATAAAAACCACTCTCGTGCCTCTCCATGCCGTCGGCACATATCCCAGTGCCAGACTAGAACTAGCAAGTCTCACAAGCAGCCCTATGATGGACTCCCCAGCCTTATGTGAGAAGACCAGATATATATCATCCGGACCAGGAAACATGTAAGGGCTGAAAGACTTCAGGGCCCACCTGACCCTGGAAGGAGTAACAATCTCGTGGACTTGCCACCGTTGCGTGCCCAGTTGAGCCACAGATGATTTTAGATGCCCTCGAGGTGTCATTTTCTCTTCCTCAGACCTTATAGAGCCTGGAAAATGTGCCTTGATCAGGTGAGTCACGGTCTCTTTGTCCGACACTGGGTATCCTCTGTCGAACAATTTTAAAGTGCCGAGAATAGTATCCGGGTTTCGAGAGAGCAGCTTGTCCAGTCTAGCCACCTCTGACTCTTTCTCGATGTCTGTGCGAAAGTTGGTCCAGATTTCTTGCTTGGCCTCACGCACTGCACACCTATAATCATCCCTCATCGTCGTGAATGAGGTCCATAGTTCTTTTGTTTCGCCAATGCTGGCACGTCTGAACCTCTCTCTGGTTTTCCTGAAGAGCTCTTCGAGCTTTCCGTTCCACCAGTGCGTCTCCTCTGCGTTTCGGATTCTTGTGGGCCGACAATTTCTTTTAGAAGTAGATATGATGGCCTCCGTAAAAGTTCTAGCTGCCATCTCCAGGATGTCCACATCCCTAATTGACTTGGGCACCTCTGAGAGTGCACTTTTTAATTAAGTGGAATACTGATTCCAGTCCGTTTTTCTGGGATTTCTGGACCACGTGGGGCCTGAAGATACGGTAGATGCCAGCTGAGAGACAGAAAGAGTGAAAAGGGTTGTGCTCCACCCATTCAGTCCCAACCCTCTTCCCCCCTCAGCCACCTACCTTCCTTCTTCTATGTTTGAATTTTTGTGTTCCATTTTAGTCCCATGAAATGCTAGGGAAATAAACGCTCCGCCCTTGCAGAGTCCCACATGCAAAGATAAGACTAAAATACTCGGAAAGGTCGTCCGGTGTCCCTGAGAGGCCATTAGGGCACCTTCGTACCCCTAGGTGCCAAAGTGCAAGGGGCACGGTCATTCAGCGCCTCTGGCTTAAGACTCCGTCTTTCCGACAACTGAGACACGATATGAAGCTTTCCATTGTTAAAGTTAGAAAATTTAGTAATTCATGCTTTCTGTTCTTTTTTGAGAAAACAAACTTTTGATGAGAGACTTCAGTTTCATTTTTGCAAAGGTTAACGTACTTTAATTATAGATGATAACGTATGAAATGTACACACGTACATTAGAGTATTAAAAGTTAAGGTTTTCTGCGGAAGAGGTCAAATTCTTTAATGATTAGTTTGTAGTTTGACATTCCTTTCCGTGCCTTCAACAACTATTCCTTAAATTTTGTAATCATTACACGATTCTGGTAGTTGATATACAACTCTTCAATCTCACTCTTCTCTGTGAATTTGTCTTGCTAAACGGCGTTGGCCCCTGGACGCTTTTCAAACAAGTATCAAATTTTAATTTCAAGAGAACATATCCTTATATTAAATTTAATTGCGCATCTTTTTTCTCTAAACAATAAAGTTGTAGCTTTTGCCGTCTTCGAAGTAAACTCGAAAAAACCGTTTTTTTTTTTTTAAATAAATTTTTTTCTGTTTTTTGACCAGCTCGCCATAGTTCAGCCAATTCTTAAAATATTTTAATAGAATTTAAGCAATATATTCTTTATGATGTTGTACGACTTGTAGAGTAAATAATACATGAAAGTTTATACTGAAACAAAAGTTACAAATTTTTACATGAGACATTGAATAAATAATAATTCATCCATATTTTCAAGCTCAAGGAGAGTCGAGCGGATTTCAAGCAATAAAACACTTCCAGATGAAAAGTTGTTCAGAGAGGTATAAATACGTTTTTTATGAAGAAATAATATTCAAAATGAATTATCAATAAGAAATCAGGAAATTTTTATTTCGGCCGTAAGCACAGTGGTGCAAATCTGGAATATACTATACAGAAAAGTCTACAGCTTTCACTTTTTAACCGATGCAGTTTTTCAGAATTAAAGAGCATTAAATTCTTAACGAACGTAAGAAGCGATGTTCTTGAATTAATGAATTTTCAGCCTATTTTTTTGAAAACAATGTTACAAGAGAAGTACTTATTTAAATACTTATTACTTCATTTTGGTACTTAATTTTTCTATTTTTTCACGAAAAAAAATTATGTGCTGTCTAATATGTATCAAAGTATCCTTTCAAAGTTACTAGCCCACAAAAGATTGTTAAAACTCAACATTTAGATTTGTTATAAATAATTTAAGTGAACAAATAGAAACTTTTCATCCCTTTTCTTGGAAAATTTTGTTTTCCATCTTATATGTATCATAATGGTTTGTTAGGCTGACTAGACTGCAGATTGTTTACGCTTGATATGTAGCTTTGTTATAAATAATTAAAGTTATCAAATGGACAATTTGCATCCTTTTTTCGCGGGAAAATTCTTTGCCATTTAATATTTATAAAAGTAGCTTCTCAAACATAACAAACTCTAGAAAATTCATAAACCTCAAAATTTAGGTTTGTTTCAAATAACTCAAGTTAAAAAATAAAAAGTTTTCATCTTTTTTTCTCTAAAAAAAATTTTAATCTTATATATGTATCAAAATAGATCCAGGTGCTATTTCGATGGACATTAGATACAGAATTATTTTTTTTCCTCGAGAAATGAATCGCAAATTTTAACAATCATTTTTAACAAAGCTAAATTTTAAGTCTTAACAATTTTTTCAAGCTTAGTAAGTGTGAAAACCAAAATAAATGCGTATTAGACAGCAAAGAATTTTTCTCCACAAAAAATTTATAAAAACTTGTCATTTGTTAACCTCAATTATTTATAAGAAAGATAAATGTTAAGAAATAACCATTTTCTGGAGTTTAGTGAGTCTGCGAGACAATTTCAATAGATATAAGCTTGAAATTAATATTTTCCCGAGAAGAATGGATGAAAAGGTTAAATTTTCTAAAACTTAGTACTTACACATATCATTCTTACACATCGTAAATTGTTATTAAATTTCAATACATTATTTTAAATCATGACTTTTGACTATTTTACATGAGAAAAAATTGTTGGAAATTCGTCTTTTTCGTTTGAAAATTCATTTTTTATGGAAAAAAATTTATCTTTTTTGGTTAAAAATTCATCTTTCTTGGTTGAAAATAACTCAAGTTAAAAAATAGAAGGTTTTTATCTCTAGTTAAAATTATCAACGATTTAATAGAATTTTAACTATTTGATTGAAAACTATTATTTTTAAATTTATGTTTTCGGGTAGAGCAGTCATCTTTTTTTGTAAAAAATTCATCTTTCACAGATGAAAATAGCTTTCTCGTTGGAAACTCAAATTTTTAAGGTTGAAAATTCAATTCTCTTCTGAAAAACTGATCTCGTTGACTTGAGAATTCAAGTATTGGGTAGAAAATTCATCCTTGTAGGTATAAAATTCAACTATTAGGTTGTAGAAGCAACTGTTTGATTGAAAATTATTTTTGGGAATGCAGCTATTTTGTTGAAAATTCATCTTTGTTTGTGGAAAATGAGCTTTTTTGTTGAAAATTCCAATTTTCATGTAGAAAATTCAACTAATAATTTGAGAATGCAATTGTTTTTGGTGGATGTGCGATCTTTTTGCTTCAAAGTTCAACTATTTGGTTGTAGAGGCAACTGTTTGGTTGAAAATTATTACTTTTTGGAAATGCAATTATTTTGTTGAAAATTCATCTTTGTTTGTAGAAAATGATCTTCCTTGTTTAAAATTCAACTTTTATAGTGAGAAAGTCACCTTTTTTGGTCAAAAATTCACCTTTCTTGTTTGAAAATAACTTTTTTTTTTCAAATTCGAATTTTTATGGTTGAAAATTCTCATTTTTAAGGTTGAAAATTCATCCTTTATGGAAGAGAACTTGTCATCTTTGGTTAAAAATCTATCCTCCGTGGTTGAGAATATATATTTTTTTTAAGTTCAACTTTTCTGGCTGAAAATTCCATTGTCTTCTGAAAATTCGTCTCCTTTGCATAAAAATTCAACTATTAATTTGAAAATGCAATTTTTTTTGGTGGATGTTTTTGCTTACAAATTCAACTATTTGATTATAAAAGCAACTGTTTGGTTGCAGATTATTAATTTCTTGGAAATGCTACTATTTGGTCGAAAATTCATCTTTTTTGGTTGAATATGATCTTTCTTGTTGAAAATTCAACTTTTATGGTAAGAAAGTCATCTATTTTGGTTAAAAATTCATGTTTTTTGTTTGAAAATAACTTTTTTGTTGAAAATTCACATTTTTAATGTTGAAAATATAACTCTCTTTTAATAAATTCGTCTTTTGGGTTGAAAATTCATCTTTCATTGTAGAGAACTCATCTTCTTTGGCTAAAAATTCATCTTTCTTGGTTAAGAATATTTTTTTTAGTAAACTGTTTTCTAAAATATAAATCATTTCTAAAAGTGACATTTACTAATCAAAAATCATGATTGTATATAATGTATTTAAACTTAATGACAATTTACGATGCATAAGAATTTGCTTATTACTATGAAACTTTCAGAGGATAATTATAGGTGTAAGTTTTAGCTTTTAGAACCCTTTCCCTTGATGAAAAAATTGTTACCAATAAGAAAAATATTATTTAATCAAGTAAAAATGTGATTTTTCCCTCTTTTTAACTTCAATAACAATTTACAACGTATCTGGATTTTTCGATTGCTGCATAGTTTTCGATGGATAATTATATTGTAAATACTGATTTTTAGAACCCATCTCATCTCTTGAAAAATTGATGTACCAAAATATAAAAAAATTGCTATTATTCGTTATTTTGAGCTTTATCGTAGATGCGCGAACATACTATTTATTCCTTTTAATCTGTAACTTTTTGTGGGAGGTCCTGCGAACAAAGTACAACTTTTGCACCCCTGCGAATTTGATTAAAAAAAAAAAATTTCGCTTTGCCCTTATACCCAAGCTTTGTTCACAATCATCGTCCATCACCATCTTGACTAACCTGAATCTTAATTTCAGATAAATCAAAAACATATTTCGTTCCTTTTAGGTTATTTCTACATGTTTGTTTTTAAATTAATTCCACTATTTGCAAATGTTTATTATGCTGAAATTCGAATACTACAAGTTTTGAAAGGTTTTCAATTGTGAAACGAAATTTCATCTTATAAATGCTTCTCATCTAAATTTCTCATCCCCTTCTTAAATAGAATGCTACACCTAAATTATTGATCGAAGCAAAAAAAAAACCAACGAAGTCAATTTAATAAAATATTCTCTCCTTATGTGTAACACTTTTAAAATTACAGAAAAAATTCACATGAGACCAAAAAAGATAAGCATTGAACTAAGTTTCTATTATAATGATATATGAATCTCGCAATGTTTCAAAATATGAACAAACAAGTGAAACGAAGCGTGTTAAGAAAGATAATTTATGCATATCAAAAAAAAATTTAGATATAAATAAAAGAAATGTCAGAAAGAATTAAAGAATTGTAATTTAATAAGACTATTTTAATACAAAATTACTTCCTCAGTCCCTACAAACATCAGAGTCACAATATTCAAAGATTACAAAACATAAATTATCATGGTCATTATTATTATCATTATAATATTAAGTAGTAAGCAGCATGTAGCACACCGATTACACATACTTGGATATCACAGGTTACTCTTAAATTAAAAAAAGAACGAAGTCGTTAATCACTTTACAGAAAAAAGTTACCATCCACTCAAAACTTTTAATTATTTGGAGCACAATCAACGCATGGAGTATTAATATTAAAATTTCTATTTTATACATATGCTGCAGTCTTTCAATTAGGGCTAAATAGATTCTTCTCGATGCTCTGCTGCTAAATTCGCTCAGTCTTATCACTGTGTGGTGCAACTTTGCGTGCTCGCTGCATTCATTTTCTGCGATAGAAGAGCATAAGCATTGATAAGAAGTCAATATCTCTTAACCTCAGAACCAAAGGGTTCAATCTTTTTACAAATTTTATGTGAGAGCTAATTTGACACAAAATTGGGTAAAATAATTCAACGATTGCAATTTTGATTTATTTATCGTTTAAAATAAATCGAGCAACGATTTGATAATTGTTAAAAAAAATTTCTCCATGCCGGTGTCATCTTATTAAAAAGAACGTGAAAACCCCTTTGCTTCTAACGTCATATTTTTCAATTAGATTTAAAAAAGTATATTTCATAAATACAGGAACTTTACCTGCATCTTTATGGCTATCGTCTAACGGATCAGGGAGATATTTATCGAGCATGAGTTCCGCCAGGTCAGTCGTGTTGTCAACAGTTTTTAGAATGTTGATACCAGTTTCAGTCGACATCATTTTATCAGCTTGTTGCCAACTGTAGATCCTTAAATAGTGAGCCTTATAATAAGTTCGTAAAGTTATAATCCTCACTCGTTGAGTTGTTTCCTGTTTAAAGTCTTTAAATGTCTGTACAGCAGGTCGAAGGCGTTTTGAGACTATCGATTTTGTTCGGTCGAAGATCTGCAAATATTTCGTTAATATTATATTAAATCAGTTACATTTTAACAAATCCGTACCTCTATGCTATACTCTCCTATCTGGGAACAGTGGCGTAACCATAATTTGATGAAGGGAAGGGTTTGAAAATCTGAATAAAAAGTACTTTACTACTTAAACTCTTACAGGGAAAAATTAGGATAATGTGAGACAAAATTTGTAAATTCGAATTCATTATTATATTATTCGATTATTATAACATTTATTGTTAGAATGCTCATTTAATATTACTTAGTCTAATAATAATATATAATATGTGTCATTTCATAATAAAAGGTACCACTTTGTCAATCGTAATTTAGGAGATATTCGCATTACTGGGAACGGATTACTTTTTTAGTAACGGTAACGGTAATGCATTATTTGTTTTAAAAATTAACGGTGACATTAATGCGTTATAAACTTCGGGTAATTTAGAATTAATAATAGTGTAAGCTGAAAACAATTGACTGATTATTAATTTAAAATTCCTTATTAGTTTACTTGTAGTGCAATGTATACTCTTTCAAAGCCGTCAAAACAATTATAAAAATTACTAAATTGGCGTACAAAGAAAATTAAATTATGCCAATTTGTTCCCAAGATAAAACATTTTCAAGCAAATTTTCCTTGATTTTTACATAACTCACGTAAAAATTCAAGTAGAACCTAGAAAACGATATATTTTAGCCATAAACAGTTCAGTGAAAAAATAAAAAAATTCTGTTCAAATTCTGTGAAACATTCGCAGAGTCAGACGAGATGCATGAATATTTCCAAATTTTATTTTCCGAAACATTTACTTTACCCAAAATAATCTAACCGAATATCAACTTTCTATCATTTTTATTCAAATTTTCATATTCCCGAACTGCTTTTTGTGCTAATTTTTATTCTTTCGAATTACCATTTGTCATAATTTTTATATTTCCGAATTACCGTTTGGCATAATTTTTATTTTACCGAATTATAATATGAAATCATTTTTATAATACCGAATTGCTATTAAACATCATTGGTATATTCCGAACTACCATATGTCATAATTTTTATTTTTCCGAATTACCATTTGTTATGATTCTTATATTTCCGAATTACCATTTGACATAATTTTTATTCTTCCGAAACGCTATGTGACATAATTTTTGTACTTCCGAATAAGCACATAATATAAAATTCATTCACACGAAACTATATCTGTCATCATCCCCATGTCATCGAAGCTGCATGTAACATAAATTTCATTCTTCATAAAATGGCGTCCGGCTTTCTGATTGGCTGATTTGAATTTCGCGGCATTATTCAGCTAATCAAAATGCTGGGCGCCATTTTAGGACGAATAAAATTTAGGTTACATGCAGTTTCGATAATATGGGGATTAGGGGACGTCACAAATCACGTAACTCGGAAAGGGGGGGTGAGGGGTCAGCAAAAATATCATGGAAAATAACTTGGAGGGGGCGGGGCGTTTAAACCAATCACGTGATATTTTCAATTATAAATTTACTTTCAAAAAAGATTATAAGAAACATAATTTCTAACTAATTAACCTTCTTACGTAACAAAGTACATAATTTGCATATAATTTCATCTAAAAAAAGTTAGTAAATTCAATTAAATAAATTATTAAGCTAGGCAGAGGTAGTTTTTTATACTTTGAAATTGATTTTAAGTCTTTAACTATTAGTTTAAATTTTTTTGAGAAAACAGATATCATTATAAATTTTCGTCATTTTGAGAAAAGTCACGTGATAATGGAGGGGGGCAGAAATAATATCACGGACAGTCAAGGGGGGGGGGGGCGAAATTTAGCGAAAAACCGATCACGTGAGTTATGGACGTCCCCTTACGACAGATGGCGTTTCGTTTAAATGCGTTTTAGGTTATGTGCTTATTCGGAAGAATAAAAATTATGTGACCAAGTGTTTCGGGAAGATAAAAATTATGTTAAATAGTAATACGGTATCATGAGAATTATGTCAAATTATATTTCGGTAAAATAAAAATTGTGTCAAATAGTAATTTAAAAATATAAAAATGATGACAAATGGTAATTCGGAAATATGAAAATCATGACAAATAGTAATTCGGAAGAATAAGCATTAGCACAAAAAGAAATTCGGAAATATGAAAATTAGGATACATAAAATTATAGCAAACTGCTATTAGGTCAAACGATTTCAGGTAAGTTAAATATCAGGGAAAATATAATTTGGGGCATATTCATGCGCCTCGAGTCAGTTTGCCCGATTTCATATGAAATCAGCCAACTGTTAATCTTTGAAATACTTCCAATTAAAAAACAAACTGTCTGAAGCTTGTGATCATTTAATATGATATATTCAAAATGTAATTAAAAAAAGAAACGTCAAGGTAACGCATTACTTTTTTCCGGTAACAGTAACGGTAACGTGTAGCATATTTTTAGGAAGTACCGGTAACGTTAACACGTTACTTTTGAGTGGTAACGTAATAAACACTGCATACTGCAATCTATGCTCTATTTAGTGATATTATCCTTGCGTCCTGGAAGTGACCGGAAGTGAGTAAATTTTATGTTTGAAAAAAATTCAACACGTGCGCTTATGGCACTCGCCAATTTTAGTTACCTACGATAGTGGATAGGGAAGTGAGACAGCTTACAAAAATTAGGAAAATATGCTTTTTTCATCGTCAATAGTGGGTGTAGGGGGGGAGGATTCTAACACATGAAACCTACCCTTGGTTAAGCCACTGTCTGGGGCTAGCAGTCTAAACTCTCCAATCTAGTTTTGTTGTTGGCAATATTGTGTTGGTCCATATTGATCCATACTATACTCTCCTATCTGAAGCTAGTAGTCCAAACTCTCTAATGTCGTTTTGTGTTAGCACCGTACGTATAGTAGCGTACGTACAGCGGCGGCGCTAGGTACCAACACAAAACGAGAATGCTCCATTCATCCATGCTACACTCTGCCATCT
>JAUMHM010000049.1:12848728-12863558 GCA_032362435.1 Melikaiella ostensackeni
TGTAGCGGCGCTAGGTGCCAACAAAAAACAAGATTGGTCCATTGATCCATGCTATATTCTCCCCTTTAGGGTTAGCAGTGTAAACTCTTCAATGTTGTTTTGTGTTGGCACCATTTGTTGGCACCATTGTGATGTTCCATTGATCCATGTTATACTCTCCCATCTGGGGTTAGCAGTCTAAACACTCCAATATCGTTTTGTGTTGGCACCCAGCGCCGCTATGCTTACGCGCTTGGTGCGAGCACAAAACGAGATTGGAGAGTTTAGACTGCTAGCCCCAGATGGGAAAGTATTGGGGATTTAAACATGCTATGGGACACTGTCGCCCCCTACACGAACTAACCAATATGGCCGTGGATGACATATTAAGTACGCGTAGAACATCACGAAAACCAGCGAAAACATAGCGTTTAACTGTAATGATCATCCAACTGAATAAATAAGTTCTGCAATAAGTAGCCCTGGTGAGCAGAATACTTACCAGCTGATAATTATTTGCTCCAATAATGGAATTTGCACGTCAATATCGAAATTCAACAAGTTTCGGAGGTTGTTGCGTCAGTGGTTGACTCCAAAGAGAATAAAAACTTCAATTCAAGTTTTCATAGAGTGCCAAAGCTTGGAAGTGTTATTAAAAAGGCGAAACTTATTTGGAAAAAATGAAGTTGTAGATAAACACAGTGAGTGGTTGAGAAATTTAAACGTGATTATGACGTCAAGAATTTACTTGTCCGCTCCTTGCATTTTAATGAAAATGATTACTGGTTTCCGCATTGTTATACTAAATATTAATTGAATAAATAATACCTAATATTATTTAACAAAAATATAACCATCATGATCTAATGTTTTTACTGTTTCACAGAGCTAGACGCAAAAAACGTGTAATTCATATATTCTATACGCACAGTCTTATTGCAATTCTCATCATCACTATTAATTAATAATCTTCCTGTTATATCTTGTGGTTCTTAAGTTAAAGCACTCGTTTCAAGGCACATTGAATATATTTCAACTTTTTCGTGTGTTTTTTTGGTAGCTCCGCACATTACAATCATACCAGAATTAAGAATATTTTGGCCTTCGATCATATTTCTGGATGCAGGTGTAGCTGTAGCGTAACTACACAAACTATCTAAGTCCAAAAATGTCATTTTCCAAACTTAAACACACTTTTTAATTAAATTATTGCTACTACTGCATATTATCCATATGGCTTCCGCGGCCATGTTTGTATGGCACCGCAGCGCTCCTTTTAGTGCGGTGGATGTTTTCACTTTCCAATAGCATGGATCAATAGACCAATCTCGTTTTGTGTTGATACCTGGCGCCGCTATGCGTATGCGGCGCTTGGTGCGAACACAAAACGAGGTTGGAGAGTTTAGACTTCTAACCCCAGATAGGAGGATATAGCATGGAGGTACCGATATAATGTAATAATTTTATAATCAATAAATTCAGCGTGGCTCTATAAGCTTTCATTTAGGGCTTCTAAAAATAAGAGCATTAATAATAAATGATGCGGGTATAGTTTTTGACTTACTTCCTTTGGTTCTTCTTTAATGATAGGCAATTTCACCTCCACAAAGTCGAGACCTTGACATAGAGTCTTGTCTAAGGTATATATTGGTTTTTCCATCAACCTGGCAACTGGTAATGATTTTTCGAGCATTGTGTTGAAGACATTTTCCACTGTCCCAAAAGCCCAGTTCGCAAAAGTACTTGCACCTTTCACTCGTCCATAAACTTCCGTTGATTTGTCCCATAAATAATTTACACTCGGTATTTGTAATGCCCGATCAACAGCCTGTATCCGGTAAAAGCTATCCGGTAATTCTGCTTCCATCTTAAAGGCTTGCTTTTCCTTTCATGGATATTCCTTCAAAATCCTGCAGAGAATATTTGAGATATAATTTACAGTAGAATTACTTTTTGAACAATAAATATTCTTTGAAATTTAAAGTTCACCTTGTATTTATGATTATTTGCCAACATCTGTTATTGTGTTCCAGGAATGAAAGTTGTTTATGTTTACTTTAGCAATGACCGACGATTTAGTACAACTTTCAACCAAGAAGTTAAATTTTCAACCAAAAGGGTGAATTTTCAACCAAGAAGATTAATTTTCTAACAAAAAGACGAATTTTCAGCAAAATACATAAATTCCTAATCATAAAGTTGAATTTTCATCTAAGAAAGATCAATTTTCAACTAATTAGTGTATATTTCGACCAAAAAAGATGAATTTCCTAACAAAAAAGACAATTTTTCAACACAGAGTTGAATTTTCAACCAGAAAGATGAAGTTTCTATACAAAAGAGACGAATTTTCAACAAAATACATGAATTTTTAACCAAATAGTTGAATTTTCAACTAGAAAAGATATATTTTCAACTAGACAGATGAATCGTGAACAAACAAAAAAATGAGTTCTGAGCAAAGTAGTTCAACTTTCAACCAAAAAAGATGAATTATTGGAAAAAAATGTAAAAGTTGATATTTCAAACAAAAAGACGACTTCTCAAAAGAAAAGTTGCATCTTCAACCAAAACGAATGAATTTTTACTCAAAAAGATTAATTTTTGAACAAGATGTATAATTTTTACCAAAAAAGACAAATTTTGAACAAAATACGTGAATTCTCAACCAAAGAGATGAATTTTGTTAAGAAGATTAATTTTCTACCAAAAAAATACGAATTTTCAAAAAATACATGAATTTTCAACTAAAACAGATTAATTTTCAACCAAATAATGAAACTCTTAACCAAAAATGATGAATTCCTAACAAAAAATACAATAGTAGACTCTTTAACCACAAAGAATTAAAAAATTAACTTTCACCCAAAAATTGTTGAATTTTCTTTTTATTTTCTATTAATTCAATTCGTATTTTAACAGAAATTCGAGAGAAAAACGAATATATAACAAAATATATGAATTTTTTTAAAAAAAGATAAATTTTCAAACAAAAATGGAATAGTTAAATTTTTAGTTAAACAAATAACTTTAAAGAAAAACGAATTTCCAACAAAGTTGTTCAATTTTCAACCAAAAACATGAATTTTAAACTAAAATGATAAATCTTCAACTACAAAAATGAATTTTTAACAAAGTATCTAGTTCAACTTTCAAACAAGTAGTTAAATTTTCAACCAAGAAAGGTGAATTATTAGCGAAAAATGTAATAGTTGATATTTCAACAAAAAAGATTTTCATTTCAAATTAAAAACAGTTGAATTCAAACAAAAAAGATGATTAGAAAAAAATTAGTTGAATTCTCAACCAAAACAGATTAATTTTTAACCAAACATTTGCATTTTCAACTAAAAAAGATTAAATTTTTACCAAAAGAGTTGAATTTTTAACCACAAAAGATTTTCCAGTCAAGAAAAAAGAAAAATTTTAAACAAATTGTTGAATTCTAAAGCCAAAAAGGCAAATTTTCTACCAAGCAATTGAATTTTTTACAAAAAAGAATGACTTTCTAGCAGAATTGTTGAATTTCCAACAAAATAATTAAATTTCTAATCAAATAATAAAATTTGAAAAAAAGAGTTTTTAATTAAAATTATGAATCTTCAACTGGTATAGTTAAATTTTCAGTAAATGAAATTAATGTTTAACCAAGAGAAATTTTTTTTTTTTAAGAAAACATTAATATTTTCAAGCAAAGATAAATTTAAACCAAGAAGATTATTTTTTTATCAGTAAAGACGACCTTTTAACAAAATACATGAATTTTCAACCAAATAGTTGAATTTTCAACTAAAACAGACTGATTCTTAAGCAAAAAAGATGAATTCTTAACAAAAAATATAATACATAGTAGTCTTTCCAACCAAAAAGAATTAAGGAATTAACTTTTAACGGAAAATTGTTGGATCTTCTTTTTATTTTCCATTAACTCAATTCGCATTTTGAGTGAAAAATCGAGAAAAAGACAAATTTTCAACAAAATATATGAATTTTCTACTAAAAAATATATATTTTCATTGAAAAATGGAATAGTTGAATTTTCAGTTGAAAAAATTAATTTTAAACAAGAAGAAAAACGAATTTGTAACAAATTTGTTCAATTTTCAACCAAAGAGATGAATTTTTAACTAAACTGATGAATCTTTAGCTAAAAAATTAATTTTTAACAAAGTGGTTCGACTTTCAACCAAGTAGTTAAATTTTCAACCAAGAAAAATGAATTCTTACAAAAAAAATGTAATAGTTGATATTTCAACAAAAAAGATTTTCATTTTAAATTAAAAACAGTTGAATTCAAGCGAATTCAAAAATAAATGGTTGAATTCTTAACCAAAACAGATTAATTTTCAAGCAAACAGTTGCACTTCTAACTAAAAAAGATTAAATTTCTACCAAAAGAGTGAAATTTTCAACCAAGAAAGATTTTCCAGTCAAGAAAGAAGAAAAATGTCAACCAAATTGTTGAATTTCAAATCCAAAAAGGCGAATTTCCTACAAAACAGTTGAATTTTTGACAGAAAAGAATGACTTTCTTGCATAGCTTTCAAATTTTCAACAAAATAATATAATTTTCAACCAAATAATGAAATTTTTAAAACAAGATGAATTTCCAACTGGTATGGAAAGTTTCATTTGAAAAAATTAATTTGAAACCAAAAGAAAGAATGTTTAACTGTGGAAATTATTTTTTTTCCTTGCTAAAAATATACTTCTACAATATTTACAACTTTCTAGGGTCAACAAGGAATGTTTTAGAAAATTTTGAGTTTCAGGGTGGGAGAAAAATTCTAATTTTCCTATATTGGGCTATAAATCTCTATGGCTCTGGAAATTTTTTTTTACTTTTAAAAAGTGTTCCTCTAGATATACGTGGTTCGAATATTCGTCGAAACTTAATGATTCTTCGTTGAAAAAAAATTATAGGAAATTTCTATGAACGCTCACGTCGTATTTTCTGAATTAAACATAGTATCCAATGGTTTCGAGGAGTAGAAAATTCTGTTAAAAACATCATATCATTGTTTAAACAATTTTTATTCGTTCCAACAGTTTTCTATTAAAAAATTTGGATAAATAATATAAAATAGAACATTTTGTTATTTTTTAAGTTTTTTTATTACTGTTATATTATTATTTTCGTGAATATATATTAATATATATTTTTTCTGTCTTCCAGTATAACGTCAGCTTGGTATTCATAAAAGACTTTCAAATGCTAAAACGAAACAAAATGTAAATCCACTTTATGTGTAGTAGAAAATACTATTTTTTAAATATTGTTGAGGAAAAGTAATTGTTTAAACAAATTTAATTTCTTTAAACAATTGAAGAATGGTTAATATATTATTTCTATACACTATGCAGTCAGAAAAATAATCGTATGTGTTCTATTTTATATTATTTTTGTAAAGTTTTCGAAAGCAAACTGCTTGAGCAAATATGAATTGTTTAAACAGATGGAAATTTCTTAAACATTAGAAGAAAAGTATCAAAATTATGTAATTGTTTAACAATAAGTAGCACAGAATATCAATTTGAGAAAAAAGTGGACATCTCTGGCTCGATTTTTAGAAATTTTAAAAATAAACAATAATTAATTGTTTAAATAATCACATAATGATGTTTGAAAAATTTACCACTCTGAAGAATGACCAACTATTACATTTCATTCAGAAAATACGATTATTTTTCACATTTTTTGGAAAAAAATAATTGTTTAAATAAGTTACATTTATTTATACAATAGAAAATCGTTCAAAATGTCATAAGGGATATTAAAATTGTCCATTAGTACTTATCTGTATTAAAATAGACGGTACAAAATTCTGAAAATTAACAATAATACGTAAAAATGTTGTTTTTTAATTTTTGGGTCATATTTGGGGCGTTGTGGGGGGAAGGGGGAAGAGGAGGGGGTGCAAATGAAAGTTACTGAAATGGTTTTATTCTGTAGACACTCCTCTTCAATCTCTGAAAAATTTGGTGACTTTCGATCAAACCCTGAAGTATCAGTCCAATTTTTCGTAAATCCAAAATTTTCCCATGTTAAATATATGGGATTTTCAAGTGCCCGGTGGCACGTGTTAAAAAAAGAATAATTTCCAGAATCATACAGATTTATAGCCCAATACAAGAAAATTTGAATTTTCCTCCCTCCCTGAAATTAAAAATTCTCTAAAACACACCTTGTTGGTCGTAGGAAAAAAAATTAATTACTGAAAATGTAACCATTCCAGTTGAAGATTCATCATTTTAGTTGAAAATTCATCTTTTTTGGTTCAGGATTTTATTATTTGGCTAAAAATTTGATTAATTTGTTGAAAATTCAACAATTATGTTTAAAAGTAATTCTTTTTTTTAAATAAAAATTCAACTGTTTTGCAGAAAACTCGCCTTTTTGGCTAAGAAATTCAAGAATTTAGTTGAAATTTTTTTTCTCTCTTGACTGGAAAATCTTTCTTGGTTGAAAATTGAACTCTTTTGTTGGGAATTCGTCCTACTTATTTCAAAATTTATCTCACTTAGTAGAAATCTAATCTTTCTTGGCTGAAAGTGCAACTGTTTGGTTAAAAGTTAATTTGTTTTGATTAAAAATTTGACTCATCTGTTGAAGTTCGTATTTTTTGGTTGCATTCAACTGTTTTCAAGTAAACATTAAAATACTTTTTAGTTGAAACATCAAATATTAAATTTTTCGTTGAGAATGCATCTTTTCTGGTTCAAGATCAAACTAATTTGTTGAAGACTGGTCTTTTTTGTTGAATGCAACTGTTTTTCATTTAAAATTTAAATCTTCCTTGGTTAAAATATCAAGTATTAAATTTTTCGTTGAGAATTCACCTTTTCTTGTTGAAAATCGAACTACTTTTTTGAAAATTCGTTTCTCTTTTCTTTAAAAATTAATCTTTTAACTAAAAAACTTAACTATTCCATTTTTGCTTGAAAACTTATCTTTTTTTGTTGAAAATTCGTGAATTTTATTAGGACTTCGTGTTTTTCTTCTTTTCCCACTTAAATGCGAACATAATTAATAAAACATAATAATAAAATCTAACTACTTTCGGTTGCAAGTTAATTCTTTCATTCTTTTCGGTTGAAAAGTCTACAATTACACTTTTTTGTTAAAAATGCTTTTTTTTGTGAAAAATTTTATTATTTTCTTAAAAAGTCATTCTTTTTCGTTAAAAACTAATCTATTTTGGTTGATGATTCAACTTCTTTGTTGAAAGTTCGACTTTTTTGGTTGAATCGAACTTTTATTTATTTAAAATTAAAATATTTTTTGGTTAAAATATCTACTATTACATTTTTCAATGAGAATTCTTCTTTTTGGTTAAAAATCCAACTATTTTTGTTTTAAAGTTCATTCATTTTAGTTGAAAAGTCTACTATTTTGTTGAAAATTTGTCGTTTTGGTAGAATTTTCATTTTTTTTTTTTTTAAACTGCAACTGTTTGGTTGAAAATTAATCGGTTTTGGATGATGATTCAACTAACTTGTCGCAAAATCATCTCTTCTGGCCGAATTATTAATTGCTTGGTCGAAAATTACAATCATTTGTTGAAAATTCATTTTTTTGGTTGAAGATTCATTACTTTAGTTAAAAATTCATCTCTTTAGTTGAACATTCAATAGTTCTATTGAAAAATTTGTTTTTTAGCTTGAAAATTAATATTTTCAAATGAAAATTTAACTATTCCATTTTTGGTTGAAAACTTAACCTTTTCAGTCGAAAACTCAACTATCTGGTTGAAAATGGATCTTTTTTAGATGCAAATTCAACTATTTGGTTGAAATGAATGTTTTTTAGATGAGAAGTTATGTTTTTTGTTGGAAAGTCATCCTTTTTGGTTAAAAATTACTCTGTTTCGGTTCAAGATTCAACTAGTTTGTTGAAAATTCGTCTCTTTTGGTTGAATTCGACTGTGTCTGATTTAAAAATAGAATCTTTTTACTTGAGATATCAATTATGTTCCTGGTTGAGAATTCTTATTTTCGGTTGAAAATCCAGTTATTTTTGTTTGAAAGTTAATTCATTTTGGTTGAAAAGTCTACGTTTTTGTTGAAAATTTGTCATTTTGGCAGAATTTTTATCTTTTTGGTTGAAAATGCAACTGCTGGGTTGAAAATTAATCGGGTTTGGTAAAGGATTCAACTATTCTGTTGAAAAATAATCTTTTTCGGTTGAAATATCAACTGCTTAGTTGAAAATTATAATGAGTGTAATTTTGAACTAAGCAGTTGATATTTCAACCAAGAAAGATTATTTTTCAACAAAATAGTTGAAAATTCAACTGTTTGGTTAAAATAGATCTTTTTTAGGTGAAAATTCATTTATTTCGTTGAAAATTTATATATTTTGTTGAATAACTACTTTTTTTGATAGAAAATTAGGCTTGTTTGTTGAACATTTTTTATGGTTGAAAATTTAACTACATACTTGGTTAAGAGCTGAAGTAAATCATCGGTCATGAATAACCTACGTCTTTCAATAAAAAGTATAACAACTGCCTTTCGACAGATGTGCATAAAGTTGCGTAAAAATTAATTTTAGATCCACAAAAGTGGATCATTTTAATCTAAAGTTGATAATCGGAATGATTTGCAACGGTATGATATTCATCCGTAGATATTAAAAAAAAGATTTTCCCTGGCAATGCACAAGATATTGAACGAAAGAATCCAAAATATTGAACTGAAATTTAACTAAAAAATATAACGAGAATATCTGTGATAATGCATATTACCTATACATCTAAAAGTCAGAGAATTTTATGACTAATCAAAATAACAGTTAATTTTTTTGAAGCCGCAAAAATCCGGGAAATGACAGTGACTTTATTTTTTGACCGGTAATTTATAAAATATTTAGTAGAAATCCTTTCTAATCACTTCAAATGTCACTAACTTAATATTATATGACATGACGCAACTTTAATAAGATAGGCTTGAATTTTTTTATTTTAAAAATAAAAAATTCTTAATCTGTAAGAAATTAAACAATTTTCAAATTGAAGCGTTAAAAACTGCAATCCTTATAAACTGTAATAATTCGAATGAAAAGTCCTGATAGTTAAACAGATGTACATTCGGATTGAAGCTTTATAAATTATTGTCAATTTTCAAATAATCTGAAATTCGTAGATTCATAACGAGAGGCTAATTACTCAGTTTTATGGTGCACACCAGACTGCAAGATTTCAAGATTGCATGGGGTTGCAAGAGATTGCAAGAAATTGCAAGATTGCATGGGATTGCAATATTGCATGAGATTGCAAGCGATTGCAAGGCTGCCAAAAATATCGCCAACGATTGTATAGAATTGCAGCAAATTGCATGGAATTGCACAAGAATGCACAAGATTGCACAAGATTGCTATTTACGTTACACAAGGTTGATATTTACTTTACTCAGTGCTGTGCCTTTATTGTTCAAGATCCTCAATATAATATGAAAAAACTATTTGTGTACTCTACCATGATTATTAATTAGTGATAATAAGATGTTTTACTCTGACAACGTAACTGAAGAGATTAATAATTTTTTATTGGCGTAGAAATTCTGAATGATAATAATCTATCACAAAAAAGCGTATTAACTTTATACTACCTTCTTGTATGTAATTAAAATGATCAAATTTTCTCAGAAACGCATTTTTTTCTGTTATATCAATATATCAAATATGCGAACTGAATCTTCTCAATCCCAGTCCTTATCTTTCGATTTTTTTCTTCTTTCATTAAATAATTAATAAAATCCAGAATAGAAATATAATTCTCATAAATTTTATTAAAAGTCATTCTTCAAGAGGAAGCAGAAGGAATACATTTTTTAGAGCAATAATTTTTTTAAAGCAATAATAACTACTGAGAATTATAATCCCCTCTTCTTTTAGACAATTAAACTATTTTAGATAAATTCTCGCGATAAAATCATAAAGCAAGGCACGTTTCATTCTTTTTTTAGAAATATTTATGTCAATTTTGATTCATTAGATAACAAATTCGATGCGAATTTTAATTATATTAGAACAAGAATATAAATTATTGAAAGGTCGATTAAAAACAATCTAATAAATAGTGCTTGAGATTCCATGGGATTGCACGAGATTTCAAGATTGCATAAGAGATTGCACAGGATTACATTGGATTCGACAAGATTGCATGAGATTGCTCAAGACTGCACAAAATTGCACAAGACTGCAATACTCAAAAATTAAAAACATTCCAGATTGAACACATTCTACTTTCTCTTTTCAGAATAGAAAATTTTAAATGAAGTGTTCAAAATAATTAATTTTAAAATTGAAGCTTTCAAAATTGTATGGTTTAAAATCGTTTAAAATTGAACTAGATTTTTAGAACTGAAAGCACCAATATTTGGATATTTTTTTAATTAATTGTGAATCGTTTAAATTTACGATTGCTAGATTTTCAGTTTCGAATATTATAATTTCAATTGTTCCATTTTTTAGAATTTTCAATCGTACCAGAAATTGCTGAATTTTGAAAAGTATGAATCCTAATTCGATAATTCTTAATTTTAAACAATTTAAATTAGTATAATTCATCCCAATAGGATCCTATGATCAAACAAGCTTCAATTTCACAACTGAAATTCTAATTTGAAAAATGTTCATTAAAAAAGAAAGTTTAAAATCCTTTAATTCTGAATGCTTTCAATTTAAAATGATATAATTTGAATGGTTTTCTGGAAGAATTAAATTTTTAATGTTTATTATTGGAAATCCTTCAATTTTTATTCAGTTGGAAGGAAAACAAATTTTACCTCTAATTTTTTTCTTAATTGGAAGAGGAAATTTTTCACAAACCTTTTCAATAAGTTGAAGGAGGGCACATTTTGTGTTTTTAACATTGTTCTTAAGATCAAAAGGGGGAATTTTTTATTTTCAATTTTTTTCTGAATTGAAAGAGTTTTTAACTTTTCGCTAAGTTGAAACAGAGATATTTTTTATTCTTAACATTTTTATTGATTTGGAAAGGAGGATTATTTCGTCCTTAATTGTTTTTTGAATTGGAAGAGGAAAGTTTGTTTAACACCTTAAGTGAGTTGAAGGTGAACAAATTCTGTATTTTTAACATTTTTATCGATTTGGGAGGAAGGAAGTTTTAGTTCCTAACTTTTAGCTTAATTAAATAGGGAAATTTTCATTTTTATCATTTTAATTGAGTTGGTAGGCAGGAAATTTTGGCTTTCAACTATTTTCTGAATTGCAAGAGGGACTCTTTTATTTATAACATTTTTACTGAACTTTAGTAGAGAAAATTTTTATTTTTATTATTTTCTGAGTTGGAAAATGGCATTAAAGTAAGTCGGGAAATGGCAAAGAATTTTATAACAAATCAAATTAGCAGTCAAACTGTGATATTTAACTTTAATATTTTGGATTTTATACTTTTAATACAAACAGATATTGCCCTTCAAAATCTTTTATGTTTCATAAAAGATATTAGATATTATGCCGTAGTATCTATGGCGATATTTTTCCTAATAGTAGGTGCCAAAAAAAAAAACACAAAAACGAAGTATTAGGTTCTTCGAATCAGAACTTTACGTGAATTTTTTTTTTAAATTGATTTTTTCCCCAATTTTGATTTTCTTTTCAAACCTGCATAAAAAAGGCAATTCATAACCGATTTTAAAGCTTAATGGCTGAATTCATTCGATTTAAGGAGAAGTTTTAGGAAAAATACTTACCATGTATGTAAGTCAAAAACGAAAAAAATAAAAGTTATATGGTAATAATTTTACGGAAGCCTTTGTTTTTCTCTGACATAAATATTTAGAATATCAAAAAAGCTACTTTTCGTCAAATTTACCATTTCGACTCCAACTTAATTGCTATAGTCCAAACTTCATATGTGAATATTATAGTATGTGAATTTATACATTCAAGCCTTGTACAAAAACGCTTAGAGGCTTTTCTGTGTATTTTAATTTCTGAGTACAATGCATTTTTGAAACGACCTCTATTTTCATGATTTTCATGATTTATTTTGAAAAATATTAAATTTATATGAAAATAGTTTCCAGAGGAATTGTGTTTTTCATAAAAATACAACTTTTTGTGCACAACATTTTTTGATGAAATCATTATTTTTCGATAAAATCGACGCAAAATAAAAATCATGCTGATTTTTCATGATTTTGATCGAAAAACGAATTATATCATGAAAAGTATGCATTTCAGAGACAAATATTGTGCACAAAAGTGTAGATTTTAGTAAATTACACATTTTATCTGATTTTCACGATGAAAGGAAAAGTTCCTTGTACTTTTTCTAATTTATCAAGAAAGGTGTTGATTTTTCATAATACATTTTTATAAGAGGCTTGAAAATCTTGAAAAACCACAACTTCTTTGTTCATAACATAGCATAATATTTTAACATTATGTGGAATTATTTTCTAAACCTTCCTCACACCAAAAAAAAACGAAAGTCAACAATTGTTTAAAATAATAATGGACTTTTTTCGAAAATAATAGATAGTAGAGGGAAATATTATAGACAAAATAGTTGTGGTTTTTCAAGATCTTTAAGTCTGTTAAAAAATTGCATGATAATAAATCAACACCTAAAAACTACAAGGAAGTTTTTTCATCGTAAAAACTAGTATCACTCCAACTATCGTCTACATGAAAAAATAATTCACAGAAAAAATGTGTAATTTATTGCGATCTACATTTTTCGTGCAGAATATTTTTCTCTGAGATGCATATTCTTCGAAGTATAGTTCGTTTTTTGACCAAAATCATGAGAAATCAGCATGATTTTCATTTTTGGTCCATTTATCGGAAAATAACGATTTCACCAAAAAATGTTGTACACAAAAGTTGTATTTTTACGATATGCACAATTTCTCTCAAGAATATTTTTATATAAAAGCAATATTTTGCAGAATAAATCATGAAAACCGTGAAAATAGAGGTGATTTCAAAAATGCACTGTATCTCAGAAATTGGAATGCATAGAAAAGCCTCTGACACTTTTTTTGTATAAGGTTGAATGTATTGATTCAGATATAATATTTACATATAAAGTTTGGTCTATAACAATTAAGTCGAAGTGAAAATGGTAAATTTGATGAAAAGTATATTTTTTAGCCTTCTAAATATTTATGTCGGAGAAAAACAGAGGCTTCATTAAAATTATTTCCATGAAATTTTTATTCAGTATAATCTACCTTATAGCTTTATATAAAAGCGAGATTGCTGAATTCGAAAATGAAGAATTGGTAGCTCTTTTAATTTTGGTGAAATTTAGTGTATTTATAGACAATTTTGAAGGTGGCCTAATTTTTTTAGTTTTTGACATATATATAATAAATATTTTCTCTAAAACTACTCTCTGAAACGAATAAATCAGCTATTAAGAGCATTGGAACCAAGCCCTAATCTCAAAATTGAATTATCTCATTTTACTCCATAAATGCTAGAATTACGTCTTTGTTAGATACTTAGAGCCTACTCCAGTTCTGAATCAAGTCTGTATTCGGAGTGAAAAATTGGCTAATTTCAATACTTTTTGTGTGAAACGATTTTTTGGAATGCTCGGGCTAGAATGCAAAAAAATTGTTTCACACAAAAATTATTGCTTTCAGCCAATTTTTCACTCCGAATACAGACCTGATTCAAAAAAGTAATAGGCCTTCAGTATCCAACAAGGATATAATTCTAGTATTTATGGAGTTAAATGAGGTAATTCAATTTTGAGGTTAGGGCCTGGTTCCAGCGCCCGTAAACTTTAAAATCGGTTATAGATTGCATTTTTTATGCATGTCTGAAAAGAAAAGCAAAATGGACGAAAAAATCAAATTAAACAAAATTCATGTAAAGTTCTGATTCGAAAAATCTAACGATTCGTTTTTTGGCACCTGCTATGAGGAAAAAAGTCGCCAGCTAAATCACTGACATGGTCGCGCAGAATTTTGGCTGGAATTAAAAAAATCTTTGGAATAACCCTCATATATTATGGTTAAATATCCAAATTTTTAATAACTACTTTTCAATATCTATTTTTCTACGTGTAAGAATGACATTAAAAGGCGGAGTGAAAGTGATGATTTTTGATATTTTCACAGGAGATGGGATATTGTTTACTAGAGTGATAGTCGCATAGAGATGAATGTCAGAGTTGTAAAATAAGAAGATGTCTCCGAGGTACTTGTCACAATAAAAAAAGACACTCACCCAGCCTGGCGAATATTTCGTTGCGCAGCTGCGACACTCTCGACTGATTCTGACTGCTATTGTACACAAATGTACCTTGATCCCTGACTCATTTCAGGAAAAATCTTGTTTACTTCGATCACTGACCGCTCCGGAATTTATATTTATGTAGGCTCCCTTTCTCAGGGTCTCAACTCACAGACGCTTTTCAGAACTCTATCGACAATCGATTTAATGTGCCAACTGTGGGGCTAGAAATTTGAATCTAGGGGTTAACTATTCGAGTAGCCGTTGGGGATATCAGTAGTAACGTTCCGTATAGGCAAGCCATTGGTAGTCGAAAACTTTCTAAGGTTGGTCTACCTGGTTGTACAAATCAAGGCACAAATGTCTTACATATATGTAGCCTTTCCATTTCTATTCAGTACCGGCTTATAGGAGGGGGGAGGTCGGGCGCCGAGCGAGAAAGGGTGCCGCAGGCGCCCTACGTTTTATACAGTGATGGGTAAGTTACTTTTTAAAAGGAACTAGTTATCGTTACCGTTACATCACGAAAAAATTAACTAGTTATCATATCGTTACGTATCCAAATTTAATTTTTACAAAACTTTATTCATAACTTTCGAGTGATAGTTGTTACACTTTTTAATGAAAGTCGTA
>JAUMHM010000049.1:12882382-12892746 GCA_032362435.1 Melikaiella ostensackeni
TGGCCTTGGACATATAGCGGACCGACTCCAATGTCAACAATCAGGTCCGTATGAACCATTTCTATGTGATTTTCGTTTGCAGTAGAAAATATTTATTAAATCTCTTTAAATGTTTGTTTATTTTGAAGGATAAACGCTGCCTCTTGTTTTCCTGTGACATTTTTGTAACACAACGTAAACACTGAAAGCGAATGAAGCGAGGTGCAGACCGTGCGAACTGACGAAATTATGCGCTTGCGTGGAACCGCCCGCATTGTTAGTGCGGTACTGGACGAGTATGCTGACTTTAGAGTGCCGCTCTCTGCACACCCTGCACTCCTGATCCTCGAACGAAATTCTCGGAATAACATATTGCGGACTGACTTACTAAGGACTTTCAGTGTAATTTTGTTTAGAGTCGACTAAGAACTGTACCGTAACGACGTTGGATATAGGGGAATTTGAATTTTTTTCGGGTACCCTCAATTATAAATGCGGTCATGCTCCCATATTCATTTTCGGAAGTAGGTTGTAGGATAAAGAGACAAAACTCATCAAGTATTGGGGGTCCGATGAAATCCTGGAATCCATATTACGAAAAAACATCGCGTTTTTTATGAGAAAATAAATATTTTGATAGAAAATATTCATTATCTGAATCGCTCAAATCAACACCGAGCAGACAATTCCTGAGAAAGATATGGCGAGTGTCAAACACACTTGACTTCAATTATATTTTACAGACCCAACACCGACACTGAAGAAAGAAGCGCACTGTATAGAGTCCTTCCAAAAACCAAACTTTACAATTATGAAGCGAATTTCGCGATTCACCGCGAAACAAAAGTGAAAAGTACTCCTAACTTCTTTGAGAACTGGGCGTTGGAAGATGGCAGACGAAGAGTCAGGAGAAGCCGATCTAGCAGCGCACTCACAAGGCGATAGCGGCCACTTTTTGTATTAAAATGATAAAATCGCAGGTAACCCAGAGAAGAGCGGTCGGTTATTTATCTTTTTCCTCAAAACTAACTATCGGAGTATAAAAATAATAACTAACAATTTTGGGCATAAACATGCATCCTGAAATTATCTTTTGGAGAAATACGAGTATAAAATACTATTTATAGAGTTATTTACTAAGTTCACAAGTCATGTATGAATGCGTAAGTTTACCAACCTTGTGAAATCATTCATTTATAAACACACAAATCTTCGTTCTTTGTGAATGAAGAAATAAATAAATTTACCAACTTTGCGAAATTATTTATTTTCAAATTCACAAGTCCATTTCTTATAAACAAATAATTTCCCTAACTTGTAACCTTATTTATTTTCAATTGCAGTTGTCCATTTCCTTTACAAATTAATAACTTTACAAAGTTGTGCAATTATTTATTGTCAAATTCGCAACTTTATATTTTTTATGAATAAATTTACTATATTGTATTATCATCTATTACAAATATAGTCTTTATTGTACACTTGCAAATAAATAATTGTACTGAAATATAAAATTATTTATTTATTCATTTACAGGTTCATAAATAACACGGCCCTGAGAGTCAGATATGTGGCACGTGCTGAGTTATCGGCTTTTGTCAAAGGGAATTATTTTCTGGCAACATAACCTAAACAATGAAATAGGTGTCAGGTTCATGCAGGGAGGCATTGAATAGTGCTATTCCAAAACGATTGAACTTCTCTTTTTATCATATTAGGCAGACAGAGACACAGAAAGAGACTTGCGGATTTGGAAATAGATAATTTCGCAAAGTTAGTCAATGCATTTATTTATTTATTAATGAAGGGCAAAGACTCGTGAATTCATAAATAAATTATTTGACAAGAGCGGTCAATTTATTTATTTATAAAGAAAAGTGTCTTGTGAAGTTAGCAATAAATAATTTGACAACTTAGGAAATTTATTTGTTTATAAGAAATGGACTTGTGAATTCGGAAATAAATAATTTCGCAAAGTTGATAAATTTATTAATTCATTTATTCATAAAGGACACAGACTTGTGAATTTATAAATAAATAATTTCACGAGGTTGGTTAATTTATTTATTTATGAAGGAAATAGGCTTGTAAATCTATAAATAAATAACTTGAAGACTAAGAGAATTTTTTTATTTATTTGCAAGAAAGAGATTTGTGAATTTGGAAATAAATAGTTTCGCAAAGTTGGTAAATTCATTTATTTATTTATTCATAAAGGACAGACTTGTGTATTTATAAATAAATAATTCCACAAGGCTGGTAATTGTATGCATTTATAAATAACTTGTGAACTTAGTAAATAACTTTATAAATAGTATTTTATCTTGGCCGTTTCTATTAATCACGAAAATTCGTGATTAATAGCTACTATAATTCAACGATCTGGGCTATTTATCACGAAATTTCGTGATCATTAGCCAATTCAACGATCTGGGCTATTTATCATGAAATTTCGTGATTAATAGCCGATTCAACGATCTGGACTATTTATCACGAAATTTCTTGATTAATAGCCGATTCAACGATCTGGGCTATCTATCACAAAATTTCGTGATTAATAGTCCCGATCGTTGAATGGGATAATAATCACGAAATTTCGTGATGAGTAGCTTAGAACGTTGAATCGTCTATTTGTATCGAAATTTTGGGATGAATAGCTATGAACAATGAAGAAAAATCGCTGGAGTTAAATAAATTCACTTTTCTTTCTACTTTGCACATGTTTTGCATCCTTTGCATGTTGTGATAGATGGGAGGTTAAGTTTCATCCATAATTTCGTTCCTTCGTTAATTTCGCGTTACTTACTGCCGTCCCAAATTCAAGAGTCATATCTACAGTTTCTGAAATTTTAGGCAGGACGTGAAAACGCGTTTCAAGTTTTGCTGATAAGAACAAACATAATGCTGAGTAAAAGCTGGATGTTTTAGACTAATGAAACGTTAAATTTTCTACTTGTGCAAAAAAAAGTTGACATTTTCTGCTTTTTATGTATGAAATTGCACTTATGATAATATCAGTGATCGATGTGTGATATGTCAGAATGTTGTATCTGTTTATAAATTTATTTTGACAAAGTAATGAAATAAAAACTGTTAATAAAGGCAAAGAAACTTTATACTTTAACTAATTTCCATTTATTTATCTTTTCAATTCAACGGGTTTGAAGTTTTCGCTACAAGAATAATAGATAACATAACCTACAAACGTAAACCATTTCCTCGCAGCGCATGCGCAAGTAGATACGACATTAAAAATTATCGCGAACGTTTGACCTTGAAAGATACGTGAATATTTTCCATAAAATAGGATTTTTCGCAACATATAGGCTAATTATTAGTTATACAGGACGATTTTGCAGGTCATAAGGAACACGTCCATTATCATAACTCATTTTCGATAAAATATATAGATACGACTTTGGAATTTGGGACAGCAGCTTACCTATGATACTAAAGGCCTTTTCATACCATTGAAAAGGGGTAGGGGTTTGAACAACATTATTTCTGTGACCAGTCACAAGGGTGCCTTCCCGCCCCCCGCGAGACGTTGAAAAGGGGTAGATGTTTGAACAACATTATTTCTGAGACAAGTCAGAGAGGTGCCTTCCCGCCCCCAACGAGACGTTGGAAAGGGGTAGGGATTTGAACAACATTATGAAGAGGCCTTTAGTATCACAGGTAACTAACGCGAAAGGAACGAAGGAACGAAATTATAGACGAAACATAACCTCCCACCTGTCACAACATGCAGAGGATGCAAAGCATGTGCGAAGTAAAGACAAAAGTGAATTTATTTGACTCCAGTGATTTTTCTTGATTGTTCACAGCTATCAATTCCAAAATTTCAGTACAAATAGCCGATTCAACGTTCTGAGCTATTAATCACGAAATTTCGTGATAAATAGCTCAGATCGTTGAATTGGCTATTTATCACGAAATTTCGTGATTAATAGACATTGCCTTTCATCTTTGTATTTCTGTGAAAAATAATTTCAGGATGCACTTTTATGACGAAAATTGTAAGTTTTTATTTTCATATTCCGATCGTTAGTTTTGAGAAAAAACATAAATTGCCGATCGCTATTCTCTGGGTAATCTGCGAATCTATCATTTTAGTACAAAAAGTGACCGTTACCGCCTTGTGAGGACGGTGCTAAATCGGCTTCCCCTGCCTCTTCGTCTGTCATCCTCCACGCCTAGTTTCGAAGAAGTTGGAAGTATTTTTCACTTTTGTTTCGCATTGAATGGCAAAATTTCTAAGTTCCCTTTATCTAACGTCCTTAAGGCCACGTGAGCGTAACCTCAAAAAAAAAATTTCACATACTTTTCAAACCAACTAACGTTCACACGTACCGCAATATCGAGTTGAAAGTTTCAGAAACTAAATAGAAAGCACTGAGGAATGTTTGTCTGGTCCTAAATTTTCATAATCATAAAAAAAGATTTTATCCTGAAAAATTATTTCTTGCTTTTTTTATAATTGTAAAGATTTAGGGCGAGACAAACGTTCCTTAGTGCTTTTTATTCAGTTTCCGAAATTTTCAACTTGATATTGTGTTTCGTGTGAACGTAAGTTGGTTCATAAAAAATGTGAAAAAAAATTGTAGGTGACTTTCATATGGCCTAACGGAACAGAAACAAAGTCTATGGCTTTATGTCTCTGTTTGTTAAATTTGAAAGAAAAACTTTAAGAAACATAAACACTAACAAAGTCATCTTGCGTAACAGGAAGTGAACAAAAAGAAACATACTTTACTCGTTTTAAAGACTTTTTGTGCAACTTTCTGTTACACAAGATGACTTTGTTAGAGTTTATGTTTTTAAAACTTTTCCTTACAGATTATTTCTTATCACGCATAGAAATTCTAATAAAAGACTCCTCATGAGTAGTCTTATTTTCTTAGCTTTGTAAACGTGAAATTTTAATTTATTCATGTTCAAAATGTGAAAAACAATTTATTTCAAGCAGAAAAATTCAGAGACTAACAATGTTTTCTTGGATTAAAACCAGAACATTCTTGCGTGTAAAGCAAAATTCATTTGAAACAATACAACATTTTTTTTGTTCTTTTAATCCGACCTTTTTTGTAGCGATATTAAAAATTTTTACAGGAAATAATTTTTATTGTATTTTTCGTCAGAAATTATTGTTATTTTTAATATAAAATGATTAGAATTCAAACAGTATTTATAATTTTTCAACAACTTTAGGTTATGTTGGTGTCAGGGCCGAATTACGGATGTGGGGTTCCCAGGACTGGTTGATGTTCGGGAGTCTTTTCGCGGTTACAAATCAATTTTACCATTCAATGAGATTTAATGAGGTTATCTTGTGAGGGCCCTCCAGATGTGTGGGCCCTGGGGCCGCGGCCCCGCCAGCCCCTAGTTTAATGCGGCCCTGGTTTGTGTGTTTCACCTGACCTCTAATGAAAAATTAGTAGATTTAAATTCAATGATTTTTATGTAGAATATTAAAATTTACAAGCTTGAACAATTTTGCATTTTCTTAGTGCTTTACATCGTAAATTGAAATTTTTGTTTAAAAATCATTAAATTTCAAAAAAAAAATCATAATTTTTGAAAAGTTTTAGGTTACGTTGGCGTTTTACATTGAAAATAAGTATTTTGAACAAAAAATCATTATAATTTGAGCAAGATTTAGAATCTTTTAATAATTTTGTATTATGTTCGCGGTTTTTTATGGAAATTAGTATTTTTGATTAAATAAAAATATATTCCGAAGAAGATTCACAACATCTCAATAATTTCAGGTTATGTTGACTTTTACACTGGAAATCAGTATTTTTAGTAAAAAATCATTAAATTTCAAAGAAGATTATACATTTATGTACAGTCGCGGGTTAATCAAGCGGTTTTCACCGGAAATATCGATACAGATTTTATCACCGGAAGTCGATTATTCTAATCAAAAAATATTAGATTTAAAAGAAGATTTATTAAAATCTTAAACAATTTTTTGTTATGTTAGTGTTTTTCGTTGAAAATTAGTATGTTTAATGAAAAAATCCATAAGATTTTTCAGATTATCACTCAGAGTAAATAAATGCACAATTTTTGGTTCTCTTGGCGTTTCATACCGAAAATCGGTGTTTCTAATAAAAAATCATTGGACTTCAAAGATGATGAAAAAGTTTGAAGAATTTTAGGTCATGATTGTATTTTTCCACAGAGAATGGGTATAAATTTTAAAGAAGATTACTAATCTTGAACAACTTTGCTTATGTTATGTTAGTGTTCTTATTCCAAAATTGCTACTGTTAATAAAAAATAATAAGATTTCAAAGGATATTTATGATATTTGAACAATAATAGGGTGTGTTAGCATTTTTCACCAGAAATCGGTTATTTTATACAAAATTATTTCACATCAAAAATTAAACGGACAATTTTGAACAACTTTAGGTTATGTTAGTATTTTTCGTCGAAAATGTGTATTTTTGAACTAAATTGCAACGTTTTGATTTTGTCTTAATATTAATTTGAAAATTGCATTAGAAAAAATAATAATAATCGCGCGCGTGTTTGGTTTCTCGTTTTATCATATTCTTAGTTAATATGTCTTGTTACAGAAAGAATATAAAATTTATCATTGACAGAAACGGTTTCTCTCTCAAAATTGAGCGAAAATGATCGCTAATGATTTTCATTATCATAAAAAAACTAAACTCAGATCTGATGGAAAAAATATTTTTATTGGAAACTGAATGCAAATTTTTTTTTATGTAATTGTTGGTAACGCTTATCTAACTGAGAAAAATATATTGTCCTCAAAAGCGCATATTAAGGTACACAACTTAAAAATAGTCAATTGAGAATTTAGATCCACTCATACAATTGCACGGAAAAGTATACGTGATATATATTCCCAAAAATTTAGTTTCTATAACTGAATATAATAGGTATGTTAAACTAAAATACTATTTGAAAATCTCTTTTTAATCTAAACACTGTACAAGATTCCTGGGCATAATTGATGATACCATTTCGCGCAGAATAATAAATTCTTTCCCTCTTCTCTTGGAAAATGAAACAAAAATGTATGATGATGTAAAAAATGAAACTTATATCAAAAATAAATATAAGTAGCAGCGTCAATTTTGTGGAGAAGTTGATCATTCGCCGTGAATACTCAGTCAGTCTTCTTCTCGGATTTCTTCGGAGGACTCGTGATCGTTTGCACTTTATCGTTGACTGCATGCAGATAGCGCGTAATTTGAAGAAACTCCACAAGTGTAACAATGTATGCCTTCAAAGTGTCTTTATTCAAAGTTTTTAAATGATAAAGTATATTTGTGTAAACTCGACGAGCTGCTTTATTCGAAAGGCGTCCCATTGTTTGCAGTGTGTGGAGAAGTTTGTCCTCTTCCAGTGAAGCTAAATCTGAAAGTTTACAAATACCACCAATTTTAATTTAAAAACGAAGTATTCTTATCAATACCGTCAACCAGAGCTATTTTGGGACACGCTAGTTTTTTATACCTAGAATCGTTATGGTGAAGTGTTTGAATTTGGCGCCTGGTCTAAATATAGTTTAAAATATTTCCTATAGAGTGCCTAAAACGTTAGTAGTGCATATTTTGCCTGAAAATAGAAAAAAATTCATAAATACGTAGAAATTCGTTGTTGAAAATGAAGAGTTTATCCAAAATTAATTTCAACCTCGTTTGTAAAGCATGCTATTATAATAATATTTGATATAAGTGTAGACCAAACTGATGAAGCGCGAAACGAAAAAATCGCCATTTTATTTCAAAACAGCCCCGGTCGACGATATACAAGTTTAATATTTTTATTTTCGTTATTAAATTTCTTCGGAAAATTCAAACTAACCGACAGTTTCTTCTTGTCCAGTAGGAGGAAAATATTTGTCAATAAGATTGTCGATGAGAACTGCAGTACTGTCGAATCGTTCGACGGCCATTGATCCATAGTGCGTGCTTAGGATTTGATTAACCTTATTCCAACTGATATCCTTGAGTGATGTAGCTTGTGATATAATAAGGTCATTTGCATGCGAAATGGTCGAAACGGCTGGTCTCATTGTTTGTAGAGCAAGCATGTATGCATTCTCCAGGATCTATAAACAGAAATTATTACATGAGGGCCATAAAAAGACTATAGGGTTAAAACTGTCATGTTGTGCATAAAAAAATGCCCTACCGGTACAAATTCACCAGAAATTCACAAAATATTCTCATACTCAGTCAAGCTTTTGAGATTTGTACCCGAGTAGCACTTTTTGAAGATCCAAGTAGCTCTTATAAATTTTCTAAAGGCTCATGAACTTGGTTTTATAAATATAATCGAAATTTTCCGAAATAGCAGGGAACCACACCGAGGCTGCCTTGAAAGAGCATCTGGCTAGCGAAGCAGGTAGAGAGGATTCTTGTAGTAAGTGGCCGGATGTAGCTTGAAATATGATTTTTTTTCAATTTCAATGTTAGAGATTCGAAAGTTAAAAAATCAGGATCCACGGATTTTCACAATTGCAAATATTCAAAATGTGCATTGAAAAATTCAAAATATATTTTGTATGTATCTCATAAACTGTACGTGATACATAAAAACACATAGCATTTCCAGACATACCATCAGAGGAATATTGTATATAGATATAAATATATAAGTCGTCACATATAAATGTATGCATGTGAATAAGTAAATAGTAATTTTTAAAGTGTTAAATGGGATTAGTTTTATGAAAGTTTTAGGATAGCGAGACCTTAAATATTCGAACTGCCTGTCCTACTTCGGTAACCTCAAGGTTCGACTGCCATAAATTAAGTCATAAAAAAAGACCCAATTCTCCCTGACTTTCTTCTAAAGAAAACTTTCAAATAATACCTTGAATTTGACTGAAATAGACTCGAACTGGCCTGACATTTTTTCCTTAGATGTTTCTGAGATTTTGTTTTGGCAGGGTGATGCAAAAGTCAGAGAAACCCTACCGAAAAAAAATCTCAGATTATTCTCTGGGGAAAAAGTCAGGCCTCTTTCAGGCTATTTGCAGGCTCGATTTAAATGATTTCGTCTCTGGAGACAGCTTGAGAGATTTGGGTCCTTTTTTACAACCTAATTTATGGCAGTCGAACCTTGAGGATACCGAAGTACGACAGGTAATTAGAATATTTGAGGTCTTGCTATCATAATTTCAATGCAAATTCTAGATATTTGTGATTGTAAAAATCCGTGGAATTTGATTTTTTAACTTTGGAATCTGTAATATTGACACTGAAAAAAAGTCATATTTGAAACTACATTCGGCCACTTACTACAAGAATCCTTTCTACCTGGTTCGCTAGCCAAATGCTCTTTCAAGGCAGCCTCTGTATAGATCCTTACTATTTAGGGAAATTTCGATTATATTTACAAAACCAAGCTTATGAGGCTTCAGAAAATTCATAAGAGCTACTGTGATCCTTAAAAAGTGCTAGCTGGGTACTTATGTATAGAGAAACTCAGAAGCTTGACTGAGGCTGAGAATATTCAGAGAATTTCCAGTGAATTTGTATCGGTAGGGTTCTACAATGTGCCAAAACTCACCAGAATTGTCTAGAAAATTTCCGAATATTCCACAATATTACACAATTTAATATAATAATATAATTCCCTTTGTCCATATTGAAGCTCCCATGGCAATGTGACTGTTTATTAGAATAGAAAGCATAATATCATTGATAAAAATAAGGAGACCAAACTAGTGTGACCCAAAATGAGCAAATTTTAGTCATATGAAAATGTTTACAATACTTCTCAAGTGCGGCGCTAGTGGGACATATGCAGAAATGGCCGCCGTCTATGTTTATATGTTGTCATGACAACGCGTTAACATGAACGGCAGCCATATCTCTACATATATCTCACTAGCGCCGCGCTCAAGAAGATGTTGCATTTCAATGCATTATGTACATCCAACAGACATTTGCTCGTTTTTGGTGAAGTCAATGTACAGGACTTTAGTCTTATTTCCATGCTCCATGTCCTGTACACTGACTTCACCAAAAACAAGCAATTTTCTGTCGGATGTACATAATGCATTGAAATGTTAGATCTTGTCCAACTAGGAGCTAGTGGGACATTAGTAGAAATGGCCGCCGTTCATGTTAACCACAGTAGTATAAACCACTGATATATATAATACACTGCACGGAGAAACCCAGACACCAATGGTTGGTGTTTGCTGGAAAAAATCGCGAATCACCACTGAACGCTGCGTACGCACGAATCATTGGTGTTCACGCAGTGGCCAGTGATGCCTTATGCAACAATAATCAAAACATGACTGAATGGTGCGTGCGCGTCACTGGCCATAGTCTACGCATTAATGGTTAGTGCGTGCGCGCGGCGCTCATCGTTGTCCACGA
>JAUMHM010000049.1:12892846-12915306 GCA_032362435.1 Melikaiella ostensackeni
TGAATTCCTATCCGAAACTTTCGCCAAGATCGCCGGGCAAAACGGCGCACAATGGGATAAGTAGAAAAATGATGTTAAAAATACCTTGTAGAAGGCAATTCTTTATCGATTTTGGATTTTGTTTGAAGAAAATTTCAGCACTGAATTTTGAAGAGGTTTGTGTGGCCTGATTTTACTTTTTTGTTTTGTTTAAGCTTTCATGATAATGCAAATATTGAAAAAAAGTCGATTTTTCTTTTGGTTTATTTTTTTGAAAAGCTTTTTTCTATGCTCAGCAGCACTGGACTTAATGCGCGGGTGTAGTTGAAAGCAAAAGCATATTTTTTCATTAGGTAAATTGTTATAAACAAATTTAATTAACAAATTTGTTTTATATTGCATTTGTTTATATAATTTGTTTTTGAGCTTAAATTAATTGTTTTGACCAAACTCATGTCACCTGTTTTTTCCACGATTTAATAGAGCTAAGTAATAGCTCAAAAGTACATACTTTGAAAAAAAAAGTCATGCATCTCTCTCAGCAAAAATCGGCGTTTTTGGGACGCGCCGTTCATTAGACAAAAGATTTCTCGAAGATGATTGCTGCTTTCAGAATGTTCCTTTCATGATTGGATAGAGCTGAGTAATAGCTCAAAAGTACTTTTTTGTTAAAAAAAATTAATGCTTTGAAATTAGACAGTTTTTTGTGTCAATTCATACTAGGTCGTTTGAAAAGTCCCGAGCCTAAGTAATAAAACAACATTTTTTTTAAGAAATTCGCATTTACTCTTCAACATAGCCCCCTTCCAGCTCGATAGACTTATTCCAACAAGTTTCCAAAAGCTTGATGCCTTTTTTGTAGTAGTCGGCGCTCAACTCCTCAAAATAGGCGTTTGTTGCGGCAATGACCTCTTCATTTGAGTAAAATCTCTTGCCAGCCAGCTATCTCTTCGAGTTTGGGAACAGAAAAAAGTCACACGGAGCCAATTCTGGAGAAGAGGGTGGATGAAGAATCACTTCGGAGCCCATTTCGTATATTTTTGCCATTGCGATTGCAGCGGTGTGAGTCGGTGCGTTGAGGTGATGAAACAGAATTTTTGTGTGTGCCAATCGTGGCTGCTATTTTTGTAACTCGGTTTTCAAACGGTCCAATAATGATGCATAGTACGTTCCTGTTATAGTTTTACCCTTCTTCAAGTAATTAATGAAGGATAATTTCTTGAGAATCCCAAAATGCTGTGGCCATCACCTTCCCAGCTGACAAAACAGCCTTCGCCTTCTTTGGAGCACTTTCACTAGGCATTACCCACTGCTTTGACTGCTGCTTTGTCTCGGGTCTATAGTGGTGGATCCAGGTTTCGTCCACAGTCACGAATCGACGCAAAAAGTCAATTTAAATTTGTTTATCCAAAAATAAACGGTTTTCAATGAAAGAGCAGATGTGCCATAATATTTATCAAGCTTTTCTTTAGCTTTTTTAGCCATTTTGCCTCTAAAATAATAATGTTTAATAAGAACACGAAATTCGTTTTTTTCCATTGTTCACAAAGTCACTGAGATGATGACGCGACAACTACAATAAACACAAAGTACTTAACAGATTGTAATGAGACGTTGGATTTAGTGTTTTTAAGGTTAGTTCTTCACAACAATGATAAGGATTTTATACTAGTAGCGCCATCCGGTCGTCAGGCCCGGGACTTTTCAAACAACCCAGTCTTCTATAATCCTTAAGCAAATATTTCTTCTAGAATTGTTCATTTCTAATGTAGTGAAAAGTTCCTAATACACTGAAAAAAAATCAACTTGATCCAAAGAAATTGTTTTTTTTTTCTTTGTACCGAAGATTTGTTTATTTATTTGAGTAAATATTCTTTAGAAGCAAAAGAGTCATGCTTCAATTCGGAGAAATCATTTCTTTGGTGATATCTCTTTAATAGAACGAAATATTTCTTTACAATAATAAAATTGTGAAAATTATTAAGTCAAGGAAATGATTTCTTGGAAGCCAAGAACCTGGTATCTTTGAATTCCTTTTCAACGCCTTAAGAAGTATTTCCTCATTTGAATTAAAACGATTTTTTAAAGTGATAAATACTTATTTAAATTAAGTAATTTATCCATGTTCGGATCAAGTAATTTAGTTTCTCTGAGTAAAAGTAATACTTTTCCCAGGTAAATAATTATTCATAGAATTGAAAAAAATATTTATCAGATGCCAAGAGTCAGATGCTAACAGAGATTAAAAAAAATGTTTTTTCAATTAATTATGAATCCACTTGATTGGAAGAAATCGTATATTAGATAAGGTATCTGCAATTTATTAATTTGATCAAATATTTGTTTGAACAAAGGAAACGCTTTGTTGAAATAAATACATGTGCATTTCGTTAAAATACGTATTTTTTGAATTAGACATTTTGGCATATTTGTTTTAGTGATATATATATTTCAGTGCAAATACCATTTTCATGAATGAAATGTTCATAAAATCCGTTGGAAGAAACATTTATTTAGTTCATGAAAGAGAAATAAATGATTTTTTCAGTAGTCAGTAGCACTGCCTGTGCTTAAAATATTCTGGAAATTATTATTACATTAAGTAATACTTTCGAACAAATGGTAGATTTACATTTTTGTATTTCAACTATTTAAATTCTTCAAACAATGGTGGTTTTTTCTGGACTAATGAAATATTTGTTTGATCCTTAGCTACCCTTATTTCTATAAATTACATTGTTCTTCAAATAAATCTCTCATTTCTTTGAGTTAAGCATTCGGTTCTTTGAACCAATTAATATTTTGTCAATTTTTTCGCATACTTATTCTGAACAATATACTGCATTTTAGGACCATATAAATAATTAATACTATTGGAAATCTACTTATTTTTTCAATGAAATATTCAGTAAAATTTAGGGTACGTTATTTGAAACAAGAAGTCACATCTTCTAATCAAAAATGCCTGTCACTCCTTTATATAAAAATTGATTTGTTCGAAGGAAATATTTCTTTCATTAAGAATCACATTTGATCATATAAATTGCCTAGTTCTTAAACACAAATCTGTTATTTCTTTCAACCAATAACAACGTTCTTCAGCTTGATTAATATTTCACTGACAGAAATAATTATTAATTTGCTTCAATAATTTCATATCTTCGGTTTAGATAAAACCATTTCTTTGGATTGAGGAAATACATGATTGGACGTATTCAGTAGGATCATTTCTTTGAATCAAATAAATTTTCTTTGCTTCAACAATTTTTTTTCAGTATAGGAACTTTCCGTTAAGAAAGTTAATTATCGTCTTGGTCATTGTTAGTAGCAAGTGCAAACTAAACTTTATTTGTGTATGTGCAATATGTGCATGTGAATTTTTTAATGGAAGTGTAGCGGCAAGATGTGAGAAATGTAAGAAGAGGCACTATTTTTAAGTCAAATAAGTGCAAGAAAAATGTGTAAATTGTGAGGAGACATCGCAAGGCTTCGGGCATTGAACTTATAAACATTTTTGCTTAAAGTTCTGTGCAAGCAGAAATTTAATACCGGAATTTATTTTTTTTTTCAATCTAAAAAGTTGCTTCAAAATGAGATATAAGAAGCTACCATGCTTTAAGTGGATTTCAGCGAAATATTAATTATGAAAAGCTGGAAATTTGTTTTCCTATAGCTACATTTTTCGGTTTTAAATTCAAACATTTGAGAAAATATCTTTCCACTCAGGAATTGAAATTTCTTTAATTATACTTTCAAACGTAAAGGTTACTACACAATAATCTGAAAAATGGTCCATTTTGACCGAATAAGGTTTTATTATAATTATATTTGAAACGGAGATAAGAAATAATAAACAAACGTATCCAGCTTTTCTGATAATTTCAAGTAAAAGCTATATTGTGATTATTTACTATTTACTATAAAAAAAGCGCGCCACGCGCGCTTATAACATGTTCCTTATTTGAGTTTTCTAATTATCAAATTAAAATATATGCTGAAATTTAAAGGACCTATTATATACAATAATTAATTATCATAAATCAAAGTAAATTTAAAATAGCTACATCGGCTTTCATACTATTTAAAAATTTTTTTAAAGTCATTCTAAAATTCTGAATCTTTCTGATGTTTTCCATTTTCGGCACTGATCCATTTTAGAGATAATTACAACTGAAAATTCGCCAACTTGTTTTATTTTGAATGTGCGTAGTTCAAAATAATGAAAATTTAAACATCTTTTTGAAGTAAGTCTATCTTGAAGATTTGCAATTGAAGATTCTCCAATGTGGAACGTCCATGACTTTAAATGATGTTATTTTTAATAATTTTTTTTTTGGAACAGTTCAATTTTGAAGATTTACAATTGAACTCTTTAATTTCAAAGATGTATAAGTAAAAATTCTCAAATTTCGCTGATTTGAAGATAAAAAGACTAGATTTTTCAATTCCAAATCTTCAAAATTGAAAAAATTTCAAATGTAAATCATCAAAATTGCAGAATTTTTAATTGTAATACTTAAAACTTGCATAATTTTTAACTTTAAATTTAATTTTAAGGATTTAAAATTGAGAATTATCCAATTTTTGAGATTTAAAATCGAAGATTATTTGAAACGTTTATAGTTTAAAGTGATGTATTTTTGAACTTTTGTTTTTTGGTACATCTAGTTCAATTTTTAAGATTTACAATGGAAAATTCTTCTATTTTCAATATTTGCAATTAAAAACTCTTCATTATGTAATCTAACCGAAAATGATTCAATTTTCAATGTTTTCTGGAATAGATCAATTTCGAAGATTTAGAATTGAAAATTATTCAATTTTAAAGATATAAAATTAAAATTTTTCTATTTTAACGATTTGCAATTTAAAATTCTCAATTTCTTAAGCTTTACGATTTAAGGATAATTCATTTGGAATGTTTGTAGTTTAATATGGTGTAATTTTGAATTCTTTTTCTGGCATATGTAGCTCAATTTTCAAGATTTACAATGGAGAATTCTTCGATTTTGAATATTTGCAATTAAAGACTCTTCAATATTTAATCTAACCGAGAATGATGCAATTTTCAATGTTTTTCGGAACAAATCAATTTCGAATATTTAGAATTGTAAATTATTCAATTTTGAAGATATAAAATTAAAATTTTTCAATTTCAACGATTTGCAATTTAAAACTCTTCAATTTTTTAAGCTTCACGATTTAAAGATAATTCATTTGGAATGTTTGTAGTTTAATATGGTGTAATTTTGAATTATTTTTTTGGAATAGTTCAATTTTTAAAATTTAAAATGAAAAATTGTTTGATTTTGAAGATTTAAAATTGGAAATTATTCAACTTTTGAAATCTAAGATTGAAATTTATTGAATATTAAAGATTTGCAAGTTAAGATTCTTTAGTTTTCTTAGATTTACATTTAAAAATTCATTAACCTGGAATGTTTATAATTCAAAATGATGTCATTTTGAACGTTTTTTTGGCATATGTAGCTCAATTTTGAAAATTTACAATAAAAATTCTTCGATTTTGAATACTTACAAATTCCAAAATCTTCCATATTTAATGTGTGTGAAGAAAATGAATTTGGAATGCTTTTAGTTTAATATGATGTACTTTTGAATGCTTTTTTTTCGAATAGTTCAACTTTTAAGATTTAAAATGGAAAATTATTTAATTTTGAAAATTAAAAATAGAAAATGATGAAAGTTCAAGATTTGAGATTGAAATTTATTGATTATTATGGATTTGCAATTTAAGATTCTTTAATTTTGAAGATTCAAAATGGCCGAACCAACATTGTGACCAAAATGTAAAACACATTATCAAATTTGTATAAAACTCATTTTGTAGTGAGTTTTCGAATCAGAGATTAGAAATTCGGGGTCAAACAGTTACCATTCAAAATAACTTTTAAATCACACTATATTTTGCAATCCTTTCACTCAGAGAAATTGTCAGTTGACACGAAAAATATTTTCATTGAAACTGCTATTTCCTCTTAATTTGATAGTAAACAGGGTTTTCTTTTATTTTCAAATATTTTGCTCGCAGGAAACTTCACGTAATATTGCACGATACTCTTGTTTCAAGAAATATTTCCTCTGTGTCTTGCAAAACCCGTTGAAAGACAGATCTGGAATTTGTATATAATACTTGGACTATGTGATTGAAAAAACCGATGTAAAGTGAATTTTATGAATATCGAATAATTTAAACAAAATCTTCGCCGTCATTTTGTACCCTCTATTTTGAATTTTAAATTTTTGATACAATATGTGGAATCTGTAACTGGAGAAAACCCTAGAAAATGAGCTTTATACACATCAGATGATTTTTTATAAACGTTGGTCACCATGTTGGATCTGCCATTCTGAATTTTATCTTTTCACCCAAACTGAGCAATCTGTGACTCGAAAGCCCCCCACAGAATGAGTTTTATACAAATCAGACGATTTTCCATAAATTTTGGTCGCCATATACTCTGAAAACCCCCGGATAATTAGTTTTGTACAAATCGGATAATTTTTTTATAATTGTTGGTCACCATATTGAATCTACTATTATGAATTTTAATTTTTTGACCCAAACTTTGTAATATGTGACTCCAAAACCCCTTACAAAATGAGTTTTATACAAATCGGATGATTTTTTATAAATGATCGCCATATTGGATCGGCCATTTCGAATTTAACCTTTTTGACTAAAAATTTGGAGTCTGTGACTCTAAAAACCCCTGGATAATGAGTTTTATATAAATCAGATAATTTTTTATAAATTTTGGTCACCATATTGGATCGGCCATTTTGAATTTTAACTTTTTGACTAAAAATTTGAAATCTGTGACTCTAAAAACCCCCGGATAATGAGTTTTGTACAAATCGGATAATTTTTTATAATTGTTGGTCACCATATTGGATCTACTATTCTCAATTCTAACTTTTTGATCCAAACTTTGTAATCTGTGACTCCAAAACCCCTTACAAAATGAGTTTTATGCAAATCCGATGATTTTTCATCAATTTTGGTCGCCATATTGGATTGTTAATTTTGAGTTCTAACTTTTTGACTGAAAATTTGGAATCTATGATTCTTAAAACCCCTGGATAATGAGTTTTATACAAATCGGGTAATTTTTTATAAATTCTGATCACAATATTGGATCAGCTATTTTGAATTTCAACTTTTTGACCTGAATTTTGTAATTTGTGACTGGAAAAACACCAGAAAAATAAGATTTATACAAATCGGATGATTTTTTATCAATTTTGGTCGCCATATTGGATCGGCTATTTTAAATTCTAAATTTTCTACTAAAAATTCCGAATCTGTGAATCAAGAACCCTCTATGAAATGAGTTTTATGAAAATCAGATGATTTTTTATAAATTTTTGTCGCCATATTAGATCTGTCATTTTGAATTTTAATTTTCCATCCAAACTTTGTAATCTGTGACTCGAAAACCCCCTAAAAAATGAGTTTTACACAAATTGGATGATATTTGATAAATTTTGGTCACCATATTAGATCGGCCATTTTGAATTCTAACTTTTTGACTAAAAATTTGGAATTTGTGACTCGAAAAACCCCTGGATAATGAGTTTCATACACATCGTATAATTTTTAAATAAGTTTTGGTCACCATATTAGATCTACTATTTTTAATTTCAGCTTTTTGACACAAACTTTGTAATCTGTGCCTCGAAAACCCTCTAAACAATGAGTTTTATACAAATCGGATAATTTTTTATTAATTTTGGTCACCATATTGGATCGGCCATTTTTAATTTTAGTTTTTTGACTAAAAATTTGTAATCTGTGACTCTAAAAACCCCTGGATAATGAGTTTTACGCAAATCGGATAATTTTTCATAAAGTTTGGTCCTCATATTGGATCGGCCATTTTGAATTCTAACTTTTTTACTAAAAATTTGGAACCTGTGACTCTAGAAACTCCTAGATAATGAGTTTTATATAAATCGGATAATTTTTTATCAATTTTAGTCACCATATTAGATCTGGCATTTTGAATTTTAACTTTTGACTTAAACTTTGTAATCTGTGAATCGAAACCCCCCTTAAAAAATGATTTTTATAAAAATTGGATGATATTTTATAAATTTTGGTCGCCATATTGGATCGGCCATTTTTAATTCTAATTTTTGTACTAAAAATTTATCATCTGACTCGAAAAACCTCTAGACAATGAGTTGTATACAAATCTGATCATCTTTGTTACAAATTTTGGTCGCTATTTTGGACCTACCATTTTGAATTTCAACTTTTTTGTTTAATATTCTGAATCTGTAACCTTAAAAATTCCTAGAAAATGATAATAGGATAATTAGTGGAATTTTTGCAGTTTTTTCGTGCTTGCATCTCATGGTGAACTCCTGAGAGCCAGCACTCATGCATCAGCCTAGTATTATATTTTTTACATCGATAAATTGCAAAAAAAGTGAAAATAGGCACACGCAGGTTGTAGTAAAATCTCAGGATACAAATCCGCGCTTTCTTTTTTTCGATTAGGCTTGGAGCCCCGGAGAAATTTTGAAAATTTGATATAATAATTCATATTTTCACAACAAAACAAACGTTGAGTATGAGTTTTTTTCTCATTTTTTCGTCTTTAATGACATGTTAGTTAATACTGTAAAAATAAAAAATTCATCTTATATGTCGAAATATTCGCTAGTTCGTAAAATATTTGATTAATGGAGTATATAGTGAAAAATTCTTGAAAAGTTTTGAAACGAAAGCACGATTTCTCGAAGACTAATTGATAAATCAACGCAATGCTTTATCAACAGCTACTTCAATGTGTCTAGATACCGAAAAAATACTGAATTTATTTTTTTGAATTTTCGACTTTCGGCCAGTTTTGCCGGGCTTCTATCCCACTGTGCATTGGCATGATAGAAAAAGTCGCGAGACAAAAAACACGCAAAAAGCGAGTGGAAACACAGGAGCTTCAATGTGGACAAAGTGAATGAATGAATTCGTGGATTATTAATATTAATTAATTATTTACAAAGTTCTCCTGAAAAATGAAATAAAAACTGTACTCACGCTATATGTAAGCTGTCAGAATTGAGAGAAGGTACCGCACAATTGTTACAACAAGGAACACGAAGTACGAAATGATCACCTACAGATAAAAAGACTTATAAATCTAGAGGCGCCTGCGCACTAGTGAATATTTAAACTATCCAATGAAAGTGCTCTTTTCGAAGAGAGTTTAGTCCAAGAGTGGTTTCAGTGTTCCACGCATATGACATTCTATATGATGCACGTACAAAGTGCAAAGAGAGAAATCACGAGATAGAGCTACCATAGGCGTATGACACTTTAAATAGCCTACTTGAATCTCGCGAATTGGTTGATAAATCTCAGCTAAAATTTTAGACGACATTGACGACAATCGACGCCAAAAGGCTAGAAAAAACACAACTATAATAAATATATCATTTGCTTCTGCTGCTTTCTTAGCTACACAGTAAATGCCAGTTGATCAATTTGATTCCAATATTGGATGAAAACGATATACAATGCTTTTATACAAATTTTGAATTTTTTTATTTGATTAGCAAATTGCGCATCAGAATGATCCGATTCTCAAGATCAATTGAATGCCATGAATTTCCATCAGTTTCCGAGCGTCAGTTGTTATGCCACGACCAAATCGTCACCTTCTACATGCACATTCAAGCTTGAGCGTTCCAAAAAATTTCCTAAGCACTGGAACCTCTATTCAAGTGCTCTCATATTGATGAGGGGTCCAAGAGGCCGACAGAGAAGATTGCTGTCTGCTTTGCATTCGCCGATGAGGAGGTCCAAGGGGCCGAGAGAGAGGCGCGTGAGCTCAGCGGAGTTACGCAGTTCCTCCTGACTGTTTACATCATAGAAATTCTTGGAAGAGCCTCATGGTCATAGCAAGCCATACCTGAGACCTTTTAAAAAGGATATTTCACGTGAGAAGTTTTTAACAAAATTCAAGAATTTCTTGAATTCTGTACCTCGACTCCAACTCATGTGATGATCTAGGAAAGTTCTAACAAAAATCTGAAATTTATACCACTTTACTATTGAAATCTCATCTCTAATTCAAGCTAATAAAACTCGCAAAATCTTCACGGGTTTCCGAGATATGATTAAAAATGCTTGGACATTTTTAGTTATATTTTTTGAACCCGTGAAGTATTTTACTATTTTATTGACTTCAATTTAAGGTAAAATATTGAAGATTACGTCCTGTAAATTTGAGATTTTTGCCATAACTTTCCTAGATCATGACACGAGTTGAAGCCGAGGTACAAAATTCGAGGAATTTGGATTTTTTTTTATTTTTCATGTCAGAAAAATGTCTTTAAAAAGTCAGAAATATCTCTACTAGGAGTTTCCTGATGTGGAATTTCATAAACTTTCTCATTGGTTAAGAAAAATGGCCACCCTTTTTTGGACCGAGTTATCGTGTTTCAAAGTCATCAGTGATTTTTAGTGCCGCTTGCGCTAGCCGTGTAGATAATTTCTGAAGGTGGCGTAAACAAAATAATTTCCAGAGACATAGAGATTTAATTTATTGCCCAATATAGGCAAATTAGAATTTCATTTTTTTGTTTGTAGAAAATTAATTTTCTTGACTAAAAAGTTGACCATTCTAGTTGAAGATTTATCAGTGAAAATTCATCTCCTTGGTTGAAAAGTGTACTATTATATGTTTGATTGAGAATTCATCTCTTTGGGTTAATATTTTATTATTCGATTAAAAATTTAAATATTTTGTTAACAATTCAATAACTATGCTAGAAAGTCTTTCTTTTTGGTTGAAAATTCAACTGTTTTGTGGAAAATTCGTTTTTTTGATTTGAACATTCAAGAAAATGCTCGAAGTTTTTTCTCTCCCTTGACTGGAAAATCTTTCTCAGTTGAAAATTGAACTCTTTTGTTAAAAATTCGTCCTTTCGTTTTTGAAATTCATCTCTCTTGGTAGAAATTTGATCTTTTTTGATTGAAATTGTGACTGCTTGGTTGAGAATTCACCTTTTTTGGTTAAAAATTCATGTATTTTGAAGAAAATTCGTCTTTTTCTTGTTTTTCAACTTAAATACAAACTGAAATAATAGAACCCACTAAAAAAACTGAACTATTTTTGGTTGAAAGTTAATTCTTCAATTCTTTTTACTTGGTGGAAAATATCTCTTTTTCGTTTAAGTTTCCATTATTCGGTTGAAAATTCATGTATTTTCTTGAATATTCGTCTTTTTTGGTATAAAATTATTCTTATTGTTTGAAAATTAATCTTTTTGGGTAAAAATTCTTCCATTTTTGTGAAAAATACAACTCTTTTGTTAGAAATTCGACTTTTTTGGTCGAATTAAACAGTTTTTTTATTTAAAATTGAAATATTTTTTGGTTAAAATATCCACTATTATATTTATCGTTGAGAATTCATCTTTTTTACTTGAAAATGCAATTACTTTATTGAAAATTTACGTATTTTGTTGAGAATTGGTCTTTTTAGGTAACAAATAATTTTTCTTGTATGAAAATTAATTTTTTGGGGTAAAAATTCATCCGTTTTGGACGAAGAATTAACTTTTTTTTCAATTCGTCTTTTTGGTTTAATCCAACTGTTTTTGATTCAAAATTCAGATCTTTTTTGGTTGAAAAATCCACTACTTGGTTTGAAGTTCAACTACTTTGTCTTTTTTTTGGTTGAAAATCCATATTTTCAACTAAAAATTTAACTATTCCGTTCTTGGCTTTAAATTTATCTCTTTTAGTTTAAAATTCTTGTATTTTGTTGAAAATTCGTCTTTTTTCGTGAAAAATTATTCTTGTTTGAAAATTAATTTTTTGGGTTAGAAATTCATCCGTTTCAGTCGAGGAATCAACTTTTTTTTTAATTCGTCTTTTTGCTCAAATCCAACCGTTTTTTATTTTAAATTTAAATCTGTTTTGGTCTAAAAATCCACTACTTGGTTTAGAGTTGAACTGTTTAGGTTGAAGATTCATCTTTTTGGTTGAGAGTTTAACTATTTTGTTAAAATTTTTGTTGTTGTTGAAAATCCATATTTTTAACTGAAAGTTTAACTATTCCATTCCTGGCTGGGAATTTATCTCTTTTAGTTGAAAATTTGTGTATTTTGTTGAAAATTTGTCCTTTTTGGCAACAATATATTCTTGTTATTTGAAAATTAATTTGTTGTGGGTAAAAATTCATCCGTTTTGGTCAATGAATCAACTTTTTTTTTAATTCGTCTTTTTGATGAAATCCAACTGTTTTTAATTCAAAATTAAAATCTTTTTTTTACTTTTAAAAAATTCACCAATGGTTTAAAGTTGAACTACTCTGTCAAAATTGATTTTTTAAGTTGAAGTTTAATCTCTTCGCTTGAAAGTTCAACTACTTTGTTGAAACATTCTTTTTTTTTTGTTGAAAATCCATATTTTTAACTGAAAGTTTAACTATTCCATTCTTGGCGGGGAATTTATCTTTTTTGGTTGAAAATTCGTGTATTTTGTTCAGAATTTGTATTTTTTGGTAACAAATTATTCTTCTTGTTTGAACATTAATTTTTTGGGTTAAAAATTCATCCGTTTCAGTCGAGGAATCAACTTTTTTTAATTCGTCTTTTTAATTAAATCCAACTGTTTTTGATTTAAAATCAAAATATTTTTGTTGAAAACTCCACTACTTGGTTTAAAGTTTAACTACTTTGTTCAAATGAGGTTGAAGATTTTTATTAATTGAAAATTTCATGTATTATGTTGAAAATTTTTCTTCTTTGGTTGAATTCAACTATTTTTTTATTGAAAATAAAAGTATTTTTTGGTTGAAATATCAACTATTACATTTTGCTCTGGAAATTGATCTTTTGTTGGTTGAAAATTTAACTACTTGTTTGAAAGTTGAACTCCTTCGTTAAAAATTCATTTTTTTTTGTTGAAGATTCATCTCTATAATTGAACATGTAACTGTTTTGTTGGAAATTGTTTTCTTTTAGTTGAGAATTTATCTATCCTAAATGGAAATTCAACTACTTGGTTGAGATTTGTTCTTTTTTGGATAAAAATTCAACTATTCGTTTGAAAATTCATGTATTTTATTGAAAATTCCTCTTTTTGGTTGAAAATTTAATTACTTGGTTGAAAGTTGAAATAAATCGTCAGTCATACCTAATCTACGATTTTCAAGAAAAGAAGTATAACAACTGCTACGCGACAAATATGCATGAAGTTTTGTAAAAATAATTTGGGATATGCAAAAATGAACCATTTTGATCTGAAGTTGATAATCAGGGCTACGGTTTGATATCCCATGGTTTACTGTATAATCACTGAATTTATTGATATGTACTTTCTTTTAGAACAAATTGGCTCATATTAGACTCAACTGTTATAATAAATTGTATCAATCTAAACAATTTATAAAAATTCATTAAAAGTTCCTTAAATGGTAAATCTAATCTAAGATAGTGTCATTTTAATCTATCACTTTATTTCATCAAATCTTATGTCATGTCTGGAAAAGTCGATTACGTGATTCAACAAGTGTCACCTATATACGTAGAGCCGAGTTTTATCAAACACGTTTTTTTAAAAATGAATATTTTCAATGGCACATAGAAACACAATTGCATATTTACTAAACATGTGCATGTTTCCCGCATCTTTTGTCGTATTAGATAAAACAAGAATTGATAAAGAAAATATTTGAGACAATCAGTATAAATATTTAGAGTATTTTAATTAGCTTTTAAAATTCTTGAGATTATGTTTAATTTATTCAACATCAACCATTGGCTTCTAAATCTAGATATTTCCATTATCGCAAATAGTATACAACGTAATAAAATTTTCCATCGTATTATAAGTTTATACTACTTTGTAATCATAATAGTTTAAAAATATTTCTTAAAGTTGTACTTTAGTATCCACAAATATGTGCATGACCTTTGCCTATTGTACGAAGAAAAAAATAGAGGCGAGACATATTATGATGTTATCGAACTTCAGTACCGCCTTATCAAAGTTCAATTTTACCAGATTGTAAGGATGAAAGAATTCGAAGGCATCAGATAAAATCCGTGAGTCATGTTTCTAAGATACATCTTATTCTTCGAAGTAAACATAAAAATGTACTATGAAGTATTCAAAATTATTATTTCCACCGAAAAGAAAAGCAAAGTTTGTTAGGACTAAATAATAAGATTATTACAGACTCACCCTTTATTTCATAACTTATTTCTATTTAGAAATAACAGTAAAACAGCTTAAAATTCTAAAGAAGACACTGGTACATTGTGTCAAGAACTAGCATGAGTAGCATTTAAGGTACTACAAGGTTTTGTGAGATTTCAGAATTTTTCACCATTTAGTTTTGGAAAGAGAGCCCTAAAATGTGTGAAAAAAGGAATGGCCAGATTGGTTTGATCCACTTATAATACCTTAAGGAAGCTACAAGAATGTTTATGTGTTAGGGTACTTAAAGTAGGATGTAAGAATACATATGTATATTATAGTGTTCATTAGAAAGTCAACTTCTCACGAAATCCGGTACTTATTTCCATATCTCTCCACCTTATACCGTTCTAAATTTTCGAACTTTGGATCCTAAGGGCCTCTCATAGATTTTTTAAATCGAGTACAGTGTTATTCGATTCCGTTGACTGGTGGGCTGGACGAGATCGCCATATGGTTATTGTGGTTTTGCTGACGATTCTGATTATGGGTGATTTTCTGAGCTTTGGGTCTTCCTGCCAAGAAGGCTGCAAGCTGCTCCTACGTTAGTAAAATAATTTATCAATTAATTTTATTATGCAACTAGCAAAGGAACAGGCGCGCACAGTAAAAAAAAAGATCAGTTTTGTTGCGGAGCATTTTGGTCCAACGATCATTTGACTCTCGAGATCAAACTGATCTATCCATTCGGATCATTTTGATCTACTTTTAGGGTCACCTGTCGGACTAAACAAAATGGCCGCCAGTTTCTGGCGCGGATTTCATAACCTAAATATTTTCACTAACCGCCCGCAATTGACAAGTACACTTTACAGGAGATATATTGTTATCAAGTATCGTTATTTTTTAACTTTTTAAGTACACTGCATGATCGGAAATCATGAGAAGCTTAAATATGCGCTAAAGTACTCCAAAAACGTCGGCCATTTTGACCTGATACATGACCCCGAATCAGATCATTATGATCTCAAAAATCGATCATTCATTCCTACCGAACAAAATGTTCTTGATTTCGGCGTTATTTTTGTTGCATATGAAAATGATATAGATTTTCGTATCATTTTGAACATTATTTTTTACTGTGCGCTATGCGCGCGATTATTGTCCTTTTTCTTATTTCTTACCCATTTTTGAAATAAAAATGTAGGGCAGAAGTACCATTTGTGACCACGTTTTTCCCGTTAGTATCCATTCGTAGAATATTTCCACATTTTAAGTACTAAGCTGTATTGCACTGAAAAGATCTAGATTATTTAAAAATACATATTTTTAATTAATTAAGCACTTTACTTATAAGTTCTAATACTTAAAATATGTCAATATAACAGAAAATGGCTACTAACGGTTCACTGGTCACAAACCTTACAAAAATAATATGCAGATAAATATTTGTTTATCTTAAAAAACTTATGCCTTAGTATTAAATGAGGGTTTGACCACTCTTGAGTTCTTTTGAAACATTTTGACCCTACCGAAATTTCTTAAAATGTCTTGAAATCTTCTGAATGCTCATGAAGTCATATAAATTTTCCTGAAACCCCAAAAACTCTCTTTAAATAATTTCATATACTTGGTAAAACTTAAGCAATTTTTGAAATCCGTCATAATCAATTGAAAAATTTCGAAACCCACTGAAATCTCATACATTTTTTTGAAATTTTTTGAAATGCCTCATAATTTTTTTAATCTGTTTAAATTACTTGAAATCCTTTAAATACCATTGAAATCTTTCAGAATATCTTGCAATTTCTATAAATCCTCTGAAAATCCTAGCGCTGCCACCTAGTCACTCTTAGTCACTTTTTTCAAATCATTTTTCAGTCACTTTTTGAAGATTCTTTTAGATTCTTCTGAATTTGCTCAATTCAACTCAATTTAATGGATTTTAAAAATACTTTCTTAGTTTACTTTAAATTCGTAGTTTCAATCTTAAATTTTTCTAAATTCACTCCAAATATGATGATTTCAATAAAATTTTAAAATACTTTAAATTATTTTCAATTCACTTGAATTTCTTTTTTCAATTTATCTTGTATTTCTATGAATTTTATCAATTTGTTCTCATTTCTCCTAAATTCCTCTAAATTCATTGGAATTCTATTCAAATCATTATTTTATTTTTTTTGTTTTTTTCAACGCACTTGAATTCTGTTGAATTCGTCCTGAATTCTGTTCGATCCCATTTTACTCAGTTCAATGGAAATTTTTTTTTAGTGTTGTTCAATTCATTCGAATTCTTATGAACTTCAACAAAGTATTTTGACTTTCCTTAAATTCTTCTAAGTTCACTCCAATCTTACTGAAATCAATGGAATTTTTTTTAAATTCATTTGAATTTGACGTGAATTCTTATGAATTTATTCCGAATTCTTTGAAATTCATCTCGAACTCTTATAAATTTTATCGAATTCTTCCGAATTCTTTTGAATCCAAAAGAACATTAGTCACATTATTAATGCACATTAGTCACTGATATGTTTGAAAATAGGTAACTTGAAATCTTATGAAACCCCTTGAAATATTTTGGAATACTTTGACAATTCTTAAAATCATTTAAAATACTTTAGGGTGTATAGAAATCTCTTGAAATCCCTTGAAATCTTTTGAAACTACTTGAAATGAAGAACCGATTGAAAGCTTTTGCAAAATCGTTAAAAACTCTCTCAATTGCTTGATTTCTTCTAAAACTAGTTAAAATCTATAAAAATTCTGTGAAATCCTTTCATAGGCTATTAAATCTCAAAAGATTCTTGGAAATTTCTTGAAATATTCTTGAATCATATGAAATTCTTTTGAAATCGGTTTCATCCCTTGGAATGTTATGAATTCACTTACAATCCTTTTGAAATTGCTGTAAAAACTCTTAAAATATTTTGAAATACTTCGATAATCCCTGAGAATCTTTTTAAATCCCTTGAATTCCCATACCATTCTTTTTAATCCCTCAAAATGGTCTAAAATTTCTTGAAATCCTTTCAAATTCCTCAAAATCTGTTTTAATCACTCGAAAATATTAGGAATCCTTTGAAATATTTTTAAATACTTGAAACTATGTCAAACATTTAGAAATCTTTGCAATCCTAATATCGGGTGTCACTCAGGATTCGAAGGGTCAATCTCTCGGCATTATTGAATAAACGGAAATGAATCTCGTTTTTATTTAATGAAATTAAGTTTTATTCTCTTATCAAAGTATATAAATTAAGATCTGTACTTGCAAGAGCAATTAAATATTTTGCCACCATAACGATTACAAGTTGAATTAGAATTTGTAAACAGGCTAAAATTTATCAGCGTAGTTCATTTTTAAATTTCAAATGTAATAAATAAAGCAATTTCGACTATTCAAAATCCAATCGGGTTATCAACAAAAGTGAGTGCAAGATTTTTGAGATATTTCGTTACACCGCTTGTTTTAAGGTAGAAAATAAAAAAAGATTATTAAAAAATTCCGGATGTAACCTTGCTGTCGAACCGATAGTTTTTTTCTAATAGAAGGATCAACGTTCAAGGAAAAGATTAAAAGTGACGAATTATGTCTAACCTTACAAACTTTTTATCTAATCTGACTGTTACATGAATACATTTTATAATCATTTTACATACCAATAGTTGATTTGTTGGTGAGTTAAGCCTATCGATAGCATAGCGCACGGCTATTGCCTTCCTTTTAAAAGTATCGAGCTTTCCTACAACTGGTGTCATCTGGAAAATAGAATCTGACTTGGTAAAAATTAGGTGAATCAGATGAATAGTTATTGAACTTTTGAGAAAGTTATCTATAAGACTAATTATAAATGCTTGCAAGAAATAGGTTTAGATTAATTATTGCGATGTAACTTGATATGGATTCAACAAGGATCGTTTAATTGTTAATACATGTTTCTGACAAGTTCAAACTTGCTGATAAAGACTAAAATTCTAATAAATAATAATAGTGTATCAATATTGATTTCAATATTTATTTTTTATCATAATTATTTATTAATTTATGAATTAAATCCAGAAGAGGATTTACTAAACCTTTACAGCAGCATCAGCAATAGAAAGCATTTGGTGTGAAAGTGTCACCAGCAATCTACCGAAAACACGAGGCGATCGCGAGGCGACTACCGCTGTTGCATTCACTAAGTGTACAATTCGACGGGCGAATTCCCGTGTCAGCAAAACCAAAAACTGCTCCAAAGTTGCTGGACGGGCTTGATTTTCTGGCTCTGGCAAGCTGAGTGTCGCCCATAGTTCCTTGGCTTTTTGGTAAGCCAATTTAGGATCAGTTGCGACCTAAAAAATTAGGTTTGAACTTTATTTTAAAAATTAGCTCGTGAAGCGGGCGACAAGCGCCCATCAAGAAGGATTTCATAGGCAAATGTATATCTTTTGTACAAAGACGATAATTTTCTCTGTTTTTTGACCACTGATAACAAAAAAACAACTCTATAACATAGCAAATTCTTTATTATCTACTGCAATTATATATGACAATAGGTTCCATTTGAGCCGTACCCGAAGAAAATCGTACTATGTACAAGAAAAGCTTTCAGCATATAGTTGTCTAAAAAACCAAATTTCTTCATTTTTCTTATCTTTCAATCATTATTTTCCAAAAACGAAGAATATGACAGCAAATTTTATGTTTTTTCTCAGCATCCGTATGCCAACAGCTTTAATTTGAGCCACCCCTGAAGACAATCGGACTAAAAGAAAAGCTTCAAGCGCAATGGTCTAAAAAATTATATTTTCTCATTTTTCCTAGTTTTTGAACACTGATAAAAAAGACAACTCCATGACGTAACGAATTTCTTATTTTTTATTGCAATTCTGCATGACAAGAGCTTTCATTCAAGCTAACCCACACTGGGGCAAAAAAAAAGCGTCTGTGGATAAATCAATTTTCAGACTAAACTACTCATCCGATTTGGACGTTTTTTTATTTAATGAACAAAATGAAAAGGATTTTTTTTGACTTTTCAAGATTGCCATTTAGTCAAAAAAAAAATTTATTTCATCGAAAATGGTCCACGTCGAGGCAAAAAGTCATCAAAAATGATGTCCAGCAGTATTGATTTTTTGAAACGAAAATTTAAATTGTTATTAACAAATTAGTGAACAAAAGTTATATCATCTTTATTTGACACATTTAAATGCACTCAACCGAAATCTTCAGGAGAAAATGGAAATAAAATCATGTTAACTCAAAATTAGAAGACGTTAAACATCAATTTTTGATTGTCTATAACAATTTAATAAACAAATACGAAATGAAGGCATTTTTAATCAGATAGATTTAGCTTTTTCAGCAGAATTAGCTATAAATTTTTCACCAATAACCTTCTGCTGTGACAATTTGCAATGCAACAACAATCGTATATTATTTAAACAAATTTAATAAACAAATGCATCATTTGGCCATTCTCAAATAGATACGTTTCGTTTTTTTCAGCAGAAGCAATAATTAGTAAGTTTCCTATGTGCCTTGCAGTTATACTTACACTTTGGCAACAATTGTTCATTGTTTAAACAAATTTAGATAACAAATGAATTATTTGAGCATTTTTCAATATAGAAATTCCATCTTTCCAACAGAATAAACTACAAACATCATAAAAATGGTTCTTTGCTTTGAGGATTTGCAGTTAAATCATAATTATGTATTGTTCGAACAAATTTAATAAACAAAATCATCATTTGGCCATTTTTGACTAGATAAGTTTCTTTTTTTCAGCAAAATCAGTAACTAGTAGATTGTCAATGTATCTTGCTGTTATACTTTACACATTGGCAACAATTGTTCATTGTTTCAACAAATTCGGTTAACGAATTTATTATTTGAGCATTTTTCAATAAAGAAATTTCGTTTTTTCAACAGAATGAATTACAAACATCTCAGAAATGGTCCTTTCCTTTGAGGATTTGCAATAGACAATTATTATGTATTCCTCAAACAAATTTAATAAACAAATGCATTGCTTGGTTGTTTTTTAATGAATTAGTTTCGTTATTTTAGCAGAATCAACTATGAATATTTCACCAATTGCCTTTTGCTATGATAATTTGCAGTTGGACAGTATTGTATATTATTTAAACAAATTTAATAGACAAAGGTAGTGTTTGACAATTTTTTAATAGATGAGCATCGTCTTTTTCAGCAGAATCAATAACTAGTATGTTGCCAATGTGTCTTGCTACAAATAATATATTTATTTATTAAGTTCATTCGAAAAATGCACAGATATAATTAAATTGCAAAGAACATATAACTACAAAAGATATTCTCAACATTCACAATTATTGTCTAACTGCAAAATGTCATTGAAAAAGGCCATTGGTGACAAATTTATAGTTGATTCTACTGAAGAAACAAAACTAGTTTATTGAAAAACATTCAAGCAATGCATTTGTTTATTAGATTTGTTTAAATAATGTGAATTATTGAAAGGAGGTTGACGATTGAAACCCGAAACACCTCCTTTCATCATAATGAATCATCGTGAAAGCATTAAATCTATTATTAATGTGAATTATTATTTAACTGCGAATCATCATAGCAATAGACTATCTCTAAGATGTCTGTAGTTGATTCTGCTAGAAAACGAAATTTCTATATTGTAAAATACTCAAATAAATAATTTGTTAATCAAATTTGTTTAAACAATAAGCGATTGATGTCTAACTTTACAGTAAAAAAGCAGGACACATTGGCAATATACTACTTACTGATTCTGCTGAAAAAAGGAAGCTTATCTATTTAAAAATTGCCAAATAATACCTTTGTTTATAACATTTGTTTAAACGATATATATTATTGTCTAGCTGCAAATTATCATAGCAGAAGGCCTTTGGTGGAATATTTATAGTTGATTCTGCTGAAAAAAAAACGAAAATAATTTATTGAAAATAAGCCAAATAATTCATTTTTTTATTAAATTTTATAAAAAAATAAATAATTATTATCTAACTGCAAATTCTCAAAAGCAAGGGATTATTTCCAAGATGTTTGTAGTTAATTTTGTTGAAAAACGAAATTTTTTATTGAAAAATGCTCAAATAATTAATTTGTCAATTAAATTTATTTAAACAATAAACAATTATTGATAAAGTATAGGGTATGACAGCAAGACACATTGGCAACCTACTGGTTATAGATTCTGTTGAAAAAATGAAACATATCTACTAAAAAATGGCCAAATGATGCATTTGTTTGTTAAATTTGTTCAAATAATACACGATTGTTGTTGCGGCACAAACTATCATATCAGAAGGCCATTGGTGGAATATTTACAGCTAGTTCTGCTGAAAAAGCTAAATCTATTCAATTAAAAATGCCTTAATTTTGTATTTGTTTATTAAGTTGTTACAAACAATTATAAATTGATGTTTAACGTCCTCTAATCTTAAGTTAACATTATTTTACTTACATTTGCTCCTGAAAATATTGGTTTAGTACATTGAAATGTGGCAAATAAAGAAGACATAATTTTTGTCCCTAATTTATTTATAACAATTAAAATTTTAGTTTTATTAAATTAATACTGCTGTACATCATTTTTAATGAGTTTTTCTCCTCAACGAGGACCATTTTCGGTAAATCTAAAAAAATTTCTGACTAAATGGCAATCTCGGAGAGTCAAAAAAATTTTTTCCATATTGTTTATTAAATGAAAAATTTTTGAGGAAATTTTTCAAAAATCTGACTAGAAAAAAAGCTTCCAGCAGAGTGATCTAAAAAAAATTCATGAGGGTTTTGCCTACGAAACCCTTAAAGATCAAATGAAATCGATATTTCATTTTTATGCTGTTTTCAATTTTTTAATTACATATTTAAATTTAATTTGGGTAATAAATAGGATAATTGCATCATTTGTGCTCTTTAAATATAAATCAGTTCAAAAAGACTAAATAAAAATTAAGAAGTCAGTCACTGATTCAATTAGTTATTCTTTAACTAATCGTTAGTTAAATTTCACATTACAAAATAGGATCATATAAGAATTATACTTTAAAATCGTTGGTATCAAGTTCAGTAAAATTTTTCTGGATTTACACAAAATTCTGATTATGATTTTCTGTTAAATTTGTCTGAATTTAAGACTCAATTCTGAATTTCAGATAATGACGTCATTAATTTAGACCAATTTTTCTTAAATCCAGAAACATTTCGTAAAAAAAAACAATTTGTCTGACTTTAAGATACAATTCTGAAATCCAGGTAAGAGAGCGTCCATTAATTACGTGAGGCTTT
>JAUMHM010000049.1:12915406-12929375 GCA_032362435.1 Melikaiella ostensackeni
AGGGACTCCACTAGAAGCAGCACGTTCGCCACACTGAGGCTGGGCTAAACTCACCGTAGCGAACGTGCTGCCTATAGCGGAGCCCGTTGGAGAAATCTTCGAGTCCCACGGTGAATTTACCCCAGCCTCAGTTACCCGGCTTGCTGTCACCATCATTCACTGAATACCTGCAACGTTCATTACCCCCATTTTTTTCTGTAATATTCTCAATTTCAAACATGGATAAGAATAATATCTTTGGGGTTTGCTGTAAAATAGATTTAAAAAAGCAAGAAGAAAAATTGAAAAAAAAATGATGAATGGAGTGAAGCATAGTGTGTACGGAAAGGCAGATAATTTCGGGGAAAAAAAAGTAGCGATAATCTATCGGAAGTCATGTAACTCTTCTCAGAATTTATAAAGAGAGAATTTCGCCGATTAATTTAGGCTGGATATAGAAGTTAAGAAAATATTAAAAGAGTGTTTTTGTTTGATATCTTATCACTATTGCAATGATGGATTGAAGGCATTAAAGTTAGACGGGTGCATTATTTTCAATTTTTAATTGAAAAACTTACGAGTTCTGCTACGTAGAGAAGCACAGCAATGCATTCTGTTCCCTGCTCCTTGAGAGCTTTGGCTTCAGCCAGTGTGCGACGTGTGAGCCTTCTCTGCAATTTTCTGGAAAATCGAGCACCGTGCTTTATGGTGCGAACTGTTTTACTTGTCACTTCGACAGGATTCACATCCACTGAAATTGTAGAAAATTTATTTATAATTTTTGCAAATCTACAATAATAAATAGAAAGAATAGTATCTTTTTTAGAGTCGTGAATTTGAAAAATTAATTTATTAATTTCTCATTGTTCAAGTAGGAAAAATACAAATTTAAACAAGAAAGGTTTTTAATGTTTGCTGGATTGAATAATTTTACACCAGACTTCTAATTTGTAGTTACTAAATAGTGAAATAGTTCAGTTTCGAATGCTTTCGTATCAAATTGTTCATTTTGAATGTTTTATTCTGGCATTTTAAAATATGAAATTCTTCAAATTTAACGCTGTTCAGTTTGAAGGATTTGATTTTGAACCGACGGATTGATTACTCGGATTTTTGTTGTACGCTAGATTGCGAAATTGCAAAATTGTATGGAATTGCAAGAGTTTGCATGGGATTTTTAAGGATTGCACGGGGTTTAAAGGACTGCTTAGGATTTCAAAGGATTGCATGGGATTGCATCGAGGTTGCATGAGATCCCACGGGATTGCATGAAATTTCATGCAGTGCATAGGATTGCACGAAATTTTATAGAGATCGCTCGAGATTTTATAGAGATTGCATGGGATAATAAGGGGGTGCAAAGGATTACATGGAATGGCATGAGATTGCATGGGATTTCACGAGATTTTATAGAGATCGCTCGAGATTTTATAGAGATTGCATGGGATTACAAGGGATTGTAAAGGATTACATGGGATGGCATGAGATTGCAAGCAGTGCATTGGATTGCACGAACTTCTATAGAGATCGCTCGAAATTTTATAGATATTGTATGGAATTATAAGGGATTGTAAAGGATTGCACAGGATTTCATGAGATTGCATGGGATTACATGGATTTAAAGAACGGTAATTTAATTAATTTTGAGGAATGAAAATTAAGGGCTGCATAGAGATTGCATGGTATCGTGAGGCATTTTGAACGGTTGCATGGGGTGGCATCGAGGTTGCACAGGATCACAAGGAATTTTAAGGACTGTAATGAAGGATTTAGTGAGGAACGCTGCTCGCTGTTGCCGTGAAAGTTCTTTCTCATTTCCGAAATGTACGGAAGTGTCTGGAAAAGTTGGAAATATATAGAATAAATTTTTCCTTCTGAAAATTTTATTAGAAACTTACAACAAGCTTACTCATGTCCATTTCGAAATCGATTCTGAATTCCCGCGCACTCCCGCGGATCATGTCGAAATTGTCGTCTGCTATTCTCACCGTGATTGGATTTTTGGCCCTATTTCACATTGTAGATATTTTTTATGAAAGAAACTTTATCATTATTTTATTGCATCAAGATTGCATGGGATTACAAGGGATTGTAAAGGTTTGCATGGAATCGCGTGAGATTGCACGGGATTACAAGGACTACATCGAACTTGCATATGATTACAAGGGAATTGAAGAATCGCATGGGCTCATGAGGGATTAAAGAATTTTATAGGATTGCATCAAGATTGTATGAGATTACAAGGGATTGTAAAGGATTGAATGGGATTGCATGAGATTCCACAGTATTTGCATAAATTTGCAATCAGCGCATGGGATTGCACGAAATTTTATAGAGATCGCTCGAGATTTTGTAGATATTGTATCAAGATTGCATGGGATTACAAGGAATTTTAAAAGTTTGCATGGGATTGCATGAGATTGCACGGGATTACAAGGACTACATCGAACTTGCATAGAATTACAAGGGATTTTGAAGAATTGCATGGGATCATGAGGGATGTTAAGGAATTGCGTGGGATTACATCAAGATTGTATGAGATTATAAGATATTGTAAAAAAATTGCATGGAATTGCATGAGATTCCACAGGATTTGCATAAGTTTGCAATCAGCGCATGGGATTGCACGGAATGTTATAGAGATCGCTCGAGATTTTATAGAGATTGTATCAAGATTGCATGAGATTACAAGAAATTTCAAAGGATTGCATCGAGATTGCGTAAAATTGCATGGGATTGCATCGAGATTGTATGGGATTTTAAAGGATGCATAGGACTGCATCGACATTGTATGGGATTACAAGACATTGTAAAGAATTGCATAGGATTGCATAAGATTGCATAAGATTGCAGAGAGAGTGTACACCAGATTGTAGGAGTGATTAACCCCTCGGTTTGAACCTTTTAATTTTCAAGGTACATAACTTCAATTTTTCGCTCTTAAATGTTTTAAATTTGCGTAATTTATGAAGTTTCTATCTGATATTATTAAATTGCTTCCTCATAGAGGAAGCTTTGTGGCGATGAAAAATTTCGAAATTCATTTGTTGACATATCTTGACATAATTCGACCTAAGGAGTCCGAAAATAAGGTTTTGAAAAATGTCCGCGTGTGTGTATGTGTGTGTGTCAACAATACCTTTGTTATGATAACTCAAAAACAAGTAGAACTCGGGTCATAAAATTTGGAGAGATTGTAATCCTAAATAATGTCCATTATTTATCAAGCTTAGAGCCGGATCGGATAAGAATATATTTTTTTTTCGATTTTATATTTGTCTCAAAAATCGTTTTAGAACTGAATTTTTTTGCAAATTTAATTATATTAGGGAAAGAAATATACGTAGATTTTAAAGAAATACATCGTTTTTCAACAAAAAAGTTTGAGGTTCATTCGTTAAATATCCTGATAATGGCAAAAAATGAATTTTAAACACTAGAAATTTAAACAATTTTCATCACAAAATTGGCAATAATACCAGGCTCTGTAACCCTAATTTTTTCAAACACGGGATGGTACTTAGTTGATATAATTTCATAGAATGTTTATAGCTATCTCCATACAAAAATTTTAATTTTGCAGAACTTTTGAAGTTTTTAATTTTTTGTTTATGAGTAAATTTTTTTAATATTAGGAATATAACAACATAATAAGTACCAAATTTGTTTATTTTGAGAACTTTCAAATCTTTCAGTCACTATTTTTCAAATGACTTTTTAGTTGTTTTTTAAAAATAAAGTCACTGTAGTTCGCACTATAATCACCCTGAAGATCTTTAAATTCACCTTGAATTCTCATGGATTTTATTAGATTCTTATTCACTAATCATATTCACTCTCATTTATCTAAATTTAATAGAATTTTTTTGGATTTTAAACATTTTGTTCTATTCACCTGAATTCTTTTAAGTTCATCTTGAATTCGTATAAAATTCATCAAATTCTCTTGAACCCTCTTCAATTCTTCTAAATTTAATTTAATTTTACTGAAATCAATAGAATATTTTCAATTCTTTAATTTTTTTGAATTTTTTTTAAAATTCATTTGAATTTATCTGGAATTTACAATAAATTCTCATTAATTTAGCCTGAATTTGAAAAAATTGAAATTCCCTTGAATTTTATTCATTTTCCCTGATATCTTTTAAATTCTTCTAAATTCACTCGATTCTACTCGATTGAATGGATTTTTTTATTTAAAATTTTTTTATTTTTTATTGACCCTGATCTCTTTTGAACTCACCTTGAATTCTTAGGCATTTCATCAAATTTATTTGAATTCATTTGGAATTCACCCTGAATTCTTATTAAATTAGCCTGAATTAAAAAATTTGAATTCTCTTGAATTTTTTTGAATTTGTTAAAATTCTTTTGAATTCTTCTAAATTCACTCGATTCTACTCAATTCAATGGATTTTTATATTTTCCAATTGACCGTGAACTCTTTTAAACTCACCTTGAATTCTTAGGCATTTCATCAAATTTATTTGAATTCATTTGGAATTTACCCTGAATCCTTATTAAATTAGCCTGAATTAAAAAATTGGAATTCCCTTGAATTTTTTGAATTCTTTTGAATTCTTCTAAATTCACTCGATTCTACTCAATTCAATAGATTTTTTCATTCAAGATTTTTTTATTTTTCTATTGACCCTGAACTCTTTTAAACTCACCTTGAATTCTTAGGCAGTTCATCAAATTTATTAGAATTCCTTTAAATTTTTCTAAACTCACGCCATAAAAGAGATAAATGAATTTAAAAAAATTTTTTTAGTTGTTTTCAATTCACTTGAATTTCTATAAATTTCATCGAATTCTTCTCATTTTCTGCAAATTCTTCTAAATTCTCTCGAATTCTATTTAGCTCAATGCTTTTTTCTATTTTTTAAAAATTTTTGTTCAATTCACTTACATACTTATGAACTTCATCAAAGTGTCCTTAATTCCCTTAAATTCTTATAAATTATTCAAAATTAAGTCCAATTGTACTAAATTCAATATAATTTTTTTTCCTTTTAAAAAAATTTATTCTGAATTTTTATGAATTTATCCTGAATTCGTTAAAATTCACATGGAATTCTTATGAATTTCATAGAATTATTTTAAATTCAAAAAAACATTAGTTACATTATTAATGCTCATTTGTCACTTTTTGTTTATTTTAGTTACTTTTTGCATTAGAAATTAGTCACTTTAAGTCACTTTTTCGGTTTAAGAAGGTCACTTTTTCACTTTTTTTTGAAGTACATATGTAAATTAGGCTGTGGCAACCCTGGGAACTCCTTAAAATCATTAGAAATCACTGAAAGTCCTGTGAAATTCCTCGAAATCTTTTGAATTAACTTGAAATCTGATGAAATACATTGAATTATTTTGAAATACTTCGACAATCCTTCAAATCTTTTAAAATACTTTGGGGCCTCTAGAAACTTCTTGAAATCCTTCAAAATCTTTTAAAACTGCTTAAAATCTTTAGAAGTTTTCAAATATCGCGCAAATTATTTTGAAATCGAATGGAATCTGTTACAAAATCGTTAAAATCTCTTTGAATTCCTTGAAGTCTTCTAAAATTAGTTAAAATCCATAGAAATCCTGTGAAATCCTTTCATAGGCCATGAAATCATAAAAGATTCTTGGAAGTCTCTTGAAATATTCTTGGATCATATAAAATTCTCAGAAAATCTGTGAAATTTTGATAAATATTTTGAAATTACTTGCAGTTCCTAAAAATTCTTTGAAATTTATTAAAATTTTCAAAAGTTTTGTGATATACCCTGAAATGTTTTAAAACCTATTGAACGCTTTAAATGTCTCAAAATTCCTTGAAATCTTCTTAAATCGATTAAAATGCATAGGTATTCTGTGAAAATCTTTGAAATCTTTTACGATTCTTTACAGTGTCTCTAATTCATTTAAAATCTTTTTAAATCCCTTGAAATCCCATAACATTCTTTTTAATGTCTTAAAACGTTCTCAAATCCCTTTAAATCCTTTTAAATGAACAAATTGAATGTAAGTAGTGGATTTCATTTTTTAATTTCAAATTTAAATAATAGAGCAATTTCAAGTGATTCAAAAAAGATCAATTTATCAACGATTATCGTTATCAGCCCGATTCTTGTCAAATAATTATTTCTTTATAATAAAACAATCCTATATGAGGAAGCGCAATATTCCAGAAATGATCACAATAAAAAATATACCATATATAATGAACGCGTCTACTAAACTATTTTGCAGCGTTTTTTTTCTATTCAAAATGATTTATCATTAGGCATTCAATTTCAAGTTATGAAAAATTTTTGTACTATAATGCAATAATTTGAAAATAGGCCTTGGTTACGTGTACCGAAGTTTCGACTCGAATAGCTGGAGTTTTTCGGTACGAAAAGCGCGACCTGTAAAAGGGACTACTTGTACCGAAATTTCTGTACAAATAGCAGAATTTTTTCGTTACACGTGGAAAATGCCTTGGAATTACGGTAATATGAACTTTTCAATTTACGTTTATTTTGAAGCATTTGCTACTGCCAATTTGAAAATGATTGTATTTAGACAAATTCAATTTTAAATGTTTTAACTTTTCATTTCAGTTTTGAATACATCAAATAAAAATTTTACGATTTGAAGGGCTTGAATCTTAAAATTTAAGTGACCCAGAAAGATGTTTGAAAACCTCGATAAACGGGAAATGAACAGAAATTAATATTTAAATAAATTCTTATAAAAATTCAATGCAGCAAAACCAAACTGAAATAAAAACCGGATTTTGGTTCAAATTGAACCAAATTAGTGTTATTTTGAACCAGAATTCGGTGAACCTAGAATGAGTACAGCGAAAAAGTATATTTGGAAAAGAATAATTGTAAGAAAAATAATTCACTTGGTAAAGAGGACTTGTTCTTCAAAGATGGCTCGTTTTGTAGTTGTTGTTTACCTTCGGGAACTTTATCACCAGGATCTCCTGGTAAATAATGGTCGATATATTCATCAGCGACAGTAAGAGCCCCATCTAATCTATCTGCTGCTGCATTTGCAGCCTGACTCCCTATCTGCTTTACGCTGCCTGCTCGTTTTAAAACTGGCCTCACAATTTTGTTGTTGACGTATTCTCTCGTGTTCCAGTACATCTTGATTGCAAAAGGTTAAATGTTAGGCTCTCTTTTTTTCTCTCTCAAATACTTACAAAACAATGAAAGAAATTTCAATTATTCACAGTAGACTCTCACAAAGCGCCTTCTCTAGAAAGCGACTTTTTCGCTAAGTCCCTTCCCCTTCCATTAGCTCTGAATTCGGAAAACACCAGGGGTATGTCACGCCTTCGTACAATTTGGTGTCTGCGGCGGGAATAGCAAGCAGTGGCGCTGCGATCGTCACTCTATACATTTGAATTGCAATCACTGCAAAGCTCACTGAATTTTATATTTTTTATAAAATTTTGACAGTTTCAGAAGTTTCTCAAGACTAATTTACAATTTGAATTGTTAAGTTCTCCAGTCCAGCACTATCCTAGTAGACTCAGTGAATTTGTCAGGTAATATGTTTATTATTTGATACTGAATATAATTACCTTTTAACGGAGCAAAATTTCCAAATTTAAAAATTGATTTCTAAATTAAAGTTGAAAAAGGCAAAACTTAGGGGCAAGAAGCAAAGCTGATAGAGGTTGTTATTGTTTATGAATAATTTTTTTGAATCCGTAGTTTTGCTCCGTGAAAAGGTACCCTATATTATCTATATCTATATCTTATGGTTTTTATTCATATTGTTTATAAAATTCTGTTTTCATTTTTTTGTAATTGTGAAATAGATTGAAATTGTGAAATCGACAGGATTTAGAGAGATAAATAAATGATAGCACAATACAAATCACCTGTAAATTTAAAAATCTCGAAAGTTTTCCTTGGAAAGTTCTTATAATTTTTTTTTGTTTTTATTGTCTTGCAACTGCAAACTATAATTATATGGGTATTAAAGAATAAATAAATTTTTACTTTGATGTTCCTTCATCGCGTGTATTGATCAAAAATCTAAAAAATTAAAATCAACCTACGCAGCTTGAGTAGAGGTTATGTTATTGTGTTTACAAAATTTCACCATAAAAATTGAACTACTTACCGGCATAGCTAAAGGAGCTTCCATCAGGAGCTAAAACCTATTTCTCCTAAACAATATCGGTCTCTAAATAATTTTTTTTCGCAGATGGCTTGTCCAGCTTTGCACAAAAAATCACTTTCGTGCCTTAGAATTGCACGTTATTGCCACTGTTTAACACAATTTTGCGGTACCGAAAAGAAATGGAACTTCCCTTAGTCTGATTTCTTTCATTTATACCCATTAGTACAATTGGGAATTATTCAGTAACTACCGCCAATTTTCATTCACAGTTTATTTGCAAAACTTTTAAAAATAAACAAATATTATACGCTACGAATACATTGCCATAGATGCCTTTCAAACTAATGTCAGACAGTCGAGTGACGATCGACGCGCCGCTAGTTCGCCGCTCCGCCGCTGTGGACAAACCATGGCACAATTTTTTCTGACTACAGAATGGGCCATGGCATACCCCTGATTAGCACCTTGAGCATGGGTAGGACCGGCATCTCAAGCACCGGGCGATTTATGAGAGTTTACTATATTAAAATAAGTAATAAACGAATCGAAGTAAATAAGACGACACGTATTTCATCGTTTTAAGAAAAAAATAATTTTTGCGAAGTTATGAGTATTTGAAATTTTAGAGTTGTTTTAAAAAAAAATACCAATTTATTCTTTACATCTTCATAACTATTAACCTAACTGAGATATTTATGTTTCCTTTCTTGACTTTTGTAAGCCTAATTGTCATTTCTCGAAATCCGTTGGAAAAATTACAAGATATTGAAAATTAACAAAATGGCGGCGGTTTTTCTGAAAATGTTAAAAGTCGATTGTCTCAAGAACCCCACCTTTTATTTGTTCAAAATTTTTTGCCGAATTGGTACTCGAATGACGAAGAAGTCTTGTAAGTTTTATGCGAACAAAACTATTTTTCTGGTCACATGAATTTTGTTTAGAAACATTGAATTATCTCAATTTTTTTAAGAACAACGACAGATTCAAGAATTTTCTAAAAGTAAAGTTGGCTCATTTTAATAAGTTCTACAAAAAATACCTCCTACTCTTTTATGACATCTTGCATCATTTTCGAGAAAAATTAAAAAATTCAAATTTTTGAAAAAAATTCTTCTGGCCAAAAAAATGATTTGGCCTGCATGAAACTTACAGAATTTATTCTTCATATGGGCACGATTTTTTTTTAAATATTGGATAAAATAAAAAAAATGTTTTTAACCATAATATCAACTTTCTATGTTTTCAAAATTCAGCGAGGAAGATAAAGTCGAATTTAATAGAAAACCCCACTTTCTTTATTTTATCAAATATTTATTAATAATTCTTGCTTATATAAAGAAGAAATTTTGTAAGTTTCATGCAGTCCAAATTATTTCTGTGACCACGAGAATTTCTTTTCGAAGAATTGAATTTTTTAATTTTACTCGCGAACGATGCACAGTGGGGCAAAAAAAAGCATCTATGAACAGATCAATTTTCGGACTAGACTACACATCCGATTTGGATTTTTTTTCAAATTTATGTGTATGTAATTCCGCATCGTTACAGCGGAAGACATTTCTGAAAAATTTTCTCAAAAATTTTTTATTCAATAAAAAAAAAATTTTTTGTTTACATTTCAAGACTGCCATTTAGTCAAAAAAGATTTTATTGTGCCGAAAATGTTCCACGTCGAAGCGAAAACTGATTTAAAATGATGTTCAGCAGTATCAATTCAATAAAACAAAAATTTTAATTGTTATAAAAAAATTAGTGAACAAAAGTTATATTTTCGTTATTTGCTACATTTAAGTGCACTAAACCAATATTTTCAGGAGGAAATGGAAATCAAATAACGTTAACATAAAAACAACAACACTTTATAACAATTTAATAAACAAGTACGAAATTAAGGCATTTTTAATTAGATAGATTTAGCTTTTTCTGCAGAATCAATAACTAGTAGGTTGCCAATATGTCTTGCTGTTACACTTTACACTAAGGCAACAATTGTTTGTTGTTTAAACAAATTTAGTTAGCATATTATTTATTTCAGCATTTTTCAATAAAGAAATTTCTTTCTTTTAACAAAATCAACTACAAACATTTCAGAAATGGTCCTTTGCTTTGAGAATTTGCAGTGAGATAATTATTATATATTGTTTTAAAAAATTTAATAAACAAATGCATTGCTTGGCTGTTTTTCATTAAAGTAGTTCCGTTTTTTTAGCGGAATCAACTATAAGTATTTCACCAATTGCCTTTTGCTATGATGATTTGCAGTTGGACAATATTGTATATTTTTCAAATAAATTTAATAAACAAAGGTATTGTTTGGCAATTTTTCAATAGATAAGCTTCGTTTTTTTAGCAGAATTAATAACTAGCATATTGCCAATACGTCTTGCTGTTTTAATTCACACTTAGGCGTCTATTGTTTATTGTTTAAGCAAATTTAGTTAACAAATTAATTACTTAAGCATTTTTCAAAACAAATTTTTTTTCAGTAGAATCAACTACGAACATCTCAGAGATAGTCTATTGCTATAATGATTCGCAGTTAAGTAATAATTGAACATTATTTAAACAAACGCAAATCTTGGTTGTTTTTCAATAAATTATTTTCGTTTTCTTTCAACAGAATCAACTATAAATATATTACCAATGGCCTCTTGCAAGTGCAATTTGCAGTTAGACAACAATTGTGCATTGTTTAAACAAATTTAATAAATAAATGTATTTTTTGGCAATTTTTCAATTGAGAAACTTCTTCTTTCAGCAGAGCCAACTACTTGTATGTTGACAATATCTTTCGCTGGAAAAAACAAAATTTCTGTATTGGAAAATGCTCAAATGATTAATTTCCCAACTAAATTTGTTTAAACAATGAACAATTGATGCCTAAGTGTAATGTATAACAGCAAAACATATTGGCAACCTATTAATTGTTAATTCTGCTGAAAAAAAACGAAATGTATTTACTCAAAAATGGCTAAATAATGAATTTGTTTATAAAATTTGTTTAAATAATACACGATTGTTTTTGCACTGCAAACTATCACAGCAGAAGTGCATTGATGGAATATTTATAGTTAATTCTGCTAGAAAAGCTGAATCTATCTAATTGAAAATGCCTTAATTTTGTATTTGTGAATTGAATTGTTATAAACAATTAGAAATTGATCTTCAACGTCATCTACTTTTAAGTTAATATTATTTCATTTCCATTCTCTCCTGGAAATATTGGTTTAGTAAATTTAATTATGGCAAATGAAGAAGATATAACTTTTCTCCACTAATTTGTTCATAAAAATTTTAATTTTTGTTTTATTGAACTAATACTGCTGAATATCATTCTTATGAGTTTTTGCCCCGACGTGGACCATTTTCGGTAAAATACAATTGTTTTGACTAGGTGGCAGTCTTGAAAAGTCAAAAAAAAATTTGTTCATTTTGTTTATTGAATAAAAAATTTTTGAGAAATTTTTCGAAAAATGTTTTCAATTGTAACGATGCGGAATTTAATACACTTTTTAGAAAATGTTCAAATCAAATGAGCAGTTTTTTTTTGTAGAACTTTTTCAAATGAGCGAATTTTTTTCTTAGCATTTTGTCTAATCGGTCGCTGTTTGTGAAACAAATGCGAAAATTATTTTTTTCTCAAAACGGTGAAATACGTTTCATTTTATTTCCTTTGAAAAACAACATATTTAAGAGGCAAATGATTCTGTGCTTTGAAGTTGCACTGTCTCTCTGACTTGAAATGGATTCAGTCAGTGTATTCCTCCATTTAATAACATATATTTTTAAGGTTACTGTAAAGAAAAGTGAACAAGAAAATTGTTTTACTTTAAAATGTAATTCAAAAAACTATTTCTTGAAAGAGAAAAATTTCAAAAATACTTACAATTTGAGGAGGAAGATTAACAGCTGGTACTCTTTGCTCTACAATATCGATACCCTTACATAGTAGCTGATCGATGGTTGTGATTGGACCATTAAGGGCGAAAATTGCAGGCTTGGCTGAAGCAGTTGCTAGTGCTAAAGATTGTTCTGCAGTATCGAGACTCCAACACATCAGCGAATTTGAGCGCTAAATATTAAACGAAATATTTTATTTTTATTTTTGATAAATTTTTCTTCAATATTTTTCTTACATCAAATGATAAAAATGTAACCACCAATAAGTTTTTACTTATTTTCGTTTGAATGATAGTGAAACCAATATCTCAGTTTCAATATTCTCAAATTGGATCTGTGATTATTTTGAGAACAAATACTTAGGACTAAACTATTTCTTCAATTTTGGAAGTGAAGGATAAATAAAAAATACTTTGACTTCTATTATTTTTTGTTTAAAATAGTTACCTGGATGTTAGAACATGGTTCCTTTGTTTGCAGATAAATATAAAATATTGCATAAATGTTTATGAAAGTTGGAATATGTATTATAACTTTTTTTTTGCAAAAATTCAAGTACGTATTTAAGGACTATACTTATTATACCATATAAAACTATTTTTAAATCTGATCTCAGCTATCACCGACTGAAGTCCAAAATATTATTACATGGAATCATGTGTCAAATGTCGTTAGTATGAAATGAAATCTTTCATCCAATAGGGTCATCCACTAGAATTTTTTGATTTTTGAATATGAAACTATTCAATCTAAAATCACTTATAATACGAATATCATTGAAAGAAGGCTTTTTTCGATTTTTTTTTTTTGGAAAAAAAATGCATACCCTTTTCAAACTTGTATATCTGTCGCGCCATGGCGCCATCTAGATGCGATGTCATATGCTTTCAATACTTCCTAAACAAGCTGGTGGTTCATGGTTTTTCCTTCAAAAATGAAAATAAATACTAAAAGTGGAGTTTTGTGCCTAAATGTACAAATTCCTGTATTAAAAATCTTTAAAAAAAAACATTTTTATGTATATCCAATGGTGAGGAACGTAAAAAAATACTATAAAACTGTTCGGCGTGACATGCGCCCCAACGTGCCCCTGTACGAATATATTGTTGCTGAGATCTTTTCAACTAGTTCAACTTTAGCACATGAATTTATTTCTAATAAACAAATATAAAATAAGTTTTATTTCATTACTGCATACGTATTGTTTCTTGTATTTTATTACTTAATCAATGCATGAAGGCTACCAAAAAGGATCAGCAATTTTGCGGTAATGTTTTGTGGTTAGAATCATAATCCAACTCTAATTTATATACAAATAAAAATTTTTTAAGTACTTTTATTATTTCAATTATACTCAAGCATTAACCGTTTTTATGCAATAACCGTTTATCGTTTGATAGAAGAATACATTAAATATGATCTTTTTAACATATGCAAAAGCTCGAACCTGAAAATTCAATTTCCATTTCAACGCGAATATAATGTAGATTTTGATTTTCGCACTATGGCGGCACTTCTATTTGAATTAGATTTACTGCAAAACAAGAAAAGGCCTAATTTAATATAATTTTCGCGTATGATACCGGAAGTTGATATATTTGAGGTTAGAATGCCAACTTGTGGTTCTATACGTACAGAATCTTAAAGTTATACACTTTTTTAATTTATGGTCATGTGCGTTAAAAAATTAATCAGAAATAAATTCTTAATTTTCATTTAAATATACAATATGTACTGGGATATTTATTTGATCTGCTTCAAGGGTCATCTGTCAGTATAAGCAAAATGGCCGCCAGTTTTAGGTGCGGATGTAATAACCTAAATATTTTGTCTAAACGCGTGCAAGTGACAACTAAACTTAACAGAAGATATATTCCGTTATAAAGGTTCGTTACTTTTTAATTCTTCAAGTACACTGCAGGATCAGAAATCATAAAGAGCTCGCATATGAGCTAAAGTACTCCAAGAACGT
>JAUMHM010000049.1:12929475-12946035 GCA_032362435.1 Melikaiella ostensackeni
CACTTCAATTTTGAGGTTATGTTACTTTAATCACTGATTAACCTCCATAACCAGCCATTATTGGGCGGTTAAGTTAATCTGTGTTTATCTTCCCTTAATCGTGATTAAAAGAATGGTGGAAAGCAAAGTATTGTTTAAATAATGTTAATCAATGATTAACGATTTAATCAGAGTTGGTGAAACCGGCCCTTAGTCTTCAGTTCAAATTCAAGACGGTGGTGCCTGGCTGCGTCCCAAAAATGAGTCGAGACAACAGATAAAATCTCACTTTTATGGTCTCAGCCAAGTCGATATAAACTTGTCTCAAGACGAACCTCTCTGGACTCAGGAATGAGATATTTGACAGATGCAAGGGATTAAAATTGATAAAAAGAAAATTGTTTAATTTTTAAATTAGTTGATTGTAAGTTAACAATTCAGAATCTGTGGGTCTTAACGACTATAGTCGTAAAAAATTTGCTTTAGGTATTTTCTATAGGGCTATAGGCAACCTTTTTACTGTCTCAAGACATAAAAATTCCACTCAAGAAACGAGCATTTGTCTTCAAGCAGTAAACGCTCGTCTTAATGTATGTCTTCAAGACGTAGAAATTTGTTTCAAGGCATGAAATGCAGTCTGGCTCCGTCTCAAAAATGAGACATCGAAAGATGTCTTCATTTTGTCTCTAGTTTGCACAGTAAAATAGAGGATCATTTTTGTTGTCGAGCATTTTGCTCCAGCGATCATTTGACTCTTGAGATCATAATGATCTGTTCAATCGGATCTTTTGATCTGCTTTCAGGGTCATCTGTCAGCATAAGCCAAATGGCCGCCAGTTTTTGGTGCGTAATAACCTAAATATTTTGTCTGAATGCGTACAAGTGACAACTAAACTTATTCTGTTATCAACTTTCGTTATTTTTTAACTTCTCAAATACAGTGCACAATCAGAAATCATAAAAAGCTCGCACATGAGCTAATGAAATCCAAGAACGTCGGCCATCTTGGCTTGACTTGATTATACATGAACCTGAATCAAATCATTATGACCTCAAAAATCGATAATTAATTACGGCCGATCAGAATGCTCTTGATTTCCGTATCATTTTTGTTGCATATCATAATAATATTCATTCCCGTATCATTTTGAACATTATTTTTAACTGTGTATTCGAACTGGCTTTAACATATTCACTTATGATACACCATAAATAAATCCTTTTAGCCAAAACACGTTGATAATTAATAATTTTTATTGCTTTTATCTAATTAAGCTGAAGACCTTAATCTCCGAGCAGATATCGCCACTCCTTTGGGCGGCCATAGGGCGCACGTTTTCTAGTATTCATGTCGACCAGCTTATTCGTAGAACTTTCGGACATGCAGAGTAGAGGCTATTTTTCCACGAAGGCGCCAATCTGAGCGAATAGCTGAACATCCTGATCGCCATGAACAATAGAGAATGATAGAAAACGTGCGAAATTTTGGGTGTCCAGCCTAACTGACACATGTATTTTCTTCGGCTTCGAAAGCATATGACGTCACACCACGTGTTTCGTGATATGCGGGTACCACAGGTTTCGTTTAAAAAATCGACTTTTCCGGTCGATATTTGGTCACTTTTTAATTAATTATTATGAATTATTGAATAAAAAGAATTCAATTTCACATACAATGTTTTGGGAGTCAGAATTGATAAAAAACTGAACTTAGAGCGAAAAAAGAATTTCTTGGATGACCGTATAGTTATCTGATTTCCAAATTTATTAATGTACGTGAAACAGTTCTAGAAATTACTGAAGAGAAAGCGAAAAAAATCTAATCAATCTATTCTGATAAACTCTGTACCTTAGTATTTCTTGTTAATTAAAAAAAAAACGAGCATACGAATTGGTTTTAAAATCGGCCAGTATTCCTCGCCACAATGGGATCTTTTTATTATAGTACATTTTCATCCCAAGAATGTTTTAAGACCAAATTAAAAATAATGGATTACTTTTTCTGGGATGCCAATGGATTATAATCAGGCAAAAAATCCCATTTGCAATTACCCTTCAATTTTAATTTTTGCAGACTCACAGAGCGACTTTATGGGTGTTTGGGCGAGATATAACAATTGTAACATTCACCGACCATGCAACGGTTTGTTTGAATTCAAATAAATAAATTTGAAGGAATTGTTTAATAACGAACCTTAATCATATCGTAGACATTTCCAGCAATGTAAATACCACTTTCTACAATCGGAAAACTGGAGATTCTTGCAACGGATTCAAACTTAGGCAAATCCGAATGCCGTCGTTTGACGCTTGACCGCGCCATGTCTGGGAGCTTTGCTACAAATTGAATAAAATAATTATAAAATACTACTTTTTATTAAACAAGTTTTTTTCATGAAATGGATAACAATTCTAGTTTTTACAAGACCCGAAAAGACGTGAATGTCAGTTTAAGTGTCCAATCGCGTTCATCACGAGAGGAGAGAAACTCGTTAGTGGCGAATGTGATAGATGTGTAAGGAAACTGATAAGAAAGGTTATAATGTCATATCGCAGGATGTCGTTTAACGGTTAATGTCGAGGCTGCGCTACGGTATTCCTGTTTAAAGATTGACGAAAAAAAATGAAATTGATAATTATACTCAAATAGAAGAACAAAAGATAGGATGGCTCTAATAATCAACTTCCGAATTTTTGTCACCCAATAACGAAAAATTGTGAATGATCACGAAAAATTCTGTCTTGAAACTTTTAATCGAACGAAACTCTTTCAGTCGATTGATATTAACACGTGACTTCAACATTATGAAACTAATTTATTCATCACAAAGAAAAGAGAATTTTTATTAATGTACAAACTGAGGCAAAAAATGGAACTCGTTTTTTGGAAATCCGTAAAGGAAGACGAATCCATAATGACCTTTTCGTTTCAATTTTCATATGCTCCTTTTATTAGAATAGGAGAAATACCCCACAGTAGGAGTGGGTCGAAAAAACTAATTTTCTGAATTTCAAAAATCCACGGGACCTAAAAGTATGCGTGTGCAACAAGAAGTTTATCCTGAAAATTTGAGTCCGATAAGAAAATAATTGAACTATCGCACGCGTATTCAAGTTTTAAACAGCGAAGAGCTCAAAATTGGTTTTCTACCTGATACGTTTATAAATTTTAATGATTCTTGACTGCTAAAATTTGTGGTCTATATTTTTGTCAACATATCCTGAGTGATAAAAATGAAGAATTAAATTCAATATACTTCTTAATTCCACTAAAACTGATCCAAAATGTACAAATTGATGTTTTTCTTCATTTTAAACGTCCTTGAAATCCACGAATATAGTATTAAAGATCTGATTATATTGCACATTTGCCGGCAAAATATAATTTTTAAAATGATATCAAAAAACTAAAAAAAGCTTCATTTTGTCTCTTTTTTCTGTGTTTTTACTCCTCTGGAAACTTTCTGCAAAAAGATGTGTACTATGCAATACCAGGACTGCATTTTAATACATTTTAATTAATTAAAATAGAGAAATTAGTACAAAGCCGTAATTTTGAACTAATTTCACCATTTTAAATAATTCAAATATATGAAAATATAGTCCTACTGTTGCATAGTACCCACCTTTATAGCAGAAAGCTGCCCGAAAAACAGAAAGTACTAAACGGAAAAAAAGAAAGAAAAGTTAATAAATCTTCCATTTCAAAAAATATGATGTACATATTTTCGGTCATAACTCAGTGAAAAATTGAAATTTTTCAAAGTTTTTTGGTCTCATTTTGAAGATTATATTTTACCGAAAAACCTATGATTTTATCAGATTTTTAATACTATTTTCGTAGATTATAAGGATGTTTAAAATGAGGAAAAACGTAAATTTGAGATATTTTTGATTAGTTTAAGTGAAATTATGTAGGCTTTTGGATTAGATTCTTCATTTTTATTATTCAGGATATGTCGGAAATAATATAGATTACAAATTCTAGTAGGCAAGAAACATCAAAATTTATAAATGTATCAGTTATAAAATAAGTTTTGCGCTCTTCGCTGTTTAAAACTTGAATACGCTTGTGATAGCTGAATTTTTTCAAGATGAACTATTTGTAGCATAAACAAACTTTAAGATCCGGTGGATTTTCGAAATTGAAAAAAATATAGTTTTTTCGACCCACCCTACCCATAAGTTTTGTTTTTGTATATCAGTAAACATTTTTTAAAATTTTTTCATCTAGAAATGACTTGATACTTTCTCTTGGGTCCATATAATTTGTGAATATGCTTTCAGAATTAAAAAAAATTGCGACATTCATAAACTTTTTCCTTTTGAGGTGACATACATCCAGGGATCTTCGGGTCACTCATGGCGAATTCCAGTTCCCTCACTCTTTCTTACTTCTTCTTGGGATAAATAATTTTTAGAAATTTTAATAAATTAAAATAATTACAAACAGTTTAAATAATTAGTCGACTCATGAAAAAATGGCAACAAGTATTAATGAAATTCAATATTATATAAGCCAAACTTTTATTTTCCCTGTGTTATTTAAATTGAAAACTTCATGGTGACATATGTTTATTTTTGATATTAATGGACTGAGCTCAAATTTTCAGGGTGTTATTTTAAATTTTTTTTCTATACCGAGAAAGATTCTATATCCATTTGGCCAAAAGGTTTTTTTTGTTAGCAAAATACTAACTTTCGTCATTCTTTTGTCAAAATTTCCGGTTAATCCAGTAAAATGATGTCACTTTTTTACACGGAAAACTATACATATTCAAAGAGAAAAATATTGATTTTACCAGTTTAAACCTGATAACATAAAAAACATCGTTTCTTGTCACAATAACTATAGGTAAATGTATAATACAGTTTTCCCAAGTTTACTCTGCAAAAAAACGAATTTTAATGAACGAGGGCTCATTTTTTTTCTCAAACTGCACTATTATAAAATTAATTTTTCATTTTCGAGCTGCAGCTATTTGTTTATGAAATTTATTTAAATTCACAACGCTTCCAAGTTATGCTAGAAAATGTTTGAAGTGGTAATTTATTAAAAAATGGTGTTCTGGTAGTTAATTAACTCAATTTTCCAGAGATTTCCTAGCCACGCTCGACCCTCCTTGAAAAGACACAATTTTTTTTCTATTGAATGCAATGTTTATCGCAAAATAAATACTTTGATCAGCAAATGGATGTTTTTTTCTTTATGCTTTCAATTGTCACAGAATTATAAGATAACGTCTCCAGAGAGTAAATTGACTCACATTGAATCATCTGTTGAACTTATCTCTGATGATGTTCATTGAGGTTAGCATATTGTAAAAAAGTCCTCATTAAACAATTTTTAAATCTAACTTGTCTAATGATAATCTATCAACTAAAACTGCAAGCTCTTTTGAATGATAATTTTCTACAGATTGCAAAATTTTAGTCGCATTGAGGATTTTTGCTGCAGCTAATCCATATGCAAGAAATGTTTTGGGAAGATATAATTTTACGAGTCTTTCAGTCGCCAGATATATTGTGATAGACTTTGAACTCCATCCAACAACTCTGCCTGGGGATCCCGTAGTTTGAAGACTTTTGTAACTTATCTGTTAAAAGTTTCTTTTATCTAAATACAATTTAGTACATATTTGAACTAGAATTCTGAGGAGAGTTAAGAAATCTTCAAATTTTTAATTGAGAATTGTACATTGTTACAAAAGTACTGTTTATCGTATTGAAATTGTGATTTTCATGAAGATCTCTCGAGAGAAGAAAAAGATGATCTATAAAAAAAAAATACAAAATCTGGTATCCTAATGATCTATTCATTATCATCTATTCCCAGTTGTTATGTAGCATATGGCGGTTAACTTAATCCTAAAATTCGAGTAGGGAGACCACAATACAGTAGGTAATCATTAATTCAAAATACTAATGTATGCAAAATAATTAATTTAATGTAATTGATAGTTAATAAACTATACGTGTTAATAAATTAGAATTGAAATTAATTGTTTTATATTTATTTATGCTTTTAATTAATGATTATCTACTGTAGCTTCATTTTCTACAGTGCGGTAGTCTCCCCTATCTAAATTATAAATCATCTTGCAAATAAACTTTCCACATATTTTTCAGAATCCTTTCAGCTACTTGATGAATGACTGAATAGTTTTTGAAATTATTTAAGAATGCTGTTTCCAGTTATTGATTTCTTAAAGTAAGTGATTAAGTTTTTAGTACCAAAATATAGTACCATCTGCAAAAAATGAACATGAATCTCTTCGCTTGATTAGCCGCGCTTGAAAAAAAAATGTTTAAAAAATGTATTGCTTGCAGAGTTTTTAAATTTTTTTGAGTTTCAATTTTTCTATATTCCCGAAGGTCAAAAAAGTCTTCCTAATTTTTTGCGGATTCTAATCAATCTTTTTCTAAGAGATAATTCCTATTTAATTCACCCCTGTTCTCAGAAAAAATCCTCAACACCTGTGTGTAAACAGGAGAAGTTTCCAGTATCAAAAATGCACGATGGAAAAAATCGCCAGGACCCAGGAATCGAAATTGGAAATACAGCGAATTTTTAAATTTTCGATTTTGGTATTTAATAAAACTATTTTTATAACTAGTGGTTTGAAATTTTCCTGAGCATGTGTGGGCTTTTTTAGCCTAGAAATACTCTTGAAAAAAAAACAACAAGACCCAGAAACCAAAATTTGAATTACAGCAAATTTTCAAAAATTAGAATTTGGCATTTAATAGAATTTTTTCTAGCGTATATCTATGCTAAAAGAGCCCGCACATGCTCAGAAAGATTTTGAAGCACAAGTTATGAAGATAATTTCATTAAATACCAAAATCGTTGATTGAAATCCGCAAGAAATTGGGAAGACTTTTTCGTCCTCCAGGATTGTAAAAAATTGTAACTCAAGAAAAATTAAGAACTCTACAAACAGGTAATTTTTTAACCTTTTTGCAAGCGTAGGGAATCAAGCTGCATATCTATCCATTTCAAATTAATTATACTTTTTTAGGATCCCAATACGGTACTTTTTTGCGTTGTATCGATTCTGTATTTCAGAATTTTTTTATTTTCGACTCACCCTACTATATATATTTGTATATCAGGGTGGTCCGAAAATCGCCAAAATTAAAAACTGCAATGTGCTTGTAGAAAATCTTGTTTCTTTAAAAAAAAGAAAACCCATAAAAAAATGTAATCTAATCGGATGAAATCTTGGACTCCCTCATCGAGGTCAAAAGTTAAACTCTATATATCTTCATTGCTTTTGTGGTCACAAAAAAATGTTCACGAAAAAATATGAGCCTAATTTTGTATGACGAATGTAATGGTGTTGAGTAATTTTATTCAAAAAATGTTTAGATTAATTTTGTTACCTAAATTACTTTTTCTTCTAATAATTAAGACTTTTAGTGTACCTAGACTTGTAGATATTTTCGATACGATTTTATTGGTGCCATATAAATTTTGGTAAAAATAGCCCCTTTCCCAGGTCCCGCTATTTGTACTGAAAAAGTCCGGTTATTTGTACGAAATTTCGGTATGCGTAGCCACGGCCTTCATACTAATGATATTTTTGTTCATAATAATTAACATATCTGTGTCTTTGCTTTAACTGTATTTCTTATTGTTATATTTTATAATATAATATAAAAAGTATAAAAATATCAATGATCATTGATTCTCAAAAACACAATTTTAAAAAAATGTCAAAAACTAAATATTTTTTGATTTTTGATTTTTTTTTCGCTAATATTTATTAGCAGCAATATTCATATTCTTCTGCTATATAGTTATGAATAAATTCCTTGTATTGAAATAAAAAAAATTATCAAAAAAATTCTTTTGAAATGCTAAAGTTTCTTGGAAAACTAACTGCTTTTATCGAAATTTTGAACTCAAGATGTATGCAAGAATCAAACTGTGTAAATTGTTCCATTTCAAGCCTAGAAAATTTGACTGAAAAATGTTCCTTTTTTTGATTTCTTCCGTAAGCGTGTTTTAAATTTTTGAATTATGAATAGTAAGAATTTTGATTATTTTGAAATAAATTTTTCTTCTAATTAGAAATTAATATTTTTTTGAAAGAATTTCAATTTGAAAATTAACCAAAATAAAAAAATAAGAAACATTGAGAAAGACCTTTATTTGAAGGCTCGAGACATGAAAAGAAAATTCAACCATGTGATAGGAGGATTTTAAAAATTACTAAAAATCTTACGTTAAATCATGTTTTATTTATCAAAAACCTCAAAATTAATAATAGTATAAATTCAAGATATTCCAGCCATTTCATTTTTGATTCCAGACACTTCAAAAATTTGATTTTAGTGTGTTATACAATTTTACAAATAATTATGTAATAATTTTAAAAAATACATATACTATGAAGAGACAATACGTACTAAAATATGTAATTTCATCAACTGCTTCCTCATAGAGGATGTTTTGTAGCGATGAAATTTTTCAAACTTTATTCCTTGACATATCTTGACATAATTCGACCTCAGAAGTCCGAAAATGAGGTTTTTAAAAAAAGTCCGTGTGTGTGTGTGTGTGTGTGTCAACAATATTTTTTTTATGATAACTCGAAAACAAGTAGAGCTAGGGTCTTGAAATTTGAAGGGATTGTAGTCCTAAATAATGCCCATTATTTATTATGTTTATAGTAGGATCGAATGAGAATAAATATTCTTTGCTCGATTTTATATATTTTTTAAAAATCGTTTTTGATGTGAATTTTTTTGCAATTTTGTCAATATTAAGAAACAAATCATATGTAGATTTTAATGAAATACATCAATTTTCTAACAAAAAAGTTCGAAGTTCATTCATTCGATACAGTGAGGATAACAAAAAATGATTTTGAAAAATTCGAAATTTAAAAAACTTTTATCACAGTGTTGGCAGTAATATCAGGCTCTGTAACCCGAACTTTTTAAAACACGGGGTGTTATTTAGTAGATATAATTTAATAGAATGCACTTTCTGACCAAATGAAGTGATGATATGTACAGATTTGTAAATTTTTCTAACGTTTGTGGGAGGAGAACTTTTCTTAATTTTGGGAATATACCAATATTGCAAATACTAAAACTCCTTATCATGGGACAAATCGTTTGATGTATTTAACAGGCCTGTATGATAGAATAAAAGTATGATATGTACAGATCTGTCAATTTGTTTAACTTTGAAGGATAAAATATTCTCAGTTTTTGAAAAACACCAATATTTTGAGTACAAAATTTATTCGTGTTGATGAAATGAATCTATTAAACTATACAAAAATCTTCTATGACCTATGAAAAATAAACCATCCCCTCAGACTACTTTTACAATCCATAATACTCTTATCATAGCAGTCTTTATCATGATCATAGAAAATACGAGTATATCAGCCCGATTCATGTCAAAGAATTATTTCTTTATAACAAAACAGTCATCTATGAGGAAGCACAGTATTCATAAAATGATCACAATTAAAGATACACCATACTATGAACGCGCCTATCAAAATACTTTGCAGCGGTTTTTATTTTAGAATCATTTCCATAAAGTCATAAATTGTAAAACAGTTTAGAAAATTGGAAATAATCATTGAAAATTTAACATTTTTTTGAATAATTTCGTATAGAAAATACGAGTATATCAGCCCGATTCATGTCAAAGAATTATTTCTTTATAACAAAACAATCATCTATGAGGAATCACAGTATTCATGAATTGATCACAATTAAAGATACATCATATAATGAACGCGCCCACCAAAATACTTTGCAGCGGTTTTTATTTTTCAATCATTTCCATAAAGTCTTAAATTGTAAAACATTTTTAAAAATCGGAAATAATCATTGAAAATTCAACATTTTTTTGAATCTGCGGGCTCTTTTTTCAGCTGAATTTTTGGCCATTTTTAAGAAAATATTCTTTGATATTCTAAGTTTTGCGAATTCCTCAGTTTCCCATTTCAAAATAAATATTATTGGATGGAAAAAGTCGTATTGTCTCTTTGTTTCAGAGGCATTTAAATAATCATCTGGAAAGATATCCTCTGTTAATTTAATTAAAATTAACAGAAAAAAATCAAATACTTAGATTTTTTAATCTAATTTAAGTATATAATACAAGTTTGACTATACTGTGGCCTGATTTTTTTTAATCTTGTAAATCTTAGAAACATGAAAATAAAATAGAAAAATGGTTAAAAAACTTGAAATTAACACAACAAAATTCCATTTTGTACCAGTTTGAAATTAGTCATATAAGATAATTACCATAAACGAATATTGAAACTGTAATTTTTTTTTTTAATTTTCTTAGTGCAAAATCTCCCTCTATGAGGGAACAAAGTGCTCATAAAATGAGCACAAATAAATATATTCATAATGAAATTATCCATAATGCTTCGCAGCGCTATTTTATTTATCTCTAAATAAAAATCAAAATAATTGAAAAACAAATTATAAGGTACTAATGAATCCATATCGAAAATATCTACAAATCTAGGTACATTAAAAGTCTCAATAATCAGAAGAAAAAGTAAATTATGTAAAAAAAGGTACCTTAAACTGGGAATAAGCGGCGCATTTATGAGGAACGCGCACAACTAATTTTTCATTAAAAAGGCGATATTACTTTTTCGACGTTTTTCAATAAAAGTTTTACAATTGTTATTTGCAAGTCTCTTTACGTTTTCTAACGAGGAGAAGCGAATATTCCATTCATAAATACAGAATCAAAGGTGCACCGCTTTCCCCACATGAGCCACTTAGCCCCAGTTTACGGTATTTAAAAATTTGTTTCTACAAAATTACACAACAGTTGTAAATTTGTCATTGAAAATCAGGCTAATATTATCACAAACATATTTGATTTATTTTATATATATATATATTCATTTTATTATATTTTATTTGATGATAATGATAAATTTTTGCAACAATATGAGCCTAATTCTTGGTGAAAAATTTAATGACGTTATGAAATTTTGTAGAAAAAAATTTTCAGGTAGCGTAAACTGGGGCTACGCGGCGCTTGTGGGGGAAAGCGGCACACCCTCGATTCTGCATTTATGAATGGGATATTTGCTTCTTCTTGGTAAAAAGTATAGAGGCTTGGAACTAAGAATTGTACAAATTCAACTGAAAAACGTAGAAGAAGCAATATCGCCTTTTTAGTACAGAATTAATTGTGCGCCGCGGTCGCCAGTTTATGGTACATTTTTTTACATAATTTACTTTTTTTAAATTATTAAGACTTTTAATGTACCTAAATTTGTAGATATTTTAGACACGAATTCATTGCTACCCGATGAATTGTTTTTAAATTATTTTTATCTTTATTTAAAGATAAATAAAATACCACCATGTATACCATATTTTATTTCTGTAAGCCCGAAAGCAGCAGAGATATTTAGAGTTTAACCTTTGACCTCAATGAGGGAGTGCAAGATTTCATCCGATTGGATTAATTTTTTTTTCAAAAAGGAAAAAGACTTTCCATAAGCACATTGCACTTTTCAAATTCGGCAATTTTTAAACCACCCTAGTATATATATATATATCACCTACAAGTTTCCAGGAGAGTAGAGAAAAGGGCGCAATTCAGCATCACAGATCGCGAAGAATTAAAGAAATGATGAAACCGAAGTTTTTAAAACCGATCACAACTCGAAAAACTGATAAAATGCATCGCAAAAATAGCGGCGATTGAAATCCGGTAAATGCTCTATCTGAGTGCTATGGAAAATATATACATGCAAATGCGAGATTCGCATGCACACACGTACTCTTCACGGACATGGAAATCGTCAGACTGAAGCTTTCGTCCCTCTGCGGATGGCACGGTGAAGGTCGAGGCGACAATCCAGATGATATGGTTTGTTAATGACCAACGATGATTGTTACCTCTGGTAGGGGTCAATGTTGAAATTAAATTCCACCTGTTGTCTCGATTACGTAATAAACTTTTACCGTAGTGACAGAAGCCGATGTTTCGCTGGAAAACACGGCGTCGACTGCACTTCGGAGGCTGCTGGCGGTATCTCATCGGTTTGACCTATGACACATCGATTATATATGAGCAGAATGTGCGATAGCGCTTAAACGTTTCCAGTTCTCGGTTCCGTTTTACAAATCGGTGCTGGACCAAAGAATATATATCTTTCAAAGCGTCAATTATTCACAGAAAATTCTGGGATTTTACTTCCATCTTGAGTTCGATACAGGATGAAAGTGCATCAAAATCCATCAGATACGTATTTTTTCTCTTGACCCAATGGGCCTCAGTCTCCGAGATATCGAGGTTTGAGTATTTACGTTTGAGCGCTCAACTCGTCACTGCCGAGCGTGGACTGCTCGATTCGCCACTGCCGAGCGTGGACCGCTCGACTCTCCACTGTCGAGCACGGACCGCGCCCAAGAGCGTAAATACTCAAACTTACTATAGATATCTCGGGAACAAAGGCCTATTGGATCGAAAGAAGAAATACTTATCTAATTGATTGTGATTTACTTTCAGGCTGTGAAGCTCCAGTCGAATCGGCGTCCCGCATCTCGCGACCTCTTCTTGTCAGTTGATTAAAATGATCTAGATTTGGTATCAAAATTATAACCGAATTATAAGCACCGAATTCGATTGAGTCTTGTTTCCATTTTCAAAATATAAAATGTTCACGGTGGCTTTTTATCCTTATGAGCATAAATCATAGATCACCATGTTTCATCACATTGTTATCATAACACCGTCTTCAGAGAATATCATCGTCAATCATAGAACATCCTCATTATCAACACATGACAACATCTTCAGATACTCTCATCATCAATCATAGATCAAGTTATAATACTATCAACACATCCTGCTCTAGAATTATCATCAATAATAAGTCAGCGGCATCATCATCAATACATGACAACATCTTGAGATACTCTCACCATCAATCATAGATCATCAAGTTATAATACTATCAACACATCTTTCTCTAGAATTATCATCAATAATAAGTCAGCGGCATCATCATCAATACATGACAACATCTTGAGATACTCTCACCGTCAATCATAGATCATCAACTTATAATACTATCTACACATCTTGCTCTAGAATTATCATCAATAATAAGTCAGCGGCATCATCATCAATACATGACAACATATTGAGATACTCTCACCATCAATCATAGATCATCAACTTATAATACTATCTACACATCTTTCTCTAGAATTATCATCAATAATAAGTCAGCAGCATCATCATCAATACATAACACTAACTTCACATAATATCCTCATCAATTACATCTCATCGTCATATCATGATTTACTTATAACACCATCTCAGGGATCACAGCGGTTCAGTAGTTCAATTTGAGGTATAAAAAAGAATTTTGTCCCGAAAAAGGGGATTAAAAGAGTATTTCATTTATTATTAAAAACTTGTTATATCATATGAGTATGTCGTGAATAATTTGAAAAACACAAAAATTACTATTTGAAGACCCTAGTCTTTCTGTTTTTCTTTCCTTGGACTTTTGAATTTTTTTGCTAGTGTATTTTTATCAATTAAAATCTCTCAGTTGTTTGGAACCTTTTTTAATCTTAGCTGAAAAAAATAGAAAAGATATTATTATTCACGAAAGTAACAATATTATGAAGATAACAATTTTTTCAAATACGCAGGTTGCTAACATATAAAACCAAGCCACATGACAATCAGCTCTCAAATAATTATACTTTATTAGAGGGTCCTGAATTAGAGGGTCGCTACTTTTTTAGAAAAAAATTTATTTTTCGGTTAAAAATCAACTTTTCGGTTAAAAGGTCATATTTTCAGGTTGAAAGTTCATCTGTTTTATAGGAAATTCGTCTCTTTGGCTTAAAAATTCGACAATTTTTGAAAATTAAAATCTGTTCTGGTTGACATATCAACTATTACATTTTTCAATCAGAATTCGTCTTTTTTGTTTGAAAGTTTAACCACCTGATTAAAAATTCAACAATTTGTTTAAATTCTTTTTTCTTTCTTGACTAAAAAATTTTTCTTGGTTGAAAATTCAACTTTTTTATTAAAAATTCGTCCTTTTTTAATGAAAATTAACCTTTTTTGGTTAAAAAATGCAACTTTTTGGTTGAAAATTCATCTTTTATGGTTGAGGATTTATCTGTTTTGTACAAAATTGGTCTTTTTGGTTAAATTCAACTATTTTTCATGTAAAATAAAAATCTTTTTTAATTGAAATAAAATTTATCACATTTTTCATTGAGAATTAGTCTTTCTTCATTGAAAATTCAAATATCTGGTTAAAAATTCATCTATTTCGTTCAAAATTTCACTGTTATGTTGAAAATTAAAACCTGTTTTGTTTGAAATATCAACGATTACTTTTTTTATTCAGAAGTCGTATTTTTTGTTTGCAAGTTGAACTACTTGATTAAAAATTCAACAATTTGTTTGAATTTTTTTTCTTTCTTGACTAAAACATCTTTCTTGGTTGAAAATTTAATTGTTTTGTTGAGAATTCGTCTTTTTTGGTTGAGGATTCATCTGTTTTGTAGAAAATTTGTGTTTTTGGTTGAAATCAACTATTTTTCATTTAAAGTTAAAATCTTATTCGGTTGAAATAACATTTATTACATTTTTCATGACATATTAGTCTTTCCTAATTAAAAATTCAACTATTTGGTTAAAAATTCATCCATCTCGTTTAAAATTCCACTATTATGTTGAAAATTAAAATCTGTTTTGGTTCAAATATCAACTATTGCATTTTTCATTCAGAAATCGTATTTCTCATTTGAAAGTCCAATTACTTCATTAAAAATTCAACAATTTGTTTGAATTTCATTTTCTTTCTTGACTAAAAAATCTTTCTTGGTTAAACATTCAGCTTTTTCGTTGGAAATTCGTCTTTTTTTATTAAAAATTCATCTTTTCTGGTTGAAAATGCAACTGTTTGGTGGAGAATTCATCTTTTTTGGTTGAGGATTCAACTGTCTTGTAAAAAACTTGTCTTTTTAGTTGAATTAAACTATTTTTCATTTAAAGTTAAAATCTCATTTGCTTGAAATAACATTGATTACATTTTTAATTACGAATTAGTCTTTCTTGATTGAAAATTCAACTATTTGGTTAAAAATTCATTCATCTCGTCCAAAATTCCACTGTTATGTTGAAAATTAAAATCTATTTTGGTTCAAATATCAACTATTACATTTTTCATTCAGAAATCGTTTTTTTCGTTCGAAAGTCCAACTACTTAATTAAAAATTCAACAATTTGTTTGAATTTCATTTTCTTTCTTGACTAAAAAATCTTTCTTGGTTAAACATTCTACTCTTTTGTTGGAAATTCATTTTTTTAATTAAAAATTCATCTTTTTTGGTTGAAAATGCAACTGTTTGGTTGAAAATTCATATTTTTTGGTTGAGGATTCAACTGTTTTGTAAAAAATTCGTCTTTTGAGTTGAATTCAACTATTTTTCAATCAAAGTTGAAATCTTATTTGGTTAAAAATTCATCGATCTTGTTCAAAATTCCACTGTTATGTCGAAAATTAAAATCTGTTTTGGTTCGAATATCAACTATTACATTTTTCATTCAGAAATCGTCTTTCTCGTTTGAAAGTCCAACTACTTGATTGAAAATTCAACAATTTGTTTGAATTTCATTTTCTTTCTTGACTAAAAAATCTTTCTTGGTTTAACATTCAACTCTTTTGTTGAAAATTCGTCTTTTTTTATTAAAAATTCATCTTTTTTGGTTGAAAATGCAACTGTTTGGTTGAAAATTCATCTTTCTTGGTTGAAGATTCGACTGTTTTGTAAAAAATTCGTCTTTTTAGTTGAATTGAACTATTTTTTATTCAAAGTTAAAATCTTATTTGGTTGAAATAACATTTATTACATTTTTCATTACGAATTAGTCTTTCTTGATTGAAAATTCAACTATTGGATAAAAATTTATCTATCTCATTTAAAATTCCAGTGTTGTGTTGAAAATTACAATCTCTTGATTGAAATATCAACTATTACATTTTTCATTCAGAATTCGTCTTTTTTGGTTGAAAATTCAACTACTTGATTAAATATTCAACAATTTGTTTAATATTTTTGTTCCTTTCTTGACTAAAAAATCTTTCTTGTTTGGAAATTCGTCTTTTTCAGCTAATGTCATGACATAGATCTTCAACTTATAACACCATCCACACATCTTCAGATAGTATTATCATCAATAATTGGTTATCACTATTATCATCATCATCATCAGCATCATTGACATATAATTATGATCGTCTTGGATCAGCTTTTTTGTTTATGGCATGAGCACTACTATAGTTTGAAGGTGGGGCTGAACCAACTTTAATTGCAAGGTCCTGGCATATGACATTTTCTGAGTGAGTATTGTAGTTTATAACCCCATGGACATTTTAAGATCAAAAACAAAAAAAGTCCATCGGGTTCTTTTTGAAACAGTTTCACGTTATAGCCAGTTATAGCACCTTAAGGTATTATGGTCAAGGTGCGCATTTTTCTATAGATTTTTATGAAAAAAATCATATGAATTCTAGAAAG
>JAUMHM010000049.1:12965620-13006955 GCA_032362435.1 Melikaiella ostensackeni
TAACACATCAAATATTATCTTTTATCTTAATTCTACATACCAAGAGCTTCAATTTGAGCCATACTCAAAGAAAATTGAACTAAACGAAAAGCTTCCAGCATAGGAGTTTAAATAACCAAATTTTTCTCATTTTTCTTATTTTCCATATATGGGTAATTCTCCACAAAGTAGTCTTTGAGGAAACATTTTCAGTCATTCTGGAATTTACTAGATTTATTCTTATTTGTAACATTTTCTTGTATCACTAGCAAAAGATAATATATTGTACTGTACAAATTTAATGAGTAAGTCTAAATTCCCAAAAAATACGCTTTTCTCTGTTCCCTTCATACATGCGACCAATTTTAGGAAAGTTTGACGTAAATAAGATGAATATAATGAATATTTTTATCATTAGATTTTGAAATCTTCTCTCAAAAACTTCGTATTTTTACGCAGTTTTCGAGAATTTGTGTAAACTCTGGCCGTTGTTAAATCGGTCACTCTTTAGCAAATGAATAGATTTCAACGTAATAGCTGTTTAAAGAAAGTGGACATGAATATATTTCCTAATGGTCTGTTTAATTCGTTCAGTGTTGGGTCTATAGTTTGCGTTTTTCTACGATTCGTAAACTCCGGCCGCTAAATATTTCAAGCCAGGTGCGGATCACATAGATTTTAGGTCCGGCCTGCTTGGAGTTGTAAATAATTATTGAGAGGCTAGCAGAAGATTATGAGGGTTTCCTACGAAACCCTAAAAATTCAGAAATAAAATAAATTATACGATGATCTCTTAAATTTCAACTTCAAATGGGACAGCTGACTGGGCGCCATCCATTCAGATTTCTAGGACTTTTTTGACACGTAGTGGTTTGAACAAAGTACCATCATTTTTACGGTATACTAAAATACACCCAAAGTATCGTCCAGGAAGGTGCAAGAGAAGGCTAAAATGAATGGGTCCACTCAAATCACGGACATGTTTGAAAGGAATATGGGGTGAGTGCTCTACATTGCACAATCGCCTACTTTAGTACCTCCCACGGAAGAAGCAAAGCAAAGCCAGAGGTGGCGAGTATGGTCGATCTAAAAATCCTGATTCATGGTTCGCCCTGAGGAGCAACCGATACTGCGATTTATGATATCTTTCGTATAAGTTATGCTTGCGATTCTCCAAGAGCGCACATGTTGTACGAGACGTGAATTCGAATAGCGCGTCGAATTCAGGTTCTTCTTGCAGGATGTCATCCTCCTGCTCGATCATGGATTCCGGATTTGCGGATATTCTGACTTTTATGGTGCGGCCTCCGTTGGGATCGCGAAAATCCCTTTTTCGCCAAAGGAAAATCGCCTCTTGTCGATATACTTCTCTGCAGAAAAGATTTTGAACGTATACCCTTCACAGTATCTCAGAAAAAAGTAAAAACAAAATGTAAGGTTAGATACGTTTTATGATACGAAAGAAGGAAAATCATCACCTCACACCTAAATATTGTCAAACGGTGCATAAGAATTGTAATTCACAATTTTTGTTAGGTTTCATCGTCTTTCATTTGAGGTCTATCGAATGAAAAATATTTGGTAAAAGACTAAAGGTATTTTTGACATAAATGAATAAAAAGGAAGCAGATTAGTTGATGTGAATTCTGAGTAAGTCGTCTTAGCCTAGTTTCGAAAGGGCTGAGATGAAGATTATATGCTGCTTTCCTTGGAGACCCGGATCACGAAGAACTCGACTTCGAAGACGAGGGTGTGTACAAAGGGGTATAGAGGCGCTTAGAAGAGATTCGAGAAACTGACAGAAGAGATGCCGACCGAGACCCAAGACGCGTGCCATTATCTCGATTTTCTTCGCCTCCCAGTTTCCTACTCGCGGTAACTTTCTTACTCGAAAACTTTCACGGTATCTCGTCGAAACACCTAGGACTGAAATTCGTTTTGTGGTCCCCGACATCCCGATATCCTTTGAGAAAGTCTCGAGGACACCGCAACTTTTCAAAGAGCTGCACGAGGTTAAGGATCATTCTGCTCTAAGAGACAGGTTTAAGAAATGTGGAAATTCTCGGTTGCAGTTGATACAAACTTTCAGATCTGATCAAGAACATCGATCCTTAAAATTTAAGGGACTATTTTCCTGGAAAACTGTTTTAAAAGAGAGAGAAGTTTTGTACAAGAGTGTCCTTTGAAATTGAGATTCGAGTAGAATAACGCGTAATTTCTCACTTTGTACAAATAGTCCAGTTTTCGTTTGGACGTTGGGGGTCGAATCGAGAAGGGTTGTTTTATCATCAACTGGGGACGTTTGAGTCACGCGCAAATTTGCATATGATAGCATGGCGCGCGAACAGCTATTCGCATCAGAGTAAACTTTGTTGACGCGAATTGAAGATCTGCGGTTACACTCGAAGGCGTTACTAATTTATATTCCCGGCAGCCTCTTGGATTTATGACTAGCTAGGTATATTCACCTGCTTGCGACTCTCCTTTCCTAATTATTCAAACCAGGGAAGATCACTTTTCGTGTCCTCTCGCTGTTCCTCTTTACTGTCTCATTTAAACCCTTCAACCATGGATTATGTATCGCTTTCTCATACTCTTCTCTAGTTCCTTACATCTACTAATGTACGTAATTGAAATTTACGATCTTCCGAGAGCAAAGAAACTTTCCATAGATTTTTCAACTTCTACAATTTTATGAGAATAAGAATTCTTAAGAGAGAGAGAGAGAAATTATGGAGTAAAGAGTTTGGAGGGAAGGGAGTTAAGTTTTAGGCCCTCCTGCGACTAAACCCTCGAGCAACTTTACGTTTCGTGGCTCAATCAAACTTCCTGGGGGTTTGCAGAAGTAGATAGCGAGTCCTTCTGGAATATAGCAGGATCGTCGCTTAATTCAACAGATCGCATGGACCCCCTACAGACCAAGCCACTCCACCCCTGCGGAACGAAATCGCGGGGGTAGTAATCGCTCGTCGTTAAGGGGCGACGCACAATGCGTGCCAGGACGCGATTCCATGATACCACCCCCATTGTCTTTCAGACCTATCGTCTAACCCCTCAACCCCCTGCCCCCACTTCTTTTCTTTTCTAGGGGTTATGTCCATGACGACTGACTAGTGACTACGGTTTAACCTCGGTGGTTTGACACGCTCAAACGCATCCGTTGTTGAATCCTTTTCGAAATCTCGTCGTGGAGTTCTTCATTCTGAAGGGTTTGGATTATCGTGGTTGCGATTTCATGGAAGTCTAGTTAGCATCGTCCATAAAAATGAAAGGAGAATAAAAAAATAATATAAAGGAAAGTAATGAAGGAAGATGCCAAAATAAGCAAGTGAGGAGTTAAAGGGAGGTCTTGAGAGAAGGAGAGATTCGAAAAAACTTGACTTTTCCCCAATAATGTTGGAGATTACAGATTTCCTAGGATGGTCCACGATATTTACCTGTACAGTGGTCATGATCCTTAGAGACCTATATTTTATGCGAAGCGCATAATTTCATGTCTCCAAGCCCGCGGGCAGAGGGGTGGGGTGTTTCTCCCGGTCCTGGACTTTTAGGAGGGGTCCGGATTTTTGGTAAAAACTGTAATTTTGTAATAATACCTTCAAACTAAATACTATTAATCTAATAGCCCTCGCAATCTTTCACCTTGGGAGTAAGTTATGCAACAAAATTATCTTTTAAATAATTGTTTTTGCTATGCCGAACAATTTTTTCAAAGAGGACGGAGCCCGTATGATGTAGCCATTGGGCCCGTATTTTCTCTCAACGGGCGTACTGTTATATTTTGAATTTTGCGCTTATTGCTAAAATGTGACGTTCCACAAGAAAAGGGCCCACTTTTTCTGCATGAAGTTACGTATAAAAGAGCATATATTTGGGTAAATTCCCAATATTTAAGATCAGAACAATCCTTTTAGGTAAAAAATCAGACACTGAGATCATTATGAAGTTGGAACTTCGAAAATCCGCTTTGCGAGATAAACGGATTTAAGGTGGGCAAGTGCCACTAGCGCACGTATTATATATTTTTCTTCAAACGTAAAATTGACCCACTTCCGGGACATAAGTATAATGTCACCAGATAGAGCATAGGTTAAATGATTATGATTTCGCCATCGAAACTCCAAAATCGATATCGTTCACCCTTGTTCACAAAAACCAGAATATGTCCGAAACTACCCTTGACAAAGTTAGCCCATATAGCGGGCTCCCAAGTTTCTCCAAATACATATTTGAATACCAAAGCTAAAAGCTTATTCTCTTATGTCTTATGAACTTAATAACGTAATAATACCCGTATGTATAAAAAACAAGTCATATTCAAGCCTCTATTGCATATTTTCAACTTATATTTCTTATTATTTCATCGCATAATTGAGCATAATCCTCAAATTTTCGACGCATAATCTCGCATAATAATCCATTTCTTATCGCATACTTTGAAGATTCTCAACAGAACTAAAAAATTGTTCCTAATGATCCTTTTTATTCAGTATCATTAAGAAAAAATGTTGACGATTACAGTTTTCGTCGACAGGTTCACGATATTTACCTCACAGTGATCATAATCCTTGTTATGTCGTATCATTAAAAAATATGTTGCGGATTACAATTTGTACGGGGTGGTCAACTTTATACACCTGTACGGTGATTATGATCGTTGTTATTTCGTATCATTAAAAAAATGAGGATTACTGTTTTCATATAAAAAAAACTGTTATATTTTTGGATCATTCTGATGCAGATCAAATTGATCACTTCAGGTTTAGTGTGAAAAAACATGTTGGTAATTACAGTTATCATGGGTTGGTCCACGATATTTACCTGTACAGTGATCAGGATTCTTGTTATTTCGTATTATTAAAAAACAGTTGGGGATCCTTGTTGTTTTGTATCATTAGACAGTAAATCTGAGGGTATAGTTTTTGCTGCTTCGGTATTCAATTGATACGAAAATCTGTATCAATATAAAGAAAAAAAAGACTGTTACATTCTTGGATCATCCTGCTGCAGATCAAGTTGATCCCTTCAGATTTAGTGTGTAAAAACATGTTGGGGATTGCAGTTTTCATGGGCTGGTCCACGAAATTTACCTGTACAGTGATCATGATACTTCTTATTTCGTATCATTGAAAAACATGTTTGGAAATTACAGTTTTTATGGAGTGGCGCACGAAATATGCCTGTGCGGTGATCATGATCCTTATTATTTCGTATAATTACACGGTATATCTGAAGGTGTAGTTTTTGCTGCAACAGTATTTAATTGGTACGAAAATCTGTATGAATATAAAGAAAGAAAAGACTGTTACATTCTTGGATCATTCTGCTGCAAATCAAATGGATACCTTTTTAGTGTGAAAAAACATGTTGGGTATTACAGTTTTTATGGGCTGATCCACGATATTTACCTATACAGTGATCATGATCCTTGTCATTTCGTATCATTAACTAAATATGTTCAAGTTTATCCCCTTAAGGGTGGACTTATGAGACGCACATTCGTATTCTTGACGAGAGGGCGAGTCTTGGGCACGGATCTTAGGGATGTCAGTCTGATCCCTTTACCTTCGTGAGTAGGGCTGATCTCGGTTTTTCCCCCTCTCTTTTGCTCTACCTACATAGTTTTCTAGCCTTGCGTTATTCTCTTCGTGGTTGGACTTGCAAGATTTCCCGTGTGCCTTGTACGCGTGAAATCGCACGCACAAGGAAAGGAGCGCTTTAATCTACGCGAGACTACGTGAGATGTTTACAACTGAGATGCAGAAAACACCCCCTCACCCATTATTCATTTTTTCTCGTGCCATCATTTTCTCTTATTCTCGTCTTATCCTTTTTTAACCATATTTCGTAGTTATAAAAATTCAATGCGAAAATTTATGAATTTTCAAATGCTAATGACTGGTTTTTCATATTTTCAAAATAAATTCTGAAAGAGTAGTTTTACCCGAAAAAAATCTTTTTCCTTTGATCCCCTGTTTATAAATACTAAGCCTAATCCGAGGTTATGTGTCTGAGGAGGTGGCATCAAAAGTACTGTGATGATTTAGGTGGTTAGTATCGGACCCGTTACTTCCGGGCAATGCTCGCGAAATGGCCGCTTACTATGATATACGTATCACTTATGGGGCGCGATAATGAAAAGATTTGCCGCCTCTTTATGACTTCCGTGGTCGCTTGTAGGGATCCCGAGTCCCGACCTTTTCTTTCTTTCCCATCTCGATTTTTACCCTCTTTGACCCCCCAAACAAGCATACTTTTTTCTCCGTTTATGTCATGCTGTTATGCCTCTTTCCTCTTTTTTATGGTGCACTTATTATATTCTGGAAATAATATAAGTGGCTTCTTGTGCTTTATTGCACGGGAAATTGATTAATAAAATAAACGATGCTTTCTTTATCATTTTCGAAAAATGAAACTCTCCTGTTCCTCAGCTCATTCTCAAAAGTAATTGTTTCCAAAAATTGTAGCTGTGAATTAAAATCTGATGTAAAAAATTTTGAAAATATAGATTGTATTCACAATAACGGAAAAGCTGATCCAAGACAATGATGACGATTATATGATAGTGATGGTGATGATGATGGTCTGTGATTGATGAAATTAACTTATAATTGTGATAACTTATTATTGATGATAATACTATCTGAAGATGTGTAGATGGTGTCATAAATTGAAGGTATAAAATTGATGATATTATCTGAAGATAGTTTTATGTGTTCATGCTGCTGACTTATTATTGATGCTAATGCTATCTGAAGATGTGTAGATAGTGTTATAAATTGGTGATCTGTGATTGATGGTGATATTATCTGAACATGATGTCATGTTTTGATAATGATGCTCGAATTGGGCGAAAAAATGTTCACTTAACAATTATTATTTTGATACAAAATCAGAATCATTTAAATCAACTGAGCATCTCTCTGCAGCAAATCACCTTGATCCAACTTCAAAATGAAAGTAAAACCCCAGAATTTTCTGTGTTGAGTTGCAAGTTTTGATTTCTATTTTTGTAAAATAAAAGTATGGGTAAAAAAAAAAAGATTCCGTTTTTCTCTCTTCTTTGAGATTATGATTTTTGGATGCCTTTACAAATTGTGAAACCACTGCATGTAAGAAGCAAAGATTGCAGTAAACGAGAATTCTGGTTGCATTTTGAAGAAATAAATTGTCGAGTAAGCATATTTCGTATCATTTGGCAGTTACGATGAATGATGTTCAGAAAACACCGTACTCATTCTTGCTTTATTTCCTCGTACACGCTAAATCATACTTAACCCAACTCGTCCTCATTCCTTCCTTCTCCATTTTCATCTTCTGCCTTTTGCTCCTTTTAGTATGCTTTGTCATTCTCTGCAACATTTCCCAGGGCTTTTCTACTTTTCTATATTAAAAGATTTTCAATTATATTCTCTTGTTTTTGCGAAGGTACATAACATCTGAAAAGGTGAATCCATTTTAATACAGTCACTTTGAAATCATCTCGATATCACTTACAAACAGAATCATAATTTAAGATCGTCGAAATTTCAACAATATCAATTTGAAAATTATTTTTGAATTCATTCGAAATTGTTCAACTTCGATCGCATCAAATTTGAAATGGTTAATTTCTGAATTTTCCGAAATAAAAAATGCTTACGTATCACGCCTCTTAGCATTGTGAATATGTAATCTATAACGATTGTCAGTTGAAATTGTTAACATTTAAGAGCTTCAAATTAAAAATTTTCGATCAAAAAAAAATTCTTCCCAAAAGAAAGTTTAAAAACGTCACAGATAAATTTTTGTGTTTTTTTTTGTTACAGGTAAGTTGAGCGAATATGGTATGATCAAAATAAGAAATATTGACCAGAGGTGGGTAAGTACAAAGTTGTAAATTTCTGTTTTCAATCCCAGACAGAAAAATTCTACATACCGCACAAAATTTTAAATAATTTTTTCCACTGTGTATATTTTTTTCGCCTGGTGTAGTCTTATTATCATTAAAGAATAATTGGATCAGAGAAAATATTACCTCTAATATTAGAAAAAAATCAGCAAAAGTTGTTTAGAAAATCCAAACTTGTTTAGTAAAAGTAATATAACTTTTTTCTTAAATAATGTAATTAAATTGAAACTTCATCTCGTTTGAGGATGAGGTTGTTATGAATCTTTTTTTCTTCAAATTTTAAGAATACCATTTGTTAATATTTTGTTTTTAAATTAATTTCTTTTGAAATGAGAAGCTTTTTCTGTGTGTAATATATTTTTATACGATTTACGGATGATTAAAGGATTTTCATGAATAACTTTTGGCTCGTAAAGGAAAAACACATAATTCGTCGTAAGTGGGGCGAAGATGTGGAGATGTCGAGTTTTCATTCGCGGTTTTCGTTTCTGCATGAATTCAAGTAGCTTTTCTAAAAAGGGAAATAAATTCAGCGTGTCGCGAGCACGACGGAGGGTCGCGACAAAAATAAAAAGGGTAAACCTGTCGTTCATAGGAACTCTTCCTTCCATTCTGAAAAGGCGTTTTCACATTGAATATTTAAAAAACGTACTAATTTAAATGCTTTTCTTTTATACTGCTCTTAAATTATTCTAAATTATCAGAAAAATATTTTAAATGCGTGTAATTAAAAACAAATGCGAAATATGCACGCGAGTGTTTAAACTGCCCGCCTTGTGGCTACGGACCTGCTGTACTCCGATGAGCTCACGCGCCTCTCTGTCGGCCCCTCGGACCTCCTCATCGACGAAAGCGAGCCGGCGGAAATTCAAAGAAGGTGGTATATGGAGGCGAATTATATCGAGAGTTGAGTGCGAATGAAAAATAAAAAATGCAGTGAACTCAAAAATAATTTTCTCATTCGGCTTCCTTGTAGAGGAAACATCTTATGTGATTTGATTAAATCTAAATTTTTTTTATAGAGATTATATTTAGGATTTTAGGAGAGAACCGAAGATGAAGAGTTTGAGATGGGAAACGTTATCCGTTCAGGGTAAGGAGCTGTAATTCGAATAGCGTTTATATCGAGACGATATACTCCCAGCAGGGAATGTAATGACGTCCCGGGATGTTTATGATGCTTTCAACAATAAACTGCGATTCTACGACGATTTGGGCGTCGCTCTGCCATCAAAACGCCTAGCACTTAGCGCGTTCGCTTTAACGCCAGGGAGGATGGTATGAAAAAAATAATTATTGTTCTCTTCGATCTAATGGAATTCCACTTTCTCTAGGATTCCATATTTTCCTCCTGCTCTTTACCAACATGTGATATTGATTTTAACTTAAAACTTTTGATACACAAAATTCGTCTGTAAGAACTAATTGCTTGCACGGTAAAATGCATATTAAAGAAAAAAGTGTATTCTTTAAAAAACATTTATTTGAAGGTAATTAAAATTTACATTATAAGCTGAGTGGTTAAATACAGAAAAATCACGAACCGAGAAATAAGAATAAGCAAGGTCGTATTCGTCTCGCGGCTAGTTCAAGACTGCCCTCCACTGAGAAGCAGGCAAGGGTGCAGCTAGATTCCGATGTTGCCAGAGACAAAACTAGGTACGATTCAAAATTTTGGAAAATCCGCAACCTCGGAACTTGTCCATTTGGAGATTCGTTAAGCAGGGAAAACCGGGGATCGGCACGTTTTCATTAGACTCTGAGCCTCCCTCAATAGACCCGTGTTAAGGTCTGTTTTTCACATCTGCACTGAAACTTTCTCTGACTCGGTCTGCTTAATGACTCATCTTAGCAGAGAATTCAACTTCAGACATTTTCAGTCGTTTCAAATTCATACGAATATAAAAGCATAAACTGAAATTCGAAGAAACATAGATGCTGAAATTAGAAGGCTTCAATGCCAGTACAAACATGAGAATAGAGAAAATATAAGTTACAAATATACATAATTCATACAAAATTATTAAACAGTAATCATTCACTCAAACAACTTGACTTCGTTCCCTGTGCCAAATTTCCTTTTTTTCAAAGCTAAGGCAAGATGTTTAGCGCCATCTTTAGGTAATCCCAACTCTAGAATTGAGTCATTTAATTCTTTTTTGGTCCACGTCTCTGAACGTCTCGCTTTTGTGTCATATGTAGGGTATTTGTTATCAGCTGTTTCACGTTCAGTATCAGAATCTTCACTACTGCTCATGCATTTCTCATGTTCTTGCACTGCTTTCGCTTTTTAGTGCTGGAATGAGAGGTGTCAGTGTCTACTGAAATGTCTGCAGTTTTTTTTCATTCGTGGTTCTATTACCGAAAATACTGTATTATAAGTAACTGACTTTTTCCTGAAGATTCTCCATTTTTTTGCAGAAGTAACAATCCCTTTCATTTTGTGGTTTTTCCAGATTATTGGTACAGTAACCTTCAAGCTCTCATTGTTTCCACTATCTTCGTATTTGTACAACATTGCATGACAAGTGGAGCATATAATATGAGGAATCAAGCTTTCATCTCGATTTGGAAACTTAACGTTAACGTATTTTGCATACATGTCCCAATTTTTTTCAGTAACGTTCTTCCGATATTTTGGGGTTTCATATTTCGTACAAATGTAACAAAATTGATAATGATTGTTCACACAACTGTCCGTTTTTCTCAAGTTTTATTTTTTATTTTTAAAGCCATGGTTATGGTGATTAGATGAAGACAGTGTTAACTAATCGCCGGACACACTACGGCTTTATTCTCACACCCTAACGTCCCACAAGAGGCTCAGAACTCATGGTCCATAAGAAGAGAAGTAAGTTTTCTTACGAAGAATATTATAAGGAAGACTTTTTGAAGAAGAGTTTGTTGTAATAAGGTATGTTTTTTGAATAATGCCTGACTTCATTTTTGAATTCAGCGGCTTGAAATCCATAAAAGACCATGTTTTCCCATCAAATACTCAAAAATGAGGTTTTTTGAGGTTATGGTGGAAACTAATCGTGAAAAGTGTTATTTTGACCTCAGATTCGGATTCAGCGACTCAAAGTACATAGGAATACATGTGTCTCGTTAAAAGTTCTTGACCTTTGTTTTTGTGTAGCTGCGTAATTTTCGTTCTAAACTTTATCTACACTACAAATGTGATTCTTGATCTCTGAAATTGGTATTTTTGTTCTATTTTGAGTGTGAAGTAATAAAAAAAAATTCAGTCGGTTCTTCAAAGTTCCATTCAAAAAAAATTCACAGTCGAAACTTGACAACTTTTTGGCAACGACCCATAAGATTTTTCTAAAACAGATTTCATTGTATCTTCAATTTGTAGATAATAGCAATAGAACGTGCAAATTCAACTCATATTGGTACGAGAGATGTAAAAATTAATCTCATAAATTGGAACGACGAATTACCAATATTTGAAAATGATAATATGGTGGTTAGTGTAGCTGAGGATGTAGAAAAGGGATTTGCTGTTGCAACAGTTCTTGCTGAAGACAGAGATGTCAATGATACTGTCAGGTTAGTAAATAAAAGTGATGGGAAGTAACTAGTTTCTCTTAACTAGTTACTTTTTTGGTATCGATAGTGGTAACGAAGTCACTTTTGTAGATGAGTAACGATTTGGTAACTAGTTGCATTGTTTCAAACTAGTAAAAATGTTAAAAATCGTTAATTTTTTAGTTACTTTTGAAATGTAGTTCACAAGTCTTTTTAAGACAATCAAACAATTTGGTTGCTTTTGCAACTATTTTTTCATTTTCACTATTCAAATTATGGCGGCAGATAGCCACCAGGTATTTTACGTTGTGACGTTAAACCAACATGGCGCCGAATGTCGGTGCATCAACATTGGCACCAAATACATGGGACTGAATTTAATTTCTTTATTATCTTCGTGAAAAATAATTTCTTACCATAAGTGTATTTGGAAATTAGTTCTGTGCTTTTCAGGGACCATTTTATGAAATGATAAAGTCGATAAGACAAACAATGATCAATTTTGTTATTTCATAAAATGGTTCTTGAAAAACAAGAATTAATTTCCAAATGAACTCATGGTAAGAAATTAGTTTTTAGAATAATCAAAGAATAATGTTTAGTCCAAATATTATTGGTTGAGAATTCATCTTTTTGGTTAGGAATTTTTTTATTTGGATGAAAATTCGATAACTTTGTTCAAAATTTAACAATTTCATTAGATAAAGATTTTATTCGGTTGAAAATTCTACTGTTTGATTGAAAATTTATATTTCCGGTAGAAAAGTTGTTCATTTTTTCTTCTCCCTTGGCTGAAAATTCAACTCTTTTGTTGAAAATTCGTTTTTTGGTTGAATTTAACTTTTTTGATTTAAAATTAAAATCTTCTTTGGTTGAAATTTAAACCATTACATTTTTCATTGAAAATTCATCTTTTCTGGTTAAAAGTTGAACCACTTTGTTAAAAATTAATTTTTTTTCTGATTGAAGATTTATAGTCATAGTTAAAAATTCATCTGCTGTATTTAAAATTTAACTATTTTCTTCAAAAAATGTTTTCTAATTAAACTTACATTTTTTAACTGAAAAGTTGACTGCTCTAATCTTGATTTAAAATTTTTATTGTTTAGTTGAGAATTTAACTATTTGGCTAAGAATTGATTTGTAAAGAAGATGTTTTTTGAGTTGGCATTAAGGTCTAGAATTTTTTTCAAATATTCTATTATATATTGATCTTTTTTAGTTGAAAAATCAAGTATTTTGTTAAAAGTTTGTTTTTCTGGCAAAAATTGATCCTCTTGGTTGAAAGTTAATCTTTTTTGTTGGAAAATTGATCTTTCTTATTTGAAAATTCATGTATTTCGTTGAAAATTCGTCGTCTTTGGTAGAAAATTCATCTTCTTGATTGAAAAATTATCTTTTTAGTTTAGTTAAAGATTCAACTCTTTCAGTTAAAAATTTCTCTTTTGGTTGAAAGTTCCACTATTTGGTCAAGAATTCATTTTTTTGTTGAAGATTCATGATTTTAATTGAAAATTACCTTTTTTGGTTGAAAATTTAACTATTTTATTGAAAGTCCTTTTTTTTGGTTAGACATTAATTTTTTGAACTGAAAATTTTGTTATTCTATTTTTGGATGATAATTTATCCTTTTGAGTAGAAAATGTAACTCTGCTTGAATGTTCATGAATTTTGTTCTAAAATTTGCCTTTTTTGTAGAAAATTAATCTTTTTAACATTCGCCGAATCCTATTTTCCATAATATTTATCTTACCTAAAATCATTCAATTGAGTAGCAATTTACTATAATTTTCATTTACTATAATGGCCGAATTATCTAATTTTTGCAAATTACCGTTCGTCATAACTTTTATATTTTTAAATTAAGATTTGACATAATTTTTATTTTACCGAATTATAATTCGACATAATTTTTATAATATGGGACTACTTTTAAACATAATTTTCATTTTTCCGTATTATCATTTGTCATAATTTTGATACTTCCGAATTACCATTTGACATTATTTTTATAATACCGAATTACTATTTAACATAATTTTCGTTTTTCCGAAACACTATGTGACATAATTTTTATTCTTCCGAATAAGCATATAACCTAAAATTAATGTAAACGAAACGCCATCTGTCATAATCCTCAAGTCATCGAAACTGCATGTAACATAAATTTCATTCTTCCTAAAATGGCGTCCGATATTTTTATTGGCTGATTCGAATTTCGCGGCATTAATCAGCCAATCAGAATGCAGAACGCCATTTCAGGAAGAAATAAATTTCTGTTACATGCACTCTCGATGACATGAGGATTATGATATATGGTATTTCGTTTGAATGAATTTTAGGTTATGTGCTTATTCGGAAGAATAAAAATTATGTCATATAGTGTTTGGAAAAAATAAAAAACATGTTAAATAGTAATTCGGTATTATAAAAATTATGTCGAATTATAATTCAGTAAAATAAAAATGATGTCAAGTGGTAATTCGGAAATATAAAAATTGTGACAAACCCTACCGATACAAATTCACTGGAAATTCTCTAAATATTCTCAGGCCCAGTCACGTTTCAGCGATTTTCTCTACAAGTACACAGGTAGCACTTTTCAGAGATCCAAGTAGCCCTTATAAATTTCCTGAAGTCACATAAGTTTGTTTTTGTGAACATAATCGAAATTTTCATGAGTGGCAAGGAATTACAGAGGCTGCCTTGAAAGAGAAGGCCCCATTGGGCATCCAGGAAAAACTATTCTTTTGTAGTGAAGTTGCAGTGCAGTGGCCAGATGTAAGAGCTTCAAAACTTAATTTTTTTCCAATTTCCCAGCTAGAGGTTCGAAAGTTAAAAAGTCAGAATAGCGAGACCTTAAATATTTCAACTGCCAGTCGTACTTTGGTATCCTGAAGGATCGACTGCCAAAAATTAAGTCGTAATAAAGGACTCAGATCTTTCAAGTCATCTTCAGAGACGAAGTCATTCAAATCGAACCTGCAAATAGCCTGAAACAGGCCTGACTTTTTCTCCGAATAATCTTTAATTAGTAATTCGGAAATATAAAAATAATGTCAAATGTTAATTCGGAAAAATAAAAATTAGCACGAAAAGTACTTCGGAAAAATGAAAACTGTCTAAATTGGCCATGACGATAAATAAAAATTGTAAATAATTGCTATTCGCTCAAATTATTTTAGGTAGAATAAATATTAGGAAAAATAGAATTTGGGGAATATTTATGCGCCTCTTTTAGTCGGTAACGATAAAGATAACTAGTTACTGTTTTCTTGATGTAACGGTAACGATAACTAGTTCCTCTCAAAAAGTAACTTACCCATCACTGGTAATTGATTATACAAATTATTAATTGATTTCTAACAATATGATAATTTGTTATAGACATTCTTTAGTAACTCAACGCAATCTTCAAATTGATTCAGCGACAGGCGAGATCACAACAACAGAGGATAAATCTTTTGATTATGAATCAATGCCGATTGTTCTAGTTCAAGTAGTAGCAACTGATGATGCTAATCATACAACCTATGCAACGTTGACAGTCAATGTCACTGATGTAAATGACAAGCCACCGAGTTTATTTTTGGTGAGGTGTAAATAAATCAAAAATAATTAAATATCGAATTATTATTGATGGGATAATTTTCAATTAATATATTTCCAGCCACAAGTGAAGCCTACTCTTGTGGAAGAAGTGGATGTTGGAACAGAAGTAAAGACGAAAATTTACGCTACAGATCCTGACACTGAAGCAGAACTGAAATTTAGCATCGATTGGGATTCATCTACTGCTTATAAAAGCAGCTCGCCAACTAATGAGTCTTTTTATCGAGAGTAATTCTACCTTTCTTGCTAATTTTGCAATCATTTAATAATTTCTAAGATGATTTTTTAAAATTACTTCTTTCTTTTCTTTTCAAAGAAATCTTGAGTGAAAGAAAAATTTCTGAAGGGAGCATGATCAATACGGAAATATTGACCCTCCTCCTTATAGCACCAGTAAATGATGTTTTTGGAGAAACAAATATTATTTGTTTTTGTTTGAAACTTAACAATTTTCAAAAAACATTCGTGAGTTATAAAATTAATAGAAATCTTATACATTATTTTTGAACAGGCACCTAATCATTCAAACAATTTATCCAGAGGGCAAAAAGAAATACGCGGAAGCATTATTAGTTGTGAGTGGAAGAATCGACTACGAGGAATTTGATGTTATGTACCTTACTATAGTTGTTACTGATGTAACCACAGTTCATAATGAAGATTCAGCTTCATGTATGTCTTAAATCAAAAAATTAAATCTTCAAAATAACTAAGGATTGTAAAAAAAATTTGAACGAAACATCCAATCTTTCACATGCATTTATTAACCTCCGGGAATTTTGCTTTATATGATTTTTAGCATCCTTAACTTTACTCATTAACGACATCAACGATAATGCCCCAGAATTTGAGGAACCTGAGGAAATGAGAGTCTTGGAAAATCAGAAAAGTGGTATTTTGATAGGAAAAGTGACAGCTTACGATATTGATGGGCCGGGCAATAATGAAGTAACATACTCGATAATGTTAGTGATTTATTAATTTATTATTTTTTTTAATGACAATATAAAATAATATTTTATGGTGCTCTAATGAATATTTTATATAACAGATCAATTATTGAAGCAAAAAATGAATTGGTCCAAATCGACCCTAAAACTGGAATTATCAAAACAGACAAATATGCTGGAATTGATGCTGAAGAGTATGAATATTTATATTATAACGTTTCTGCTACTGATAGTGTCCATAAAACTCTATTACCGGTAAAGAAAACTATATATGATGTTTTTAAAAAGGGAGTACTGAAATTGAAACAAATTCTTTTTCTTTTAGATTCAGATATATGTAATTGATGAAAATGATGAAATTCCTACTATACCGCCAGATAAGTTTAATTCAACAATTCACATCAAGGAAAAATCTGCAAATGGCACAGAAATTCTCTCTGTTTACGCTATTGATAACGACAGAACATGTAAGTTTTTGATAAATTTGCGATAAATTTATATTGAAATTACATTATAAATAAAAAGCTTCATAATCTTCCAGCACCATTCAATAATGTTTCTTATTTAATAAACACGGACTATCCACAATTATTTCAATACTTCAGTATTGGTAAATTCGATGGGTGCCTCAAAGTAAATTTAATTGACACATCGACCAAACTTGACAGAGATTTTGGACAGACAAACTTTTCTGTCTTCCTGAGACTCAGAGATAATAATATTGATGTCGTGGGATGTAAGTATTCTTTAATAAGCAAAAATTAAAGAATTTTCTCTCCTGAACGAAAAAATGTAACTTATCTATTGTTTGATATATTGCAGATCCATCGAATATGATTACAGAAATGGTAACCGTAATACTTGACGATATTAACGACCAAATTCCAGAGCTTCCAAGTCTTCCAGACCCTGTTGTAAATATTTCTGAAGAAACTAAGTCAGTGCGTTTCTTATCTTCTTCTTTATTACGTTTATCCATTCCCGTAACGCTTTCTCTACCTTTTCCATGTACCATTCCTCCTCCCTTTGTCTTTTTTTCACTAAACATTCTCTCCTGATATCCTTTTCTCCTGTTGATTTCCTATGACTCCATTTCCCCTTTCCACCATATTCTTACACTCTCCTTCATCCTGCCTTTACTTTCCCTCTTTCAAGTTTTTCTAGCAGTGTGTCTACTCCTTCCTTTTCCATACTCCCTACATCCTCGCTTTCTATTTTTTTTCTCTAAATTCTCTTAACTTATCTTCTCCCTAACTGCCCATTTTCAATTTCCTTTGTTACTTTTAAGTTGAAAAATAAATTTAAATTATTAATTTTAGGACGTTAAAGTTTTGACAGTGACTGCTGATGATCGTGATGATCCAAATACTGTCAATACCAAAGTCTTATATGAAATAAAGGAAGTAGTTAAAGCCGATAATAAAATGTTAAATTTAGCAGAAGATTGTCCTATTTTGTTTCAAGTGAAAACTATAGAAAAAAAACATGCCGAGATAAGTACAAATTGCCATTTGAAAGGATACTACGGCATTTGGTTATTAAAATTATATGTATGTTTAATTAATTACTCTGCACTTATTATCTCAAAAGATTGTTACTTGAAAACTGTTTACAGGTTACAGATCTAGGAGTTGATCCTGGTCCTTTGAATCACACAAAGATTTACAATATTTCGATAACTGATTATAATTACAATTATCCAGTAATAGATTACCCCATCGCTGGTAAATTGATTCGATTAAATCGGGTAAGTCTTTATTAACAAATAAAATTCAAAAAGTGATTAAAAACCTTCATAAGTCTTAATCAGATATTTCCATTTTTAGGTTCAAAAAATAAATTCTCAGCTCCTTACCCACGACGGACAGTTGTTAGAAAATTTCAAGGCTACAGATAAGGATTATGGTGAAAGTGGTGTTGTTACTTTTACCATTTCTCGTGGCGGTATTAAAGTTAAATTAAATATTTTTAGAATATATCTTAGGTACCCTAACATGGGCTTAAGCGAGACATGTGGGGTAAAGCGAGAAACTCGCTTTTCATTCAAAGAAGTCATGAAATGCAGACTTCGTGTACCCCACTTTGCCCTACAGTGTCTCCATCCATATTCCAACCAGAAGAAGCAATATAATTCGCGAAATTCAAGATTTTCCGTATCCCGCTTTCCCCGTTTTCGGTCCCGCTTAGCATCGTTTTACGGTATATCCTAACTAGTTACAATTTTGATAAAATTTTTTTCCAGTTGAGCTTTTCAAAATAGTCGCACTTGGTAACAACTCAGGTCAACTTCAGCTTAACTCCATCCCTAATTACAATCAAAGCCACACTTTTGAGGTAAGAGTACAATGATTAAAAAATCCTTTTCTTATGAACCAATAATTTGTCATTTATTCGCAGTTGATTATAGCTGCTACAGATAACGGACAGCCTAAACAGAAAACCGCAACTCAGACACAAAAAATTATTTTCATATCGACAGAAGGACCTGAATTTTCAACAAATACATTTAAAGCCGAGTTCCATGAAAATACTACAGGGTTGAATGAATTTATTATCATACCTCAGGCATATGATATGATAAATGAGGGCATTCAGGATGAGTCGAGTGTCGACATTTATTACTTTTTAGCAAACGAAGGTATCAGAAGTTGAGTTTCATCTGAAATAATATTTTTTCAATGATATGAATTCTATAATTGGTAATTTAAATTGAATTTCGTAGATGGTGACATGTCGTATTTTGAGTTGGATAAAGAAACTAGAAATTTGACTTTGAAGAAACAGTTGGATCGTGAAGAAAAGGGCACTCTGTCTCTCCTTGTTATCGCTACTACAAATCGAAATGGTCCTACTTCAAATTCTCGTGAAAAAGCAACTTTGAATGTCACAATTATAGTTCGTATTATGATAATAAATTATTTCTGATTTTTTAGGCTCAATAAAATAATGATCTATTTCATGCTTTTGTAGGTACTGGATGTAAATGATAATCCTCCAAACTTTGAAAACAAGGTCTACTTTGGAGGAGTAGCTTTAGAGGATGCTGTTGGAAAAGTTGTTTTGACAGTGAAGGTAAGATTTTGTTATTTCGCAACCATCCGTGAAAGGGAGTGAGTATAAATAAATAAAGAAGAAGAAAAAGAAGTAAAAAAACTTTTCTCAAAATAGGCAACTGATGCAGATTTGAATGACAGTTTGTCGTACAGCATAATTGATTCAAGTTTGACCATATCCCACAAGTCACTGGAAGGAATTTCAGTACCATTTCAAATTAAAATATCTACTGGAGAATTATTGCTGGATTTTAAAACAACATCGTACATGACTGGTTATTTTAGCTTTGATATTCTAGTACAAGACGAAGGTACGATTGATAAATAATTATTTCGAAAATTGTATTTTTAATGTTTAATTTTTTTTTTATTTTTATATTTTGGTTTCAGTCTTGCACGTAGATAAAACACATGTGAAAGTGTACATTATTGCACAAAATAACCGAGTGACTTTTACGTTCAAAAATAAGATCACAGACTTAAATGATAAGAGGTCATATGTAAGTTTTATATATTCTATAGGAAATATGACATTTCTTTTTGTTCAAGTGAGATTGGAGTCTTCATATTTTATTGATTTTTAGGTCATCAAGGCATTTACTGAAACTTTTGGTTATATGTGCAATATTGATTATCTAGAAAAAAATAATTTTGCTCGTGATGTGCAGTCAGATGACATAACAATTTTAACTGCTCATTTCATTAATGAAGAGACCAATTTGCCTGTGCAAGCTGACATTATAACTTTGTACGTATTTATATTCTTAAAATTAATTTCTTGGTCAAAATTACATAATTTGTAATTAAGGATGTTCACTAGAAACAGTTCCCTTCAAAATTGATCAATTTCTTAAATGATTTATAATATCGGGAAAAATTTGCTGACTGTAAATTTTAATTCAAAAAAGCTGAATTTTTTGATTTTATGAATTATTATAAATATTTAATAAATTTTGAGATTGACTATAAGTAAAATCACAGAAAATCCTGGGGTCCACTTATAAGTTTTTGGTTGACAATTCATCGTTTTTGCTTAAAAATTGTATTATTTGATTGAAAATTTAATTATTTTGTTGAAAATTCGACAACGTCGTTAAAAAGTCAACCTTTTTCGTTGAAGATTTAACTGCATGTTTGAAAATTCGACAATTTGATTGAAATTTTTTTCTTTCTTGTTTAAAATTTTTTAAATATAAAATTCAACTATTTTGTTGAAATTTACCCCTTTTGCTGAGAATTCCTCCCTTTTGGTTGAAAATTGATTTCTTTGGTTGAAAATTTAAATAGTTTGTTCAGAATTCATTTTTTTCTGGAAAGTGTATCCTTTATAATCGAAAATTCAACTATTGGTTTAAAATTTACGTATTTTGTTGGAAATCCGTCAATTTTAGTAGTAAATTAATGTTCTTGGTTAAAAATTCATCTTTTGCGGTCGAAAATTTAATTGCTTGGTTTACAAATAAATTATTTTGTTGAAAAGTCATCCTTTTGATTGAAAATAACTCGTACTTTGTTGAAGATTCGTCTTTCTTGGTAAAATGCAGTTATTTCAGATTAAAAATTAAAATCTTTTTTGGTAGAAAAAACAGCTATTACATTTTTTGTTGAGATTTCATGTCTTTTGTAATTGAAAATTCAATTATTTTGTTTAAAAAAATCCTTTTCGATTGAAAATTAATCCGTTTTAGTTGAGAATTTAACATTTTTGTTGAAAACTGGTTTTTCTTTGTTGAATTCAATTATTTCAGATCTATTCTATTTTTTACTTATTAATTATTATTATTTCATTATTATTGTTATAATATTTCTATTATTATTTATTTTTTTATTTTAGAATCATTTAGAATCATTACATTTTTCGTTTAGAATTCATCTTCTTTGTTGTTGAAAATTTGTTCTTTTTTAGTATATCCCCTTTATTCGAAAATTTAACTATTTGGTTTTAAATTTAATTATTTTGTTTCAAAAGTCCTTTTTAAATAAAAATTATTCTGTTTTAGTTGAAAATTTATGTATTATGTTAAAAATTTGTCTCTTTTGATTGAATTGAATTTTTTTATGATTTCAGCTTCAAATCTTTTTCATTTGAAATATCGACTACTACATTTTTCGTTGGGAATTCAAATTTTTTGGTTGAAAATTCAACTATTTGGTTGAAAATTTATGTATTTTGTTGATAATTTACCTCTTCTGGTGAAAAATTAACCTTCTTGGTTAAAAATGTATGTCATTTGTTGTAAATTCGTCTTTTTGTCTTGAAAATTCAACATTTTTGATGAATTTTTTTTTCTTTGTTGACTGGAAAATCTTTCTGGGTTGAAAATTCAACTAGTTGTAAATTAATGTCTTCTATCGAAAATTCCTTATTTTTGCTAGAAAGTTAATTTTTTTGGTTAATAATTCATCTTTAAGTTTGAAAATTCATCTATTTGGATAAGAAATCATCTATTTTGTTGAAAATGTAATACTTTTAATTGAAATTTCAGGTATTTAAAGCGTTTCAAGTTAACCTAAGTTAAAAATTTCTTCCTTCCGTCTGTATGCTAAAAAAACAATGCGACTGTCGGTTGCTAAGATCGTGAAGTTGGACTATTGGATTGTTTGATTCACTAGATTGGATCATTTTGATATCAAATGAAGATTGAATTGAGCTGCAGCACTTTTGATATCTCAGGACTTACCGTGATACATCTTTAAATTCTGAAATTTTATTTTCAGAGCCGCCAACGATTTGGAAACTATAACAAATTTGAAAGCGTCTCTTTTGACCGAAAATTTATATCTGGTTGATGTGCCTACATCAAGTTCAATCACTGCAACTGAAGATCTTCATGATGTTATTCAATGGATTCTTATTTGTCTAACAACATTCTTCTTCATTTTATCAATCGCTCTGCTAGTAGCTTATATAGTTAGAATAAGAGGGTATGATTATTAATGTCTAAACTTTCAACATCTTCCAATTAATATCTTTCTTTGTTTATTATTATTTTTATCAAGTTTTGTTACATTTTTTTCAGATTGACAGAAAAACTTGACAAGTTGGCGATCACAAATTATGGTTCCCAAGATTCTGGTCTTGATAAAATTGGAATTATGCCTAATTCGAACAAATTTGCTCTTGAGGGTTCCAATCCTATGTGGAAAACGGAACCTGTTCATGTGGCAGAAGATAACATAAGGTAAGTCTTATTTTAGTTTCAAAAACAATTATAATTTTCGTAATGAAAAAAATTAATTATATTCTTCGGTAGTCGAGGAAGCGGAGACTCAGATTTAATAGGTGTAGAAGACAATCCAGCTTTTGACTATGATCAAAATTCTAAAGCTGTAAAGAACGTAAGAATTTGAAATTTCTATGGATTCTTTTCTTGTACCAGGGTGGCCGTTTCAATCAAGGAAAAATTCCCGCTTATTTCCCGGTTTTCTCCAGCTTGCAAAAATTTTTCACGGTCTTTGAAATTCAAAAATTAGAGCTCTCAAAGCTGAAAATTTTTTTATTTGAAGTGATCTAGTTAGGAAGTATAAATCCACGATATCATTTTCAATTCTCTAAATTGAAGCACGAATCAAAAAATTTTAATCTTTGAAATTATATTATTTCAGTCAATTTTAAGTTGGAAACATAAAAAATTGAACGATTTAATTTTTTTTTAACTTAACACTTTTAAAATTAGAAGTTAAATTATATTTATTTTTATTCGTTCCAAATCAATAATTTTTCAGTTGTGATTTATGCATAAAAAATCAACACTTTCACTTGCAAATTTGAAATTAAAAAGAAAAGGACAATTAAAATTGTAACGTCCAAAGACTAAATTTCGGACTCCGAAATTTTAACGATAAACACTTTCTACTTCAAACAATTCAGTTTCGAAATTTTTTGTTTTTAATTTTTAATTTATAATTGCTGATTTCAAATAAACAGTCAAATAATGATAAATATTGGAAAATTGTTTTTTTTAAATTAATAAGTTTCAAATTGAATAGGCTAAAAATCGGCTATCTTAGACTGAAAGAATATTTAAATAGGATTCGAAATTGAATGAAAGCGTTTAATTATGAATCTATTAACTGGAAATTAATTGAAAATTGAAAAGTTTCTAAAGCTTCAATCGGACGTTTAAATTTGTTTAACTACTGAGGGTTTCGGATTGAAACAGTTCAATTTTTAAAACGTTAAAATCTGTAAATTGTTTAATCTTGAACAAATTCAGAATCGTCTTATAGAATGAATTATTGTTCAATTTGTAATACTTGAACCACAGTTCAATAATAAAAGTCATTAATTAATTTACATTCACAGTTGATCAACTTGAAACGTCGAAAAAAATTTAAAGTCTCAAAGCTGAAAATATCTTCTTTGGAGTAATCAAAACTGAACTGGAAATTAAATCACTCAATGTGTAAGACTCTGAAATTTTAAACTTTAAAAATTGAAACTTAAAAAAAAATTTTTATTTATAAATATTTAATTTAAATGTTCAATAATTTACACGTATAAAATGCAAGGTTTCAACACTTTTTAAGTGGAAAACTTCAAATTCAATGTCGTTAAAATGCAAAACTTGAAATTTTAAACCTTTATAAATTGAGCAGTTCAAAAATATCTTGCTAAAAATATAAATTCATGCTATTATTTTCAATGCTCTTAACTAATGAATGAAACAATACATTTTTAAATGCTCAAAATCATATCATTTTAGGAAATTTCAAATTCGAAACATTAAAAATTGAACGATTTAAATCTTTTTAAACTTAACACTTTTTAACTTTGAAGTTAAATTATTTTGATTTTAAGTCGTTTCAAATCAAAAATTTCTCAGTTGTTGTTTATACGTGAAAACTTAACACTCACAAATTGAAAATGTTTTAGATGAAAATTGTAACGTTGAAATATATGAAAAATTGTTCTTTTTATTATTGAAAATTTTTTCAATTGAATTGGTTAAAAATGGAAAATTTCAGACTGAAAACATATTTGAAGAGGATTTGAAATTGAATAAAAGCGTTTAATTATAAATCTAATAATTTAAAATTATTTTAAAATTAAAAGTAGTTTCTAAAGCTTCAATCGGGCGTTCACATTTGTTTATTTACTAAAGCTTTTAAATTGAACCAGTTCAAATTTTGACGCTGAAATCTGTAAATTGTTTTATTTTGAGCAGATTCAGAATCGTCTTGTAAGAACAATTATTGTTCTATTTTTAATACTCAAGTTACAGTTCAATTTTAAAAATCACTACTTAATAGTTACAGTTGATCAGCCTAAAACGTATTTTATAAAAAATTTCCCATTTTAAATTATTTTAATTTCGAATTCTTTGAGTCCTCGAAACTGCATTTTCAAATTCTTCAAATTAAAACGTACGCTCAAAAATGCAGGCCTGAAGTGGAAATCTTTCAAAGTAAAAGATTTTAGGGTTAGGCATTGTAAACTAAATGATTTCTTGATTGAAAAAGTTAACAATTGAACTTAACATTAAGAATAAAAGTTGAAGTCAAACTTATTTTAATTTGCATTATACATCATGTGATATGAAATTTGTGATATTTCGAGTGATTTGATAGATTTTTTACCAAAAGTTTATAAAATATCCGGTCAAAAAATAAATTCACTGTCATTTCCCTGTTTTTTCGGGTCTCAAAAAATGCCTAGTTTTTCCGGTCCAGCGGCCACCCTGTGTACGTGAAAAATAGCTTAACTTCATATTTCACTTGTGCAGGGAAAACTCAACACATCAGTTCTTCCCACTGATTCAAGAGCATTTCCAGTTGAGAACTTAGTAGAAAATGAAAAATCGAAAAGAGACGAATTCTCATGTTAGAAGAATTTAAAACGAAATTATAAGAGTAGGTAATATGTACAATCTTAAATTGATTTAGTAGGTACTTTAGATATTTGTTAAGACTAATTTATTATGATAAACAGACATGAAATATATGAAAATCAATAATTTAAATAGTTTTCACTCAAGTATTTATCATTCCTTTTAAATATTGAAATGAACAGAATAAAGAAATGAATTCGAAAACAAAAGAAATCTTGTTTATTTTCTATTGTAAGAAATATAAGATGGTGTGCGGAAATAGAAGATCATGTACAAACTTTATACTCGCAATTTTAATACAGCTTTATATACACAAAAAGGATCACATCAGACATTGCCATAGGCAGAGGTCAAGGAGGGAGGTGAACTTGGCTCAGAATCTTTCATGTAAAAAACTCCATGGGTGCTTCCTGAAAAATGGGACAAACGCAGCACGGATTTTTAGTTTTATATATATAATTATTTATATCATCAATTATAATGAATATAATTATGTACAATATTGAATCTCATTCTTTAACAATAACATCAACAACATGATTAAACAACGTTCCTCATGGTACACAAATTGTAAATGTACAGATAAAAAAGCATTAGATGAGGTCAATGAGGCATTAAAGGTGGCTCACGCTCTGCGCGCCTGTAATTCTGTTTTTTTTACATATTTCATGAATCCTCATTATATTCAAATCATCTTGTTTTTTTGCTATTTTTTTCTTTTTGTAATTATAGATACATACATGCGATCCACATACACGCAAATGCACCACGAGATTCGCAGAGCTCAAGAATATGATAAAGGACGATGAATCGATTGAATCGGTGCATGATTTAATTATTAAAGAGAGTGTGCGAATAATTTTGCGCCACCTAGCAAACTTGATTGCAATGCCTTTATCTTATATAGTAGACACGAGTAAGAACTCGGAAAAAATTAAATATTAATCCAAATTCACAGGAAAAATCGTGGGTAAGAAACGTTGCAGGTAATCGGTGAAACGGGGTAACACGGTAAGTTCACGCCAGCCTCATTTACCCAGCATGCTGTTACCCCGTTTCACCGATCACCTGCAACGTTTCTTACCCTCAGTTTTTTCTATGCTCTGATTAAAGTAATTTTTTTGTAAATATAAATAAAACAAATTTTGAATTTGGCAATTTCAATTTAAAGCTTGCTGTGAGGCGGAAACACGATCATTCTAAACTTCTACACAAGGCTTTCACAAATTCATGAACGTCTTGTATAAATCTAATGCACGAATTTGGATAATTCCGTCAAGGCGAGGGAGGTCATATTAAATAATATTGAACTGCCTTTTAGGCCATTAGCATTTCGTTCAAATATTTCAACTCAATTAGAGAAAAGACCGAAGAGAATTCGTAATAAATGTGGACTCAAATTTAAAACACATTTACAACTTTGTACAATTTTTTTTACAATAGTTATAGTTCTTTTTGGGAAATGCTCATAGCAAAAGGTAAGAAAGTTTGCGAATGCTTTTATAATTTTTCATATTATTTTAGTTCCTTATTATAGTGTCTTTATTCGGAAAAATTAGACAGAAAAGTTTGATGCAAAAATTGAAATTCTACTTTTTTAGTCAGAATTTGGCTATAGAACTGTGATATGTGCACAAGATGAATGTATATATCCACAAATACGTCCAAAAACTATTGCGACACACCATTCTAGAATGGGAAAAATAGTTTATTCATTTCATAATTTTATTCTTAGCAGTTTTTTTGGTCTAATTATATTAGCCACCTAAAGGGATAGAAAGATCCGTAATTTTTCCCCTTTTTTAAATAAGTTAATTCCACGATCATAAATATTCATTCTTCAATGAAAGACATAAATTCATTTATTTATATTATCTCCAATTATTTATCTAAACGCACGAAATATTCAAAAAAAATTCTGTCACAAAACATTGCGTACTGAAGCAACTCTTGAATTAAACAATCCTTAAAATAATATGAATATTAATCTCGAGATGGTATTATGTCTTCACCACAATAATAGATTGCATTTTAAATGTTTTTAATATATTGAAAAATTTAACAGTTTATAAACTGTGCTTAGATTTTCATGATAAACTACCCTGAGTTTTAAATGACTTTTCTAAATTTGATTCTATGATTAGAAAAATGTACAGATTTAAGATTACGTTTTAAAATTACGTTTTTACAGTCAATTGTCTAGAACCGTGAAATTTACGTATTTCTACGTCAACGAGAATTCGAGACCAATGTGCGTATACAAATAGTCATGTTATATTTTACATTTAGTTTACGCTACAATTAACATTCTACAATCTATAATTTTAATGATCAACATCTGAAACTGAATATAAAATCCTTTTCCAAGTAGAATCAACCGCAAAATAATATTTAAAAAATCCCCTTCACCAGAAATCAGCTGATGATTTTCTTTTGTACAATCTTGCATTCTGAAAAATTAGGCCAACGCTCTTTATGTACAAAAATAGTAGATTAAATTATTCTGTTGTAAATTTTTATTCAATGATGAGAAGCTTAGAAATCAAGAGTGGTACCATAATAAGTCTTTGATCTGAAGGCTTGCTTATAGTTAGTGTGAAGAAGATCATAAGACCATTGAGATTTTTTTTAATTTAAATTTTGAAACGTTTTAGGGTAGGAATTTTCAGAATTCAAAATTCAGAATTCAAAATGAATTGGATTTGATTTACGCAATTTCGATTTATTTGAAGTGATATCAAGTTAACAAGTGAATATATTGATTTAAAATAAATTCAAAGAGAAATCAACTGGATTTTATTGAATTCAGAATAATTTTCAAGGAAATTCAAGATCATTTGAAGATAATTCAAGTGAATTGAAGACGAATAAAAGTAAATTCAAGTTGCATTGAGAAAAATTTAGCTTTCAATAAATTAATGTGAATTTAATTTAATTTAACTAAATTATAAAACATCAGAAATACGAACCGCGGCTATAAAAATTGTTTCTTCCGTTCAATTTGCATTTTCAATTTTTTTGTTCCTTCTCAAATGAACTTACATGAAGGAGAAATAAATCGAATGATATTTTGTAGCTCATCGCGAAAATGTGTATTTTGGCGGAAAAATCAATATTTTGCGAAAACGACAGATCTTAAGCCGAAGTTATACAGAACGTAAAAGATGCGCCTTATCAAAATGTTTAATTTAAAATAAATCTAAATAAATCTATTAATCTTCTTTAAAGAAGTATTTTCTGACGTTGAAAATGTCTGTTTTACGCGCTGAAAAACTGATTATTATGCGAAATTATGCGACGAAAAATCAGATGATGCGTTGGAAAAAAAAATTAAGACATAGGATGCACTTTTCAACTTCAGAAAATATCAAAATATTATTATACACGTTAGTGGAATTAAAATGCTGGAATTAATGAAACCATTTTTTCGTACCTTCTAAAGCGTTTTCAAATCGTGAATTTTGCTTTTTGTGAACGACTTCATCGCTTTAAAAACGATGAAAATTTGTTTTCACATAACAACAAAATAATGGAATGTTTCTTCGATTCCAACTGCAGAAATTCGACATGTACAACTTTTCTTCAATTTGCGATCAACTCAATAAAAAAAGACATGTTTTTTTGCAAATTTTCAAAACATTGTAGCAATGATTTTGCCCAAAGGAAATCTTTTTCAATTTTCATATTCAAAAACCGAACAGAAGACATTAACCGATTTCAATACTTTTTGTTGCACTGCTTTCGAATTCCATACTACAACTATTTTTTTGCTCGACTCACATAATTCGATTGATTGACGCATTCTTACTCCACCTTAGTGCACGTATTTTAAATTTCGCACACAGAACAAGGACCCCTTAAAAAACCTACGTAAAACCTGAATGGAAAAACTGCACGAAGTTCACAATGCAAATTTTTTATGATTTGTTTAAAAAAAAAGTATTCAATTTCCTCACGAATTTTGACATGTGAATATTAAAAAATACACTTCCTGCAACTTGTTCAACATATTTCGCAAAAAATATGAAATTATGCGCTATCATGCGACAATTCTAAAATTATGCAATGAAAATGAAATTATGCATTTTGATGCGACGTTAAATTGAGTATATTTGGCATGAAAATGTCATATAACACGAAAGTTCTGGATTTATACTTAATTTTGAGAAATTATGCGATTGAGAGCTTCGCATAAACTAGAGGTCCTCAATTAAGCATATTTGAGGAAATATGCGATGGAAATTGTTATGAAAAAACGTAAATCATTCATTCCATTCACTAACTAGAGAAAGAGAAGAAGAAAAAGGAGAAGAAGCAGAAGGAAAAGAAGAAGCGAAAATAATGAGAATGAATGAAGAAACGTAAAAAATCGTTAACTTAATACTGCTAAGTGTTTCCGCAAGTTTGTCTTTTGTTTCATCTTCAATGGGAAGAGCAATCTGATAATCTTTACCTTTGTAAGATCGCTCGTTTTCAAGAAAAATTGATTTTTCTTTTTCTTTATCAACAAACAAGCTTGCGATGAGTTACTTTGAGATATTAATATATTCTAAAAAAATTTATTTTTATAGCATATTCCAACCGAAGGAACAATAATGTGGAAAATTAAGGATTTTGAGAATCGGACTTTTTTTTAACACCCTTAACGTATCATAAAACAGGGCTAAGTAGGGCAGTGTGGGGTAAATCTGGACACTCAGAATTTTCTATTTCATGACTTGATATTGATTTTTTTGCATGAGAAATGGGTGTCTCGTTTTACCCCACATGGTCCACTAAACCCCTTCTTACGGTACGTAAGCTTTTAAATTCTCTTTTTTTACTACTAGTCCAGGCACCCCACATGAAGAAAGTTCGTTTTACCGTTTTAAGTAGGTAGAGCGCGGTTTTTTTTTTTTTTTTTTTTTTTTTTTTTTTTTTTTTTTTTTTTTTTTTTTTGCTAAAACGGTTTCTTGGGGGGTTCTGATGAAAATTCCAAATTTCCTACAAATGAGTACGACGCATCCCGAAAATGTTTTGGAAGAAAGTTCAAAAAATCGTGTTTGCCTAGACTGACCCGTCCCATTCCATTTTATAGCAAAGTGTTCAACAGCAAAATTAAACTAAGGTTGATCACTTTTGACCCATTTTTCAGGAATTTTATTCTTCAGCCTCTTTTTTGGAAAAAAATCAGCTTACTTCGAAGGATCATAACTCAGCACTTATTGGAGGTATAAGGTTCTTCCTTTTTTTTTGCTTCCTCAGAATTGTGTCTAGTTTAATTCTTCTGTTGGACACTTTGCTCTAAAATGCAATGAGTCTGGCCAATCTACGTAAATACGATTTTTGAAACGTTTTTCAAATTTTGGCAAAAAAATGCGCTCTACCTAATTAAAACGGTGAAAAAGTACAAGATTACTGTAACTATACTTTGTGAATTATAATTTATAATTATATTATTTTCTTGAAGAATTAGACACATAATAAGGAATCTAATTATCATTCGCACATTTGGTTGACCTCCTCGCCTTATTCGCGTCCCGTGAAGGTATATACGATCATAACACGATTTGCGGTGGCAGTGGACAGTGCACGTGGATATTGCAGCAGCAGCAACAACAGTAGCAGCAGCGGTAATACACGGTATGCATATATGAACACGGCAGCGTCTACCACAGCTACTTGTCTTTTTTTTTTTAAAACGATCCTTTTTTTTTAAATCGTGATACCGAACACAAAGCTGACACCGCATCAGTGACTATTTATTCGTCGCTGCATTTCGTCTCAAGACCTTATCACGTGTACGTTCGTGTACGGGTGTGCGACTTGCGAGAATGTATATTTTTAATGATTGCAGCAGAGACGCGATTGCAATAAACGCGTACCTGCGCGCATGGCTATCTGTCGTTGAGAGTCATTTAATGTATATATTTATATTATATATATGTATCGCATAATGAAAGTCGGTATATGTACACACGTGAGTTTCACAAAAATATATAAAAGAGAAAGTGTCTATGTATACATATATATATTATATGCGCATATATACGTACGATGTATATATACGGCTGCATAACCGATTTACTCGAAGTTGTGTGGAAAAGGGTGTTTATCTTAATTATTTATATATATCATCTGTATATATAGATCCTGTACAAAGTGCTTGATTGAGAGTTTCATTAGTCCTAAACAAGACACACGAGGTAAGATTATGTAGTCCCGCACTCTTTTCTTTTTCTTTTCTGATCTTCCCTCTTTTCATTACTGGAAAATTTTCCAGTGTTGCTTTTCCGCGTGAGGGCAAAGTTTCAAACACGCGAGATACGATTCGTGTGTGCAGATGTCTCATGATCGAGTGACAGCTGCAATATCGACGCTCCTCGTGAGTGCCAATTCCTCGGCATTTTTTTCTTTCACCGATGGGGACAGAAGGATGGAGAGGGTGGGGGTGGAAAATCCTTTCAACTTACGATGTTCTTCGCACTCGATGAATATTATCCAGTCGAATTGTGAACACTCGGCGACGGCTGTTGAAGCCGCGACTACGAATTTTTCTTTTTCTTTATATACTAGTAAGTCCTTCGTGCCCCTCAGAGGGGGCGTTGAAAACCTTTGTTTTATAGATGTGTAGCAACCCTCGGACCAAAATCAATCATGCCACGCCCAACATCCTTCGTCTTCTAACATTTCCTCTTCGATTGTGGTTTTCCTTTCTTCTTGATATCTTCCTCTTCCTGCTGAAAATTCGAACGATTGGGGATTCCTGTGTTGGCACTGATAGACTATTAGTGAGATGCGAAGTTGAAATTTAAAAACACTGTCTTGAGAAAAAATTGAATTGATGAGAATGCCAATGAAAGGGGAAATTATTGATTGGAGGGGTTTGTGATTTATGTGGCGTGGTGATGAAGAGAAGAAATTGAAGAAGTATCCTGGGGATGATAGGTGGCATGAAGTCTCTACGATGATATTAGATGTAGGAGTAAGGTCCGTCAGTGAGGGCGCTACACAGCAACAGTCAGGAGGCGTCATCCTTCCCTCTGGCTCCTCTACTTGGCCTGTACTCCAGACCTGGATCGAACTGCATGAGCACGAAAACCTGGAAAATGAAAATAAAATTGTTACAGTCTAGGGAAAAATATTTAGTCTGTTAGAAATTATGCGTATGCTCAAGGGAACAAGCTTGTAATGAGTCGATAATCGTCGGTTGAAGTTTGAATTCGATTGCCGCCGAGAATTGTAAATGAGCTTGAGAAGTGTGAGAACGGGGCCTGAAGTGCTACGTGTCCTCGTGCGAGTGGTTGGGAGCGCGCATGTGAGTACTGGAAACCCGGCAGTAGGCTCGTGGATTCTGCGAAAGCGGATAGCCAATGGTTTGTCGCCATGTGGCAAAGTCACACGACAACTCCCAGTTTCGCGAGAAAGAAGATCACACTAAAGCTATCTTGTTACGAGCGGGTTTCCGCCGTGTGCGTATGATCGTGCCCTCATGATTGATTTTACTAGCTACGCCAATTTCTGTGATAGCCAAAGGTGAGAAATCTGTGATTCAGCGATTTTTAATAATTTTGAACTTGGTAATCCAGCCAATCTCTTTGGGTGGTAGGCTATAAAAAGCGCGACCTATGTACTGGAGGATATAAAAGATAATAAACAAGCTAAGTGACAGAGCGAATCTGCTTTTTTTCTTTTCAATTGGTCACACTGATCGTCTTTTTGTCTCATTTCGAGTCACAGGGAGGTTACTTGAAGAGATTTTGGATCTTGAGAGATTCGGTGATTAGCTGGTTTTATTCCTGAACTACCGAATCCCGGAAATCCTTTTCTGGAGCAGGGAAAAGTCGAACGATAGAATTTACTATACAGTTATATATTTCTTCAATATTTTTCCACAACTCTTACAAGCACATCCTTGAAAAGAAGACGCTTAATGATCAAAGAACTATCCCTTTTGAGACTTCAAGAAATACTTATTTATTAATTAACTCTGGTTTTGAGCAAGGAAAGAAAAAAATATTTTGGAGAAATTTAAATTACCTGGTCAGTAGGTAGAAGTGTGAAATCATCAGGAGGATTGGTAATGACGTATCTTTTAGACGAAGCTTCACAGGATGAGCTCGTATCTCGAAACCTATAATTTGTAAAGAAGAATTAATCCCATAATTCAGCCCAAGTTTGCCACACCCAAGCTAAACTAAAGATAAAACGATAACTAAACTAAAAGTTTGCGAGAGCAACTAAACGCTAAACAAATAGACGTGACGAAGACAAAAATTCCAGAAATGATATTTTTTGGATGTAGGAACTTACGATCGTCGCATGGCATATGTCTTTGTTTTAAGGCGTGATGCAAAAACGCAAAAGGCAAAACGAGTGCGCCAAAAAATTAAAACAGTCGGTACAGTATAATAAAAAACGGCAGTAAGAGTATAATGGAAAAATAGTGGTAGTGTAACAAATATCGTCAAAAATTGATTATAACGTGGGGTAATCCAATAAATACCATCGTAGAAAGGAAAGACCGGTACCTGTACCTGTATAGACCAATACACAGCATTCCATAATTCTTTAATGCTGCGACAAAGAGGTCACCGTATTTACCTCCCTCACCATACTGGGCTAATGGCCCATCGTACAGTGAGATTTGACCAACTCTACACCGATCTCTATTCGAGAGACTGTCCGCCGTACTGAAAAAAGAAAATAAACGTTATTTATAGCCTTATTGAGCCACAGAAGACATAAATTCCTTTTATTTCTTTACGACCCTGAGCCCCTTACGAGCCACTTGGAAAGCTTTTAGTACCATCCAAAGTAGAGACATTCATCAACATTTCATACTCTCCTATATTGTCGATAAACCACTTTTTTAAATGTACCTGTAACCACCTCTCAAGCCAGCGCCCTCAGCTAGAATCAATTCTAGTTCAGGTGTTGCTCCTCCGGTGATCAGCGATCGAATCAGCGTCAGCGCGTTTTGGTTGAAGTACGTCTGTAAATAAAGCAAAATTTTGTTTTAATAATGCTTACAGTTTTTTATGATATTCTATTACTTAATTAAGAAAATAATTTTACCAACCGTCGACATAAGAGAGTCGAGAACGCTGACAGCAAAGGCAGTGCCACAGGCGAAGGGTTGTGTGAGGTAGAGCTCAGTGTCGGGGTCATCGTCGTCATCCTGGTCCAGAAACTGTACGTTGCTGTCATTCACAAGTTCTAAACAATTGTTGCGAAAATATCAATACCGACGAAACCATTTTTAATGTTAAAATTTTAAAAAGTGCACTTTTAGTCGAATTGAAGAAAAGGATATATTTTTATCCAACAGAATCAGTTAACAAATTTTTGTACCTGTAATCATGGGTACGTTTGCTCCGTAGACCGATCCTCTTCGTTGGAGAACGATGGGGCTACCAACTGTAATCGAATAGTGTAACATATCATATCAACTTAAATGAAATTTAATTTTAAAGAAACACCCATTCGTCCCCAACCATAGTCACGATCTCATCTGGACACTCCGTTTAACCACGCTCGTGAGGTTCCCACTTTTTATAATCACGCCCATCTTATTCGCGCGCACCCATCTTCTCTTGTTGTCACAAACCATAAGCCACAGCTTGACATGGTCTCATTCTTCAAACACTCCCTTCACGTCTCCTAAGCTCATTTTTATTGACAACGTCCTTTAACGAGAATCTTGGTAACTCCCATTAGAATTAGCAACGCCTTCAACCATACCCTTTGCCACACCCATTCCTTACAGCCTTAGTCACTATTTGATCTGGACACTCCCTTTAACCACGCCCTTAAGGATCCCACTTTTCTCAACCATGTCCATCTTATTTGGGAACTCCCATCTCTTATTATTGTCACAACTTATTAGTCACTGTTTAACATGGTCTCATCCTTCAACCACGCCCTTTATGTTGCCCAAACTCATGTTTATTGACAACGCCCCTCAACAAGAACCTTGGAAACTCCCCCTGGAACTAGCAGCGCCTTCCACTATACCCACGGTCACTTCCATTCTTCACAGCCTTAGTCACGATTTGATCTGGACACTCCCTCCAACCACCCCCTTGATGATCCCTTTTTTAAACCACGCCCATCTTACTTAGACACGCCCATCCTTTCTTGTTGGCACAACTCATTATTCACCGCTTGACATGGTCCGTTCCTTAAACCACACCCTTCACGACGCCCAAGCTCATTTTTATTGACAACACCTATTAAATATAATTATGGTAACTCCCCCTCGAACTAGCAACGCATTCAACTGTACCCTTGGCCACACCCTTTTTTACCGGGTTCCTTAACAACACTCGTGTCTACGCCCATTTTCATTTAATACACACTTTGGCCACACCCTCTAGCACACCCTGTCTAGGCCCCACAAATAATTTATATAGGTCAATAGGTAAATAGGTAAGTTTATATAGGCACAATGTTATACCTTGGCTGAGGACACCAATTGTGTCGTCGAAGGTCATCGCCTTAATATTGAGCGAAGCGAGGATAGCTTCCTTGTCGGCAAGGGTGGGGTCATCGTTGCTAGGCACTTTTGCCGACAAAATGCAACACATGTCGCACAGATTAACGTTTACGGCACGCAGATCTGCTCTGCTCAGCGGCGAGCCCTAAAACATTTCACCATAATTATTGTAAAATAGTAGATAAGAGTCCAAATGACGTGTCCATGAGAGTGAAAAGTGAAAGATTCTAGCTCGAGTGGCGAACTTCCAAAGCTTCAAAATCCCATACTTAATTTCCCTCAAATTTATATAACATCCTAATTTGCGCGCACCAAGTTAGGATCTTTCAATGTGTATGTTCCGAGATAGAACCTCGTCATCTGGCAACGTGGATATAAGGTCATCTGAAACAACAAGTTTTGGCGTAACGTCAAAGGATCCCAGGTCGTCTTCTAGAGTATTGAGATCTTACCTTTACATCCGGGGCTCTGCGTGGGCTGAACGTACAGTTTCTAGCTACTCAAGGGACTAAATATGGAGAATGATCAATTAAACCGAAGTTTTCGCGAGGAGGTGTTTGGAGAGGAGTTGGACGTCGCGGCGGCCGAGAGGGAGTGGAATGAGAGAGACTGGGACATGTCTTAAGCCAAGCAATTCAAGCTTTGCTTGATAAGGATGAGGGAGCAGGAGGTCCCGAGGCTCAAAGAAATGGATACTGTGCTGAAAAAATAGTGTAATTCTACGGAACATATAGAAATATGTTCAGGCCGATAAGAGATGGACTCAGTACTGCGTAGAGGGTGCTAATAAAGTTGAAACGTGAAAGAGAGAGCAGGAAGTCGATGGAGCTGTCCCACGACTGATTCATGTGCGTCCCATTCGCGTCGAAGAAGCTCAAGGCTCGGGTTCAGGGAGCCGGACACACAGCCATGAAAAGCGACGACAGTGAGGAGAAACCTGGTAGAAGGCCTGAAAAGAAGAAGGAGAACAAGACGACCGCGGCCGAAGCGGTTCTTATAAAACCGGCAGAGGGTTCTACGCCGAGGTTTTGAAAACCCTCAAGAACACGGTGAAACCGGACATCCTTGGTGTGAAAATCAAGGGTGTCAGGGAAACGAGGAACGATGACGTCATCATGGGCATTGGGGGGATGTGCGCGAGCTCGTTACCCGCATCAAAGTGGAGATCCTCAATCTCGACCAATCAACAGAGGAACTAGAAGTGAGGCACACCGTGAAGAAGCACTTCAGGGAGACCTAGTCTGGCGAGTTTAAGGTCAGCATGCGAAAAAAAAGTTCAGAGGAAACTTGTGTTGAGATCACCGAGGAGATTGCCACAAGGCTTTTCCGTCAGGTCACTTCAAGGTGGGTTGGGTATCCTGCAGAGTGAGAAAGCCGGTGGTGGCTGTGAGGTGCTACCACTGCCAGGGTTACAGCCACCTGGCAGCGACCTGCACTGGTCCTGAGAGGACCACGGGTTGCTGGAGAAGCGGCAGAGAAGGTCATAGAGCTACGCAGTGCAAAAGCACGCCACAGTGCTGCCTCTGCATCGCAAAGGAGGAAAAACTCCTCAGACTGACCATCCTCCTGGGACAATGAGATGGGCGGCGTTCACAGAGGCAGCCCTGAAGAGGAAGCCTTAAGAACACACATCGAGAGCCAAGCTGCATCAGAAGAACGACACCTAAACTTACATGATGGCAGAGGCCGAACAGGAGACAGAAGCCAGTAGGAGCCCTAGAAGGCTAAAAAAACGGCACCCCATGAAGTAATGCGAAAGCGGCTTCCGGGGGACCTCTGCCAAGAAGGAAAGAATAGTTGTTTTTAGTGAGTGGAAATGCCACACGTTTGAGAAGTGCGGATCCTCCCGAGTGTGTTCGAAACATTTTCCACCATTCCTCGAATAAAAAAACTTCTGGAGTTCGTATTCTTTTCTTTGAAGCTAAGAAATGATTATATGACAAAATCTGAAGTAACTTACATTCAGCACCGATATTTTCGGCAGATTCTGTAGCATCTTCCACTCTCGGCGGATGTAGTCCACAGACCCAACTATCACTACATGTTTAAGCTCGTGGTAATGAAAATTGGAAGCTCTTAGTGGCATGACAAGGTTTCTCAGTCCGATGAGGGGTGAATCAGGATCGGCAAAAAGACAAACGACCACGTGTCCATTCAGAACTGTCATGGCCGCCTGATTCCGATCCAGAATGCAGTCTTCCAGGTTGCGGGCTGGGCTCCAGTGGAACATACCCGTCGAGTCGTATTTCATTTCGGTTTTTTCGAAGTCAAAGTCCTTCGCTTGATCATCAGCGATTCCGACCTGTAGTCCAGTATTGTTTATGTTGTTACCACCTGAAGCCCTACTGGTTGGCCTGAAAGATGCCACACCAGCGAATTACTAAATTTGCATAAAAAGGAGTCATTTGTGCAGTATCAGGCAATTTTTGACCTAACATAGATGCATCCTCCAACTACTACTTATTTTGGAATAAATAATTGAAGACTATTGATTAAAGATGAAAAAACACTAGTAATTAAATTTAATTAGATACTATCGATTGAAATTGATTGAATATTTTTGAACAAACGCTATCTTGATTGTTAAGGGACACAGGCCTAAAAAGCGGGTTGGCTCATGCATTTATGATTCAATGGGACTAATGTGAGCAATCTTTACCCTTGGATTGCGCTTAGTACCTGAGAAATGTTACACAAAAATGTTACATAGAACTGTAACAATTTTTCTAAGAGATGAGATGAATTCAAAAATTGACATTAAGATTATAAAGTTTCTAGGGAAGAACATGAAGTATATAGTACCTGGGTATATCCACTTCCTAAACCTATAGCATGCCATACTGGTCTCACGTTTGCTAAAGGTAAATATTTTATGAGCTAATATTAAGGTCTCCACTATCTAGTGTAGAATGAAAATTTGGTCCATGTAGATTTCCTTTATGTTTCTCTACATAGTTCATTAATATGCACATACAGGTATACAATATTATTTCTACATAAACACAGGAAATCACCATCGAACTATCTCTCTTCATTTTGTAATTTCTTCCTCCTAAAATGGTTAAAAAAACATTCTTTGTAAGTTTTCAGATACAACAATATTGATTAATAAGAACTCTGTATTTTAAGGGTCGAAATTGTTGACTGACACCGCGTCGGCCGTTTCATTTTCAGAAATTTCGAACCGTTGCGTTGGCGGATAAATGAAACTTGTTCAATTGTCCAAGCGAATATAAATTTTAATTGAAAAATCCGAGTGAAAGAACACCAACTTCAATCTGCCTGAAATTTATATCCTTTTCAAATGAATCAAACAAAATAAAAACCCTCTGTTGAAAATTTCCAATTCTTCAATTTTATGTGCTCATAATTTGAGATTTCTCAATTGCAATTAATTTGACATTGTTTAATAACAAATTTATTTTGAAACCCTTGAGTATTAAAAGGCTATCCCTAAAATTATTGTTTATTTTTCTTAAATATTTTACTAGAGACTAATATGTTTTTTATGCTTCTAATTTGAAGTCGTATACCTAGAGCTGAAAATTGTTCATAAAAATACTTTAAAGTCAAAATTGTTCAAGTAATGGTTTATTTTATTTAGGCATAACAGCTTTTAATAATTAATACATTTCCATGAAATTGTAATTGACTAGATCTTGGACAGCAATTTGTACAATTCTTCAAGATTTTTTTTTTTAATTTTCATGGTTTTAAGTTAAAAACGTTTATTTTCAACAAATGAGCTCATTTTTGAACGCAAAATATTAGAGATTTTCAAATTCTGCTCGAAATGAAGTCATCTATTTCCGAATTTGTACAATTGCCATCCCTCCAAAAATTAATATTTAAAATTTTTTTCAAAGGAACGCTTCAATTTTAATTAATTCAATCTGGAATGTTTTCAATTAACAGTTATTTCCTTTTTAGCTAAACTATTCGAAATATTCCATTCATACTTTTAAATTTGGAAATTTCGAGCCCGTCATATAAAATGGTTCAATTTTGGAGGGCATTTAGGTATAATGTAGAATGTAATCTGAAATTGATTAATCTTGCTTTTTTCAATTTGATATCGCCCTTTGAAATCAAATTTTAATTCTGAACTTGGAACCATTTCGTAATGAAACAAAAGGAATATTTTTGATCAAATGAACAATTGTTTGAATCATTCTTTTAATAATATTCATTTATTGAGGGGCCATTTAAAAACAACGTCACACTGACAGGGTGGGGGGTAACAGGTTTTATGACGATTTGTAACGTAGGGGGGGGGATGTAAATGCAGAATATGACATCACTTATGGAAAATATAAATTTGATTAACAATTTTTCGAAATGTTTGAAAAAATGAAAATTAGAGGTTTTATTTTACAAAGGAAGCATCTAAATACTGACTTCACAATCTTTCCCATATTCCCCTCTTACACCCTTTTTTTTAAGTTCCTTTTTTTCCAATGTTTTGACGAAACTTTCCCTGTTTCCCCTTTTTCTCGTTTTTCGCTCAAATGCAAACTGAATTAATAAACCCTAAACAAAAATCCAACTATTTTTCGTTGAAATTTATTTCTTTTTAATTGAAATGTATAATATTATAGTTTTTGTTCAGAATTCATCTCTTTTGGTGGAGAATTCTTCTATTTGGTTGGAGATTTCACAATTTTTTCAAAAATTTGTTCTTTTTTCGATTGAAAATTAATTTTCTTATTTTTTATTGCGAATTCGTCTTTTTTAGTTCAAAATTCAACGACTTGGTTGAACTTCTTTATCAAAAATTCATTTTATTAGTCTGGTTTATATTCTTTTTAGTCTCTTTTTTTTAGTATTTTGTTGAAAATTCATCCTTCTTGGTAGAAAATTAATCATCTTGATTGAGAATTCAACTACTTGGTTAAAAGTTGAACTCCCTTGTTAAAAAATAATTTTATTAGTTGAAGATCCATTTCCTTGGTTAAACATCCGTTTATTTCTTCCGTTAAAAATCAACTTTTTTAACTGCAAATTTAAGTATTCCATGTTTGGCAGAAAATTAATCATTTTAGTTTAAAATTCAATTATTTGGTTGAAAATTAACTTTTTGGTTGATATTTCATAATTTCGGGCTTAAAATTCAACTTTTTTGTGGAAAATTCTTATTTTTGGGTAGAAAATTAAATTATTTGGTTGAAAATTCTTATTGTCGGATAGAAAATTTTACTGTTTTCTAGAGAATTCAATTTTTTGGTTTGAAAATTCAACAGTCTGGTTGACTTTTTTCTCTCTTGAATGAAAAATCTCTCTTGGTAGAAATGTCGACTATTATATTTTCATTGAGAATTACTCTTTTTTGGTGGAAAATTTAACTGTTTTTACGATTGAAAGTTCAACTATTTGATTGTAAATGCAACTGTTTGGTTAATAATTTTTTTTCGGTTGAAAATTCGTCTTCTTGGATAGAAAATTCGCCCCTCTTAGTTAAAAATTCATTTTTCTTGGTTGAAAATTCAACTATCTTCCAAAAAATTTGTCTTTTTGGCTTGAAGATTCAATTTTTTTAATGCAACTGTTTGTGGTAGAAGTTTAATTTTTTTTGTTTGAAAATTTGACTATTTGGTTAAAAATTCAACTATTTTGTTGAAAATGCCTCTCTTTTGGTTGTAAGTTCAGCTGTTTGGTTGTGAATAAAACTGTCTGATCTAAAATTAATTTTTATGTCTGTTGAAAATTCAACTATTTGGTTGAAAATTGATCTTCTTCGGTGAAAAATTATTGTTTTTTGATTGAAAATTCTACTATTTTGTTGAAAATGCAATATATCTCAACTTGCAATCTTATGCGTTTCATATTGAATTCAATATGGTACCTATACATTAATTTTATTCAAAAGAATTTACTCTCCTATTATTGCCCTATTTTGCTGAAAAATCATTCTCTTTCCCCTGTTTTGAGAGCATTTTGGGCTGTGAAGTCTATTAAAATATTATGTTTGTATGTTTTGTGTTTTATTTTAGACGCTTATCAAATGAAAT